>OZ018321.1:194134295-194476795 GCA_963969495.1 Ceratothoa steindachneri | reverse complement strand
CGACAATTGTGCTTGTTTACAAATCCATTCATCTAAAGATGGGCCTCGTCGCTGTGGCGAGGATAGAAATCACGTAATGCGCGGAACGTTTGTCAAACGGAGCAGTGATTTTGATAATAAAATTTGATGATTTGTACACGCTGTTCAACACTATAACCTTCCAACCTCACTTGCCAAGTACTACTGAACAGTTCACAATTAGGTTGCCAGATGTTGCTTTAACAACATGGCCACTATCGCATGACAAAGCTCAAGCGTCCTTGTTGAAAGACCCTTAATATATATATATATATATATATATATATATATATATATATATATATATATATATATATATATATATATACAGTTGTAGATGCTTCGGCCTGGATTTGATCAAGTTTTGACAAACTTCCACTGATATTTTGTTGCACCATACCTTTATGATGGCCTCTTTTCATTTTTCGATGGAGCCAGTGTCTTGGCCTTCAACCTTATTTTTTTATTATTAGACATTATTTTGTTATGGGATTGAGATCTGGGCTATTACCAGGCCAATCTAAAATATTAAATTTATTGTCATAAGCCATTTTGTCACAATTTTTGCCTTGTGACAAGGTGGCCCATCATGCATGAATGTTTCTGTCTCATAGATTGTCATTACCACTGGAAGTTTCTCCTGTAACATTGCTTAATACCGTGCGTCATTCATAGTTGTGTTTTTAGGAAGGAAATATATGCTTCCTCTCCCTTAGAAACTGAAACCACCCCAAATCATTATAATTGGCGGGTGTTTCATTGTCTTTTGGGTCTGTTCTATTTTAGCCAATGGGCGGACGAACCTTTTTAGGTCCGCTTTTGAATATTAAAAATGTTGACTCATTGCTGAATAAAACTGTTTTTCTCTCCTCAACAGTGCAATGAATGTATTTTTTTTTACAAAATGCGACACGTTACACATTTTTCATTAATGAATGGTTTCTTTGCAGCATGGCGAGATGGTAATCCGAGTTTTTTTGGTAGCCACTCCTGGATAGTTCGTTCAGAAATATCAGATAATAAAGTATTCATATTATATTTTATTTCTTTTGCAGTTATTGTTGGATTATTCTCAACTAAACGTTTCGTTAGCGTGTCTCTTCGCAAATTAGTTTTTCTCAAGTTCAAGTTCAAGTTATTGAAAGTGATGAAATGTGTGGTAGGTTTTCATAGGTGTGAAATTGTTTACTAGTTTGCCCTGGTGCTGAGGGCATGACTAGCATACTTTCTTCTTGTTTGTTTAAAAAAAGAAAATTCCTCCGTCAACAATATTGCTGACCGTCGATGACGGTCAGGTTCTTCCATTGTGTTTTTTTTTATTCTTTTAGTAGGTTCCTCCGCCGGGGCTTTCAAGCCTTTCAAGTAGTTTTTTTACTAACTATTCTCTGGTTTCATATGGGGATTTTTGCCTCTTTTATTTGTACTTTATTATTTATTAATTCCTTATTATCTTTCTACTTAATTTCTAGCTATAGTTGTTGTTATTGCAGTTCATTTATCTTACTCTTTTAATTTTCGTTTACTCTGTTATTTAATTATTCATTTCTTATTTTAATATCGAATCTTAGTTTGGGCACTTCGCCTCTTTTCGTTTACATTTTTGTTATTCCTGTTAGACTATCTTCCTTTTCTTATTATTTTGGTTAATATTGTTGATTATTTATTCTTCTCATCTTTTTATTTTAATTTTCTTTATACTTTTTATTGTTCTTTCTCTTCTTTTTGTTTTAGTTCAATTTTAATTAGGGCACTCCGCCTCATTGTATTAAAGTTTATTGCCTTTTGTTTGTTGTTTTTCTATGACTTGTTTCGATTCTTGTATCATTATTAGGTGTAGATGGGTCTTATATTTTCTCTTGCACAGTTCCTTCCTCTAGGGAATAGTGATGTCCTTTCTATTGTGCGTTATCTGTATTTCGTTATTTCGAGATTGTTGTTGATTGTTGGGAATATTTCTTGTTCTACTTTGTCCCATGTCTTCCTCCCTAGCCTCTGGATCTCCATATTGATCGGTTTTAGTCCGGTTCTTTCGTGTAGAACCGATTGTCGAATACGGTCGATCTTTTCCGTGCCAGTTATAAGCAGTGTGGCTTGATTCTGTACCCTCTGCATCGTCCTGTGAGAGGTACAACTTGCCATCTGCGTGATCACGGCAGGGTACACCAGGACAGAGCGTACCAAGGCCATATAGAGTTTTCTTTTATTTGGCAAGTTGAGGCTTCGGAAATAGTGTAGTTTCTTCAGCTCTCTTTTGGCTAGGAAGACTGTCTTTTACCTGGGATTTTTATCCTGATTTGTAGAGACGTAAGCCCAGGACCTTAGTTTTTCTCGGTCTGCCAGATCGTTTATTAGGTACTGGCTTAGATAGGCTAACATTGTTTTTAGCACGTGAAGCCCATAAATTAAGAGTACTTTGGGCTATGTTTAATTCATTAGCTATCTGTCTCTGAGATTTCCCACATTAATGAAGAGCAACAATAGCACCTCGACAATCACGCTGGTGTTGTTTAATAGCAGACATTAAAAAAAAAATTTATTTCACACACTTTCTGTAAAAAATCACAAAATAATAACGAAATGGCAAAAAACTTGAAAGCGAACAAATTTGACGCACGCAGACCAACACGCAACGAACGCTACCACAATACTAACTTGAGATTGCATTGGAAAGCTGTCATATCAGAGAGTTATATGAAAGCTACCAGATGTCGATATAACAAATAGAAAGTAAATATATATATATATATATATATATATATATATATATATATATATATATATATATATATTAAAAAAAATCGAGGATGCGGATAATCATAAACTCAAAACTAACCATATATATATATATATATATATATATATATATATATATATATATATATATATATGCCTGAAATTCCCAAGGAACAAAACTAATAACCGATAGCCCAAGCGCTTTCGTTGTCAAAACTTCTTCAGGGGCAAGTACAAAGATAAATGTTAAAGAAAAAAGTGGATCGGGCATATAAAACAAAAAACATGTGACGTCATAAACAAAAGGCTAACGACACGTATCCCTAAAAACGAAACAAAAGAATAAAAAGATTGTTATGTAAAATATGTTATATGAAACCTTAGAGAGTTATTTTATATTGTTTACATATTTTTTCAGTTATAAAATTATCAAGTTTAAAAAGCCCATCCCTAAGATTAGACCGAGAGCTTAAGTGTATATATAATATTGGTAGGGATCTAAAGCTTAATTGTATATATAATATTGCTAGGGATATAAAGTACCCTCTATATGTTTTAGATAGTGCCTTGGCTTCAGCCAAAAAATCTTTTTACAATAATGATAAAAAAACTTTCTCCAACAAAAATCTTTTGTGTCTTCCCTATAATGATAATTTTAGACATATCCCCAAGCTTTTATCACCGTTTAATGTTCATGTCGTTTTTACCTCTAATTTAGTTTTAAAGAATCTGTTAATTAACAATTCGCCCTTTAATAATCTTTCCTGTATTTATGCAATTCCCTGTACTTTTTGTAATGAGTTTTATGTTGGTCAACCTGGAAAAAGTTTATCTGTCAGGATTACCCAACATAAATATAATTGCCAAACAGGGCAGAATTCTAATGCTTTATTTATACATATTAGCCCTACGGGCCATCAGATTGATTGGTCAGGAGCAAAAGCCCTAATTTATGTAAAAGGCCATCATGAGCGTAATCTTATTGAATCCGCCATTATTAAATCTACGCAGCACCTTTAATTTTAATCTCAGTGATGGGCTTTTTAAACTTGATAATTTTATAACTGAAAGAATATGTAAACAATATAAAAAAGCACTCTCTGGTTTTATATAACATATTTTACATAACAATCTCTTTATTCTTTTGTTTTATTTTTATTGATACGTGTCGTTACTTTTTTGTTTATGACGTCACATGTTTTTTTGTTTTATATGCCCGCTCCACTTTTCTCTTTAACATTTATCTTTGTACTTGCCCCTGAAGAGGTTTTGACAACGAAAGCGCTTGGACTATCGGTTGTTTGTTTTTTCCTTGGGAATTTCACGCATTCGAAGATCACGCGCTGATTTGTGATTATTTTTTGTATATATTTATATATATATATATATATATATATATATATATATATATATATATATATATATATATATATATATTTATTTATACGAGGGTAATCCCAAATGTAAAGTTGGAACATTTATCTATTTTTTTACATAATCGCCATTTTAATCGATGCATTTTTGTAGGCGCTCTGTCAGTTTTTGTATGTCCATGACATACTAGCTAGCCGCCATGTCGTTGAGGAAGCGTTTAACCTCATCTTTCACCTCGTCGTGTTGCTGAAGCGCTTTCCAGCTAAATATTCTTTCAACTTAGGAAAGAGGTGGTAGTCATTGGGTGTCAAGTCCGGACTATAAGGTGGGTGGGTGACGATGTCCCATCCAAACTGTTGCAGAAGAGCGACGTGAGTGCGAGCGTTGTCGTGGAAAATGCTACAGCTTTGCTCAACATTCCTCTTCTCCACTTCTGAATCGCCCGTCTGAGCTTTTCAGTGTCTCACAGTACCTGTAAGCGCTCATTGTTTTCCCCGAAGCCATGAAGTCGACCAACAATACCCCATTTCGATCCCCAAAACACAGTTGCCATGACTTTACCGGCAGACTGTGTTTGTTTGAATTTTCGCAGCTTGGGTGAAGAGGAATGCCGCCACTCATGTGATTGTTGTTTGGTTTCAGGTGTGAAGTGGAACGCCTAGGGTTCGTCACCCGTGACAATTAAATCTAAAAAGTGCCATTTTCGTCTGCATAGCGGCGAAGAAATTCGTGGGAAGAGTCAATTCGTTGCTGTTGGTGTTCTGTGAGCATTCGCCGGATCTTCCGATATTGCAACTTATTCGTCAAAACCCTATGAATGGTGCTTCGAGAAACCTCAGGAACCCAAATGTAGAGATCCCGCTGATTTTTCACGCAGGATTTGCTCAACCTTTGCGACTGTCTCGTCGAAAATTGATGGTTGTCCGCTTCTTTCTTAGTCATGAATTTCAGTAGGACCAGCTGAGAACTCCCTACACCACTTGCGGACGTTTTTGATATCCATGCACAACTCGCCATACACTTCCGTTAATTGGCGAGGAATTTCAAACTGTTTAATGCCCTTTGCGTTCAAAAACCGAATAACTATGCGCACTTCGCCCTTGGCGGTAGCGTTAATCATGAACCCCATCACAAACGGCTGCTAGACAAGACTGAGGCTCACTGAGCGTGGCAGCGAGGCGCGCGCAGGGGTAGGGGCAAGCGCATGCGCAACGAACATAACAGTGTTGCCATCAGCCGCACGAACAATTTCCCTGCGTCTCCAGCACTTTGGAGACCTTACTTTTGGGATTAACCTCGTATATATATATATATATATATATATATGTGTGTGTGTGTGTGTGTGTGTGTATCCGCGAAAGAAACAGAAAGACAGGATAATTTTTACTTCGGAAAAAGTCATTTCCTAATTTGAAAAATTGGGTGGGATTCGAACCGAGCACATTGAGGCAGCGATCAACCGCTTTAATCTCAATTAAACAGAGCCTTAGCCCACTCGGCTACGCGGAGGACCAAAAAATCCTCCGAATAAACAAGCTTTTAAGGCACAATTCGCAAGCTCGGATTGGGACTGTGATAGAGAGAGAGAAATTAATTGGGAATTCGCAATTAATTTCTGGAGTGGAAGTTCAATTGCAACTTAACCTCACGTGAAATACATCCAAGTTGAGTGGTCCTACTCCAGGATTTCATCCAGGGGAGAGGAAGTGCTCATGTCTTATCGACTTACAAATGACTGACCACTACAACTTCTTCTCTTGCCCTTCTTTAGTGTGCCTAGAGTTAAAAGAAACAAAACCAGTCTTGCCTGGCCAGGTTTCATTTATCAACCTCACCTAATCTAAACCATCAGCCGAAAATTGTGAGGACCATAAAAGTAAACTGAAAACGTGTGTAACCCCCGTCCCCCCTCTCCAACCCCTTCACGTAAAGAGAATTCAACTGAGCATAAATTCCTAACTCTAGAGGAAGCTCTACATGTGTATGTAATTATGGTCATGAGTGCTAGAGGGTAAGGGGGGTCAGGGAAGTAGAGACTTTATACAGTTTTGTGCGGTGAATAAACACAGATGGTCTTCTAAGTTTGAGCTTTATGGACGTAGAGTTCGGGTGATTTATTTAATATACATTAAGCCATGGCTTCACCACTTTGCGCTTCGCTACTAAGATTAAAATTCAAAATAAAAAACAAAACAGCCATGGTTAAATTTTTATAAATTTTCTGAACTTCACCATTTGTAATTATTTTTTCAAAAAAAGCAAAAAAAAACATGTCATTTTCCCACTAAGGAAAAAAAACCATTTATTAATTTTTCACCCATCTTAAAAAATCCCATTATGCAATTATAGAGTTGGTGATGATGATGATATGCGTAGGCTATGCTGTTCTTATGGCCACGGAAATTCGGTTTATATAACGCTAAGCGTAGGCTATGCGGTCTCTATGGTTACGGAAATTCGGTTGATTTATATAGCATTCTGCGTAGGCTAGGTTATGCATATATGGCCTTTCTCAGCCTGAAGATTAATTAACTTTGGTTTGCTTGAATAAATACCATTTTTCATAATATATTTTCTTGATCTTGTTCATATTAATCGTTTCCTGAGCGCGTCAGGTGTAGGAGGCGCGTGTTGCAAATGGCATCATTAGGTTTGCTTAAGTGAGTTCTGGTGAGTTGCGTGTGCTCCTAGTCCTGACTGTCGTAAGTAATCTACTCTTTATACTAATCCAGCTAAATATCTTTCCACACAATATTTTCCTCACCCTAATTTTACCACTTTGCGAAATTTTCACATTCTAGTCGATATTTACTGATTGGCTTTCGTATAATAATCTTGTCAAATTTTGTGAGTTTTAAGTTATTTTTAAGTTTTAAATATTTATTAATTTCTTTTATTTTCCTACTTTTATTTCTGTTTCTCTTTACTCTCTGTCAAATGAGTGGCAATATTTTAGGCGCCATGGTTCTCACAGCTCATCCCTGCCTCTCACCTGGTTTAAATTACTGTGTTGGCACCGAATGTACCTCTGTGGCCTCAGCGCAAGGTTTGAAAGATTTGGGGTATTGAAGACCTTTCAGTGACTATGCTCATGTTAGTGTTTTCTTTGATGGGATCTTAAAAAAAAATTAAAAACAAACAAAACAAATTCAACTCTTTTTCACGTAGTCTTTTTTTTACCACTTTATTGCCTTTCGAATATTTCCCTCGCTGGACCCCCTAAAAGTGTCAATGGCCCTTAACTATTCCTTACTCCTCCAAACAAAAGATTATAGCGATTTCGGAGCTTCTTTCGTAAGATACGAATTAGTTGTATTAAAAATATATTTTAGTGACTAATTAGCACTATTACCATTCTAGCTATTTCCTAACTTCTGTCAATTCAACGTCATTTTTACTACCTACTCAGATTCTCTTGCAAATTACTGTACTCATATACTTTAATGAGACAAATCCAATGGTGTGTGTCTCACCTCTGTAGGTTAAATGGATTCTGAGATATGACCTCTCAAAGTTGGGTCAAAAAGGTCATTTTTGTAAAAAGTGAAAAAGTTCAAACTCAAATATCTCGGAGACTATTTCACCTACAGAGCTCATTCTGATACCAGTTTTAAAGATAATAAGATCCCCTACAACTTTTATTTGTGCATATATTTCCTTACAAGGTCAAACAAAAAAGTTGACCTTTAATTTGACCTTTGACCTTGAAGAGGTCCCTTACGTAGAAATCCTTTTTTTTTTTAACTTTCCCTAAAATTTTGTACATATGTACAGCAAAGTGTTCATAAAGAATTTTCTTTGAGAAATGTTTATTTTAGTACCTACTGTTTTTTATGTGAGCACAACTTAGCCGAAAAAGTGACGATTTTGGTGTTTGACGTGTACTGTATATTATAAATAATTACCATGGGCATAGTCAACCCTCCAGTTTTTTGGCGGGGATACTATTCAGGGGGGAGCAAAGTGCAGTCACGGTGGAGTCCTAAATGAGTGCCTGCAATACTAAAAGTATCATTTTGAAGCTGAAAGGAAAAATATAAAATGCTAAATTTTACAGACATTCACACAAAGTAATAAGAAAACATAAGGTAAGGGTAACAAATCTTTGTTGTTGTTTTTTTTACTTTCAAATGTAAAATATTCTCCATGGACAGGATGCGGGGTAGTCTCTCCCACAAACACCCCTCTCCCCCATCTAAGCCTAGCTATGGTAATTACCATAGACCTATACAAGTGACCTCTATTTTGAGTTTTATTTTCATGAATGATATCAACTTTGTTAATTACATTGATGTTTAGTAAAATTTTAATCTAAATACTAAGAAAATTATGTTTGGTAATTATTAGTAAAAAAATAATATATAATTTATAACATTCTCCATATTCTTACACTTACCATTGAATTTGTCTCATTAAGTTCTACAAGTACAGTAATTTTCAATAAAATCTGAGTCGGTGTCAAAAATGCCTGGTTGAATTGATATGGAATGACCCGAATATCATTAACCAATATTGTAGCGATTTTCGAGCTTCTTTCGTAAGATAGGAATTAGTAGCATTCACCAATATTATAGTAATTTCTGAGCTTGTTTTGAGAAATATTAATTAGAATCAGTAGCCGCTACTATGGCTTCTTTCGAGAACCCTAATTTTATTATTATTATCAGTAATCGCAAAACTAATTAGTATCAGTAATCATTATTAAAGCTATCCGAAGCTTCTTTCCTGAGAAATGAATTCGTAGCATTAATCCATTTTACTATAATTTTGTTCCAGGTCTGACCTCTTCAGTGCCATTCCCGAAGAAACACACAAGAGATGACTTCAGTTTGGTTTGTCAGACAAGGACTATTGTGGGAGATATCCCTATTTATAAATTCAAAAGTCTTAAAACAGGACTACAAGTTATTATAGCAAAAGTAGATGGTCCTGTTGTAGAAGGATTTTTTACAATAGGTAGGTGGATAGATTTGTTTTGATAAATTGTGTAGGAGGGAAAAATTATAATTGAAAATATAAATTTTGTGCTTGATTGGGATAATTGGGAGGAGATGATTAATTATTGGTCCTTAGATAAGTCTTATCATAATAATAATTACTTTATATTAGTCTAAAGTAATTAATGAAAAACTTTATAACCTTGAATGATAATAAATGCAAAAAAAATATCTTATAACCTGTTAATTTGAATATCACCCATCTGCTCACTGAAATTAATCGATCTAAGAAAATTAAAGAATTGTAAATATATGCTAGATTCTCTGAAGGCTTAGAATAACAATGTTCTCTACAAGCCCTTCACTAATGACGTCAGTAAATCTATGTAAAAATAATGTAATGGCCTAATTCTCATGATAATTACAGAGCTTTATTTGTTTTTTATGATTCTTAACGTGTTCACACAGCGTTTTCTCCTTTCCCTAAGTTACTCCAGTTTAAACTAGTTACATAGCCAGATATATTTTGCCTTGTTTTATTCAGAAAATTAACTGACTTTTACTTAAGGCACAAATGTATGCTCTAAACCAGCTGGATCTAGTTAAAAAAAATTGGAATGTAAATCCATTCTTTTTCTTCAGGTTCCCAAAGCAAAATAGCATTTAAAAGAGTACTTTGGCGCAGCCTGATTTTGTAATAGCGAGAGGTTTTGCGAGGATATCAATAACAAATATTTTAAAGAAACTTATATATATATATATATATATATATATATATATATATATATATATATATATATATATATATATACGGTTAGTATAGTAATGGGTAGCCATCGGGCACGCCTGGGATGCTCCGTTAATCCACGCCAAGCGAATAGCTGTATCCAATAGGTCAGTGGTTTTCATCCTTTTTTATGATAGTGGCACCCTAATTGTTCTCTAGAAGCAGCCGCGGCCCCCCAATATAATATAAATTACGTATAAATGCATAATTACGTGGAAGCAATTCAAAATCAACCACGATTGACATTGAACCTAATTTAATCGAAATAAGACATAAAATATTGAAATAAATAAATCTTACCTTTTAAACAATAAAGAGAAATTTGAGTTTAATGATTATAACATAATTCTTTAATATTGGGACGTAGAGTTGAAAAAGCATCTCACATTTCTTCATTTATCTTCAATCTTTCTCTTTTCTTGTTTTTATGTTGACAAGGCAACTCTCCTTTCTTCATCACTCTCTGCAATCTTTTTCTTTTCGTTGTTCGTCATATATTTTCAATGGGCGTTAGATTTCTTTTTAGAAATGTTTGAAATACTTTCTCTTTTTTTACAATTTGGGAATTTTAAAAATTATTTGGGGATGGCTAACGCTGCCCCTTCCCCCCCGGTAAAAAAAAACCGGTGATAGACCAATCCAACTGCCATAAAAGAATGGGATCAATTGGGTATTTTAACCTTCACTGGCGTCGCAGTATATGAGATCGTTTTCACCGAAACGTGGAGGCATGGGGTCATTTTAACCCCTCCCTGGGGGCATGCTGTATCTTACAATATTAAGGAAAACTATAATGTAAAGGTAGCTACTCATTACTATGCTCCCTGCATGCCATCACTGCGTGTATGGTACCCCGTAAGGGGCTCGGCGATTTGCCATTCTGTCCGCCCTGCTGACGGGACTCAGCACCCCGTCTGATCCCAGCTTAGCCTCTTCTCCTTCCTTCAAAACACTTGTTTCCTAGCTTTTCATACAAACTCTCACACAACTTTCTCTGGTCAGCAACAAATTTCACAGGGTAGATGCTGACCTTCTTTTCGGCCAACCCTACTGGATCAGGGCTGAGGGAGGAGAGGACAATGTTGCATAACCCCTAAGCTCCAGTTTGGGTGGTGGGTTTTTAACAACCTGCTTCATCCCCATCCATATCTTCATCACATTCCTTTTCTTTCTGACTTCACCATCTATTATTTTTACGCCGTGTCCAAGGTGGAGCCGATATGCTGAAGGGCTGCCAGGTCACTAGGCGGGAGGGGTGGCCTTGAATGGCGGCAGCTGGCTCTGCCAGGACCATAAGCACCCCTTTCAGAGCGGGCTACTGCGAGGGGTGATTAGCGTTTGTTTCCCGTGATAAAAAGAGGGTCACCGTGTCCATGAATGAAAAGTTACAAAAACAATATCTTCCCATTTCCCCTTTAAGAACTTCGGGCACTTCCCTCTTCCCAGCGGCAGTCCAAGGGGACTGCCAAGAAAGCCAGCAAGCAGCCCATATCCAACCACTTCCCATTGAAGCGGCTTGGTACGGCAAACCCACTAAGGGGGGGAGAGGAAAGCCAGGCCCCTTCGGTTGCTTCCCTCAAAAGACCTGCTGGCAAAAATATTGAACTTTGCCGGGGTCAAGGCCTTTGCCTCCCCACACGTGACTAGTGACAATACTGCCAACGGGACCTGCGATGTCCTAGAGGGGGGATGGCCAACTGAAGGCCCCCCCTGAGATAGACATGGTCCTTGAGGCGACCCAGCCTCAGACGGTAGGGCCTTCGATGGGAGCGAATCAGGGCTCGGTGCTAAGCACCGAACCCGAATCCGCCCCTATGCAAGGTCCTCCTCAAACGGCCCGGGTTACCAAGGCAGTACAAGGAGGGGAGGAATATCCTCCGACCGGTGCCTCTGCGACTACCAGGACTTTCTCCATCTCGAAGAAGGACCTGACTGAGGTCGTTCCATCTGGCCTGGGAGCTCCTGCCAGCGGAAGGGAGAAGCGGGTTCATTCGCCGCCCTCTTCTCCTAAAAAGAAAAAATAATAAGAAAAAGACTGAGAAGACTCGGGGCCACTCTAGATCCGCGAGGGCTGCGGGGAAGGATGGGTCTGCAGCCACTTAGGTAAGCGACCAAGCCAATATAGGCACATCTGGCACATGTGTTTTCAAGGGTGCGGGGCCTCTGACTATGAATAAGACGAAAAGAGCGAAAGGTGGTGCATCGATAACATCAGGGCCCCTCATTCAGAGGTTATCTGGCGTTTTAGAGCCCGTTGGCTTCAAACGCTCCCTCGTTATTCGCTCCACTAATGTCAGCAAGTTGGCCAAGTGCAACATGATCCATCAGAAAGTAGAGCATTGGCTAGTGTGATTGGTAGAGAGCCAAATGTGACCCATTTCTCGGACGGGAGCCTTCTGGCGAATGCGGCGGAATCCCTCCGAGGTGGCCAAGATAACTGCTTTCGGACACTTGATGACACCCCGGTGAGTGTGACGCCGCACTCTACCATTAACTTTGTGAAAGGAGTAGTTTATGCGAGCGAACTCGTTGACTCCTCCTTATAGGACGTCACCTTAGAGCTGGCCTACCATGGAGGGGTCAAGGTCAAACGTGTGATGAGAAAACAGGGAAGGGCCTCGAGACCCACCCCTACACTCTTCGTCACTTTCGACTGTGACGAACTCCCTGAGTCGGTGCGTGCCGGTTGGTACCGTTAAGGCGTGAAGGCATTCGTGCAACTGCCGCGGCGGTGTTATTACTGTCACCGCTTCGGCAAAACGAATCGTTCTTGTAGACATGCAAAGTCGTGGTCACCCGAAGTATGTGTAAATTGCTCCAAGGTCGCACACTATAAGTCAAATCGTGTGTGGCCAAGTGTGTCAATTGCGGAGAGCCGCACCCTGCTTCTTCGAAGCAATGTGGTGCATATCTCCTTGAGAAAGAAATCCTGGCCGTTCAGGCCCAGGATCGACTCTCATTCCACGAGGCTAAGGACTTGCTCCTGGCACGCCTGGCTCTGCTTGGGACGTCTTATGCCTTAATGGTTAGAAAGCCAACCTCTGCTCCTGGCCCATCCAGGCCAACGAGCACGGTTGTTTCCGCGCCTATTCGGAGCCCTTCTGCTGGTTCTACTCAACCTGAGCGCTCCCCTGGTAAAGCTGGCGGCACAAAGGGTTCACACCCAGCCCCGGCTAAAACCAGGGCTCCCGCCTCTTTCCTATCGAGACCGTTTCCCGTAAGGCGAAACAGCCACGCTCCTCCACCTAGTCGTTAGACTGACAAGAGGAAACCCCCCTGAAGTTAGTCGCCAAGCCATCTTCCGGGGTTCCTAAAGCTGTCCCCCGAAAGTAGTAGAGCAAGAAAGGAGCTTCGGCTCCTTTGCCCACGCCTAGTGGTGGGCTGAGTGGCTAAGAGATGGTGGATCCTCGAAAAGAGGGCTCGTCGCCGCAACGCCCGCCTAAGGTTTCGAGGCGGAGGGAGGAAACGACTCGCATGGTGAGCCCAACCTACCCCAATAAGTCCTCAAAGGCAATAGCGCCTTCAGCGCATTGTCCGGCTAACTGCGCCCGGGGCTTTGCCTCCGGGAAGCGTACGGCCATCCCCGTGAGGGTCTTCTGTTCGAAGAGGGCCGCTGCGTCTCCTCCGAGCTAGCCATGGACGGCATATTCCTTAAATGGAATTGCCGTGGACTCCAGGCCAACTGGAAGAGTTGCGGAGGCTCGTCTCGTCCCGCTCCCCGTTAGCCATTTTTTTGCAGCAGATGCTAGGCGTGTGCCCCATGCCCACCCTACTGGGGTATAATGGTTTTGAGACCCTACCACCACGATACCTACTTTCAGGCAGTGGCTGGGCAGCTGCACCTGGATAGGAGGTATACTATCATTTCTGTAGACATTCCACCGTCAGCTGACTTCGACGCGGGAGACTTCCGCCGCGTTGTGCACGGATGCCGAGGCCCTTTCTCATGCTTGGAAATCTGAACGGCAGACATCCTTTCTGGGGAGATTACTCAATAAACTCCAGGGGACAAGTCCTTGCCAATCTGATCAAAGAGCTTGAGATGGGTGTCCTAAATGTGGATGAGTTTACGCATCACTGCCGGAGAACCGCTTCATTTTCTTGCCTTGATCTATCTTTGTGCTCTTCGGATGCACAGCCTAATTTTAATTTGATGGGTGGTCGATGACCTCCATGGCAGTGATCACTTTCCCATTGAAATATCATTTTCAGGGCAACTGCCGCCTAAGAGCCCACCTCTGCGGTACTTGGTACGGGCACGGTGTCTTGCATTTCATGAAATGACTGAATTATCTATCTTAGTCGAGGAGTTTAGGTCGGTAGATGAGGCCATTGAGTTCTTCTCCCGTATCCTCATCGCCACGGGCCTGACTACTATTCTAAGAACGTCGTGCCGTTTTGCACGCCGACCACCCTCCTGGTGGACGGTCTAGTGTAAGAAGGCCCTCAAACAGAAGCGTAATGCCTACATGAGCTATAAGCGCCGCCCGAACGATTTCACTGTCGCTCAATTTCGTCGGGCTAGGGCTAGGTTACGGGATATTTCGAAGCACGTTCGCCGCTCTTCTTGGCGGGAATATGTGTCTTGACTTAACGAGAAGACCCATCAAGCAAAGGGGTGGAGGCGAGTCAAAAGGATTCGAGGCAAGTTCTCGCAGGACCCCCCTCCCGTTCTCCAGGAGAATGGGACCGCAATCTCGGACTCCGCGTCTGTGGCGGAATCCTTCGCAACCGTTTTCTCCGCATTTTCTAGCTGGGATGCTGTTCGTCAGCTTTCAATTCACGTCGTGATGTCGCGGAAGGCCCCCGACTGGACTTCACCTCCAGAGGCGGAGAACCCTTCAACGACAGGTTTACTCTGAGTGAGTTGTGTTCTGCTTTTGTTTCGTGCCAGAACACCTCCCATGGTCCGGACCATGTCCCGTGCGCCATGCTTCGACATTTGGTGAATCACTACTGTGCTCGCCTTTTGCAAACCGGGGAGAGATCACTCTACTCCGGCCGGTTTACGCCAAATCTCTCTTACTTCTTGCGTGTGCAAATTGATCGACAAATTGGTGAATGTTAGATTAGCCTTTTTCCTGGACAGCGGAGGCCATCTGTCTTCTGCACAGTGCGGCTTCCGCAAGTTCTACTCCACATCAAATACTCTTCTCCGACTGGAAAATGCCGTTTGCAAGGCTTTCCTTCGTAGACAGCACTACGCCACAGTGTTTTTCGATCTGGAGAAGGCCAAGGATACCGCATGGCGATACGGTATCATGGATACTCTCCACACGATAATGCGAGGGGACGCCTTCCAATGTATATATCTAAATTTCTGCGAGATCGTCTATTCTGCGTACGGGTGGGGGGAGCCCTCTCCGGCCCAATGGAGCAGAAAGAGGGTGTCGCACAGGCAAGTGTCCTCAGTGTCACACTCTTTGCCCTGAGCATCAACGGCATCACCTCGGTGCTTCCGGAAGATGTTCTCGCTATGCTCTCGTGGACGACCTTTCGATCTTTTTTGGCGCGGCCTTGATGCCAACTCTGGAGCGTCGACTCCAACAGGCATTGAACCGCGTCTCTCGCTAATCCGATGCGCACAGGTTTCGGTTTTCCTTGGCCAAGACTAAGGTGGTGCACTTCTGCCGCCATCCACGGCTCCACCCTGATCCAGACTTGTTTCTTAATGGGGTACGCCTGGAAATGTTTGAAACGCCCGGTTTCCTTGGTCTTGTATTTGACCGACGCCTCACCTGCGAGGCTCATATTTGCAGCCTTAGGGTCTCTTGTACCCGCACCATGGATATTTTCCGTTCCATGACGTTCAGCGCTTGAGGCGCTGATAGGGCTACTGCCTTACTTTTTTATCGATCCTTTGTTCGTTCGAAGCTCAATTACAGATGAGAGTTTTATGCTTGCGCAGCCGAGCGTTTATTGCGGAATGTAAACTCGATCCACCACACCGGCCTTCGCCTTGCGACCGGTGCCTTCCGCACTTCCTCCATTGAGAGCCTACTAGTCGATTCTGGGGAGATGCTACTCGTTGTACGCCATGCAAATGGCATTATTCGCCTGTACGCGTGAGCCAGGCACCTCCCTTGGTATCTCACAGCTTTCACTGCAACCACAGCTGACTTCGAGAGTGCCTATGCCGCTAAGAGACTCCAGTCATACCCTAAGCCCTTTGGGTTTATGGCCAGGAAACTCCTTCGAGAGCTAGGTATAGCTGTCGGGCCGGTGGTGCCTCTGGTTTTGCTCAGAGGCAGAACCAGGAACCGTGCGACTGTTTTAGTGTATACGGATGGCTCCCAGTCCCAAGAGAGGTTCGGCTTCCGCGCCGTATCTCCTCTGTTTGAAGTCAGCGGGACTCTGCCAGTCGCTGCGTCTGTCTTCACGGCCGAGCTGGTGGCAATGCACCACTCTGTATGGGAGATTACGCCATGTGCCCGGTTCGGCGACAAAGGTCGCCCCCTAGACGCCTCCCAGTACGGATCTCCCTCACTTCCCCCTCAAGCCCCGAATCTTATCAACATTACCAGGTTTATACAAGAAGGTTTCAGTAGACCGAGACCATCACGCATTGAACAATAAAAATAAGCACCTACTCATTAATAAAATTTTCAACACCACACTTGACACCTACTGCAACAAATTTCTTCCCTAGTTCCTCACACCAGGCTAAGTTGTTATTAAGGGTACCTAAATGTATGATCGCATCGTCAGCAAATAGTTTGAAGTCATGCTACACATAGATTACAAGGATTAAATGTCTGAGTGTTGCTCTCATTGCATGAAGTTAAATATTTAGGGCACTCTGTCAGATAACCTATTGAGGACAATGACTTTAATGAGTTGCATATTCAATATTATTTAAGAATGGTGATGTTCATCTCCCTGAGTGACGTTGATCACGAAGGAAAATCGTGTTGATAATGACGCAGTTGAAGCAGCGATTCAAGAGGATCCATGTCATAGTATTGGAGATTTGGATACCATATGAACTTCCTCCAGAAAATGAAGCTGTGGGTTCAACAGTTTACTAACCAGGGATAGAAGAAAACATCTTTTCTTAATTGAATGGTAACTGGTGGTGAAAAATGGATTGTCTCTGTCAACAATAAACCTAAGAAGCAGTGACTATCACCAAATGAAACTCCAATCCAAATACCTAAGTCAGCCAGAGTTGCACCGAAACGTTTTCCTGTGCCCCATTTTGAATTATTGGAATGAAGGAAAAAGCATCGCTTTTCTTGTCAACAGACTGAATGTGTGAATTGGGTTCTGCTAAAAAAGTTTTACCTTAGCTACACTTAACTTAGCACCATCTGATTTTTACTTATTCAAGTCACTTGGATCTTTATCAGTAGTAAAACATCCTGAAACAATTAAGATATCGAGACACCGCTCAAATGCTTTTTTTATTTTCTAAAGAACCCGTTTATTTTGCCTGTAGATTCAGCAACTTGGTTTTGCGCTAGATAAAGGTCATTGCTAATGATGGTTGTTATGTTTCTAAAGAATAACTATATTTCTGATATCTTTTATGTCGATTAAGAGTTTGTTTCGTAGAATACATTAGTTTTCGGCAGCCCAAATAGTAACACAAGAAAAGGTCACGCAGGGCCCCGTAATCTCCTGAGCTCTACCAGTATTTAACATCTTCTTCCACGGTTTTTCTCTATGCAGCCAAAACAATTACCCTCAGCGATCAATGTCACAATACTCGCCAAACACCTCGAATATAAACTAGGACTTCGAGCTCTCTATCGATATCTATATCGCCACACTCAAACTTGGCAATGTAATAAACTCTGATCATTTCACCCGCTCTAATTTTATGTCAGTCTTTTTAAGTCTTCTACCTATGAAAACAACTCCCCCTTACACGCATCTCACTCAGGCGAGCCAAACGGTACATCCTTCCACGCATACACCTACACAATTATGACTTGAGCACACAATAACGCATCAACTTATCTCAACACAGGTCAAAAGACAAAACAAAAAACTACACCTCACTTAGAGATGCATTCGTAGCGTCCCCTTTAACCACGGAGGTATTGCCACAAAACAAGACTTTGACCTCTGCTGAGCATAGTTCCTCAACATCACACGGGACCCGAAGTTTTTGCTACTATACTTAAGACCCGTACCACCACTACGCAAACATGAGTAAAATTCCTAACCAATATTCAATACCTCCCTCAGTCCTCATCATGCACAAAACAATCCACCCATATATAACACATCAAACCATCTGATAAACAAAACAGTGACACGTCAGAATAGTAGGTCGCACGTTCCTGCGCCGGGGGAAGGCGGACCTCTCCCCGACACCGGAGCTTGCTTCCTGCTCGTTGCATTTTTCCTTTTTTTTATTTTTAGTGTTGTTTTTTTTTGTTGTTGGTTTTTTTGGGGGGAAGTAATCTTATTTTAAAGTAGCCTAGTACTAGGCAGTTTTAATACGGCGACTAATGCCCAAGTACGCAGTCGCCAAATGAGCTCTTAAAAAAAAAAATGACACATTAGAAACTTTAGTCCCACCACATCTGATACAGTCAC
This sequence comes from Ceratothoa steindachneri, assembly GCA_963969495.1. NCBI lineage: Eukaryota > Metazoa > Arthropoda > Malacostraca > Isopoda > Cymothoidae > Ceratothoa > Ceratothoa steindachneri. The sequence continues at coordinate 194,458,399 of OZ018321.1, read as the reverse complement.
AACCAAACAATCCCCTTTAAATGCAGCATAGACTTCACCGACAGATAGTTACTCCCGCTACCGCCAGGTACCATACACAGTTCAACAACTACTATTGCAGTTAAAAAAATAGAATATCATGAAAAGTTAGCTTATTTTTTTAATTTAATTTTAAAAATAAAATTTATTATATTCTATATTCATTACAGGTAAAGTGAAACATTTCAAGCCTTTTTTTATGTTTTAATGCTGATTATTATGAATTATAGCTCAAGAAAATTAGAAATACAAGATCTCAAATCATTAGAATATTCCATTTCGAGTAAACCAGGCAATGGCTTCGCCACTCCCTCCTACGGGGGTAGCTTGCACTTCACTACTAAGATTAAAATGTAAAATCTTAAAAAAAAGCAGCCATGGTTAAATTTTTATAAATTTTCTGAACTTCGCCAATTATAATAATTTTAAAAAGGAACTCTAAACTAAATTTCCCCCTTTCAAAATATAACGTTGATAAAATATAGAGTTATAGAAGAAGAAGATATATAAAAATAAATTTTATGAACTTCACCATTTGTAATTCTTTGGGTTTTAAAAATTTCACAAAATTTCGATCCTTATATTTATTTCTGAACTTCACCATTTTTTTTATATTATAAAAGAATTATTAGAAATAACTTTGATTAAAAAAACCTAAGTCATAACCAAACTAAGATGAAATTATTATTCAAATACTCAAAAGAATCCCCTTCTTAAATTATAGAGTTAGTGATGATGATGATTACTATTCAAACAGTATAAATAACGTGTATCCCTCGGGCTATTTCACTACAGGCAACCACAATCATGGGGACGACAATTTACTTGACAGTTGTCCAGAACATAATCATGGGCACCATCCACAAGGAGGGTATGCCACAGGAGGCCATTACTATAAAGGCTGGCTATTCATAGAGGGCTGTTTAGAAATATATTAATGGAAGGTTGAATGGAAGTGGAAAGTGTTGTAGGAAAACGTGCACGGGCAACACATTACCGCACCCTTGAGAGGATTTTCAATAAAAATCGATTCAAGGATTTGGGAGATGTCTTCAATTAAGAGGTTACAACTACCGCATTCCTTATCCCAGGCAACTCCTGAACCAGAGGCAATGTCAGAAGCGACTTACGTGGGCCGAGAAAAAGAACTAGACTTTGGGTCAGTGGTCCAAAGTCTTATTTTCAGATGTAAGTAAATTTTGCATCTCATTTGGATATCCAGGTTCTAGACTTAGAATCGAAAGAAAGAGGTGACAGTGACAGAATTCAAGATGTTTGAAGTCAGTTATAAAGTTTCCTCATTCAGGATTTGGAGTGCTATACCATCTGCTGGTGTTAGTTTACTGTGGTTTATCAAGTCCAAAGTCAACGCCGCAGTCTACCAAAAGATTTTAGAGCACTTCAGGCTCCCTTCTGCTGAAAAGTGTTGTCGATTCCAATTTACTTTTTTAGCAGGAATTTGCACCTGCCTAAAGGGCCAAAACTACTTCTAAAAGGTTTGTTAATCATGATATTACTGCACTTGATTGGTCAACCAACTCTTCTGACCTGAAACCCATAGAGAATCTGTGGGATATTGTCAAGAGAAGATAGGAAACAGCCGACTTTAAATAAAAGAGAAGCTGAAGGCTATCAAAGCAACTTGAGCTTCAATAACACCTTTACATTGCTACAAGTTAATTGTCTCGATGCCATGCCACATTGATGTAGTAAATAGTGGTAAAGGAGCTCCAACCAACTATTGAGTATAGAAACGAACATACTTTTCTGGAATTGGACATCCCTTTCTGATAAATCTTACGAAATATTCCAATAATTCGAGAATCTGGATTTCTGATTTTCATAAGCTATACGCCATAAAACCTAAAAAGGGTTGAAATATTTCGCGTTATGTGTAATAAATAAATAATATATGAAAGCCAACCTTTTTAACTAAATTACGAAACTAAATCAACTTTTTCACGACAGTCAAATTGTTTAGCCTTACTAGTATTGGCATCGTGCTTAACACGTGCGCACTTCAGACCTAAGGCAAGCGATGCATCAGCATTCAGGTTTGGTTTCGCTGGAATTGTTTTGGGTGATTGTAGGTATCTTAGTCTATTATAACTGCGCCGTCTACACTTCTCCCATTGACATGAGAATAACTTGTCAAGGACAATTTAAACCCCTTGGGGAAAATATTCTAAATTCGATTAATCTTTCACTCGAACTTTAACAAAACCTCTCCAACTTAACCTAACTTAACCAACTAATGATCATTTTGAATATTCACAAGGCTTTTTCAAACTCATATTTATTACCGGGTTTCTTGTCTACTATCTAGTAGTTTTTTAGTGTTGATAATTTCTGTCTAATTTCAGCTTACTCCCATCTATTTATGCATATGTCACCCTCCCCTTACATCTACTTTTCATGTACCACCCTCTACTTTCTTTTACCTTTCATCTACTCCCTTAACTTGGTTATCTACTTTGCTTCATCTACTACTATCCACTTTCATCCAATTTTCCATCATCCCCCTGCACCTTCATCGATTTTACGTTCCGTCTACCTTCCAGGTACTTTTCCATCTACCACCGCCAATCTTCTGTCTACTTTTCACTTATAATTTCCCACCTACATGTACTTTCTCCCTACCTTCAGTCTACTTTCACCTATTTTTTTCATATATCACTCGCCACGTTCATCAACTTTTAATGTACCATCCTTCACTTTCATCTTCATTCCATCTACCGATCCACTTTCCTTCAACCTTCCACCTACTAAAGATCTACCACCGTCGACATATTTTTCATATAAAACACTCCATCCACATCTACGTTCCCTCTATCTTCCATCTACTTTTTAATTTACTTGACAGCAACTGAAGCTCACGACGATGATGGCTTACCCCATGCCCTTGAGCACCTGGTTTTCCTGGGGAGCGACGAGTACCCTTACAAAGGGGTCCTGGACCTGTTGGCAAATCGGTGCTTGGCGGAAGGAACCAACGCATGGACAGGTAAGGAACGTTCGGCTCCAGCAATCCTTGTACTCCTTTTACAAACTTCTTCTCGGAGCTACATAATAAGGCCCTACATCTCTAGTACACAAAGATAATCTAAAGAAAGAACAAATAGATTTAAAAAAAAAAGAAAATAATAAAATATTTGGATAGTTGAATGTCATCAACATAAATACTGAAGGAAGACTTTTTATAAAACTCTAGGAAGAGGTTTGTATAAAGACATAATTGTGGAACATTATAAAAAATGGTGCGTTAAGTATATAACACAGAATGATACATCCCGTTTCTTATAGCCTCCTGGGGAACGCCCTAGTTACCACCAGGAAAGATCGAGATTCAGTTAGCAGTTTCTAGCGAACTCACAAAAGTTCGTTCGAAATAGCAACCTTATACTTAGATCTATTGCTTTTTCTGAGGAAAAAATGGGGAATTAAACATAATTTCTTTGGATATCTATGCTAGACACTTTTTGGCAAATATGGAAAATAATAACAGATGGTGCGGTGAGTATATAGCACAGAATAATCCCGCCTGCTTCTTATAGACTCTTGAGGAACGCCTTATTTATCACCATATTTGTGGTAAGAAATTATGTTTAATTCCCCGTCTTCTCCTCAGAAAATGCAAGAGATCTAAGTATAAGGTTGCCTTTGCGAACGAACTTTGGGGTTGGGTTCTAGCAACAAATTTCAAGTATACAAATTTAAGCTAGCATGACTTACTGAAACTTAACTGATCATATTTTTCTATATATAGAATTCGGAATCCCCAAAAGGTTTGAGCTTAACTCTAGAGTACCCACCTGACCAAACCTAGTTAGGACTCCGAATTCTCCACATCATCTAATTTATTTCCAACGGAAACCTCGACAAATTAATCTAATGGGTCAACCGACACGAAACTCATTAAATTTTTTCTAGCTAATTCAACCAAACTAAACTCAGTTTATAACCAAATCTAACCGTAAAAAGATAAGCCAATGAGAATCTAACTACCTAACACAGCCACAACAAACCAAAACTTTACTAAAATTCTTCCTTACTTAAGTGAATTTTGCTTTACTAAACTTAACTAGGGTTACCAAAAACTCCCCTACCTAAAATGATGATGTAATTTGCGCTACCGTACCAGAACATACCACTTTACGTTAGCTAACATTACCCTAACTTAATCTAGCCAAAATTAGCATAACTTTACCGGACCTAACCTTAATTAACATAGGCTAACAAATATTAACATAATATTGCCATACCTAACCTACTCGAACATAACTTACCCTCAAGTTAACGAAAAATTAACATACCCTGCCATATTTTTCTACATTCGCCGAACTTAACCTATCCCTCCATCTAATGAAATTAACGCAAAATCGCTAAATTTAAACTACCTCAACCTATCGTAACCTTCTTCCCAATGTAACTATAACAACCCCACAACCTAACCTAGGTCTGTGAAGCAGACAGCTCAGTAGACGCTCACTAGAAGAATACAAACCGACAAAGACCCCAAGATTCACTGGACGCAAGTCTCAGAAGAGAATGGAATTGAAAGATCAGAGTTGTCGAAAAAAGTGGATATAAATTATATACGCAATATGTAATGTTGCTTTTTTAAATTAATTCAGATGTTAAAGAAATATTTAACAATTTTGTTTTGAAATATATTGGCTGAGATGTTTTTAATTACTTGCGAGGGGAAATTATTCCATATATGAGCAATTTTATAGGTGAAAAAATCCTGTGCTACCATGGATTCTTTAAATAAGCTTGAAGGCGTTAATTCTAGAGATCACTCGGTTATATGACTTAAAAAGAAACTCGTACTTTATATTAGTGAAACCTTTAAAGAAGGAAACGTATAAGGAGGAAATGGTGTGGTTAGAACAGAAAGAAATAGCGGGGGCGAGATGCGAACCAATAGAATACGCGTCGCAATTGACAAGAGCCCTAGACCCCTCGGTCATGGGGCAGCTCAAATCTTAGTTATAAGCCGCTTTATTCCTCATTCGCCACACTACACATTTTAGTACTTTAAAGACTTTCATGAACTGCTTCCGCAAACGACGATTTTCCAGGGAAAGCAAATTAAAATTTCTCTATCTGAATTCAAAGGATTTATTTCAAAGTTTCAGGGATTAAATTTGTCGCTCTACGTTGAACTCCTTTTATGGTTAAGAGATGCCTTTTCGCAGATGAAGAGACCAAAATTTAACCGCATATTCAAAGTGATGGCTGAGAAGCGATCACTTCGCTTATGTAACATGAAGTATTTACTTGGGGGGAGGAGGATGCTACAAAGCCTTGTTTTGAAACTTTTATGTACCATGAAATTGATGTACCAAAATCTTTTATTCGGATCTTTCCACTACCATAAGTTGTTCTGTAAATTTACTCGATAACAGCGATATTTTGCTCTATTATTAATAATGCATATTATGCATAATAAATTACTGCCAAGATCGTTAATATAGATTATAGATAACAATGACTAAGAACTAATACCTGAATGACACTCTTAGTGAGTGATGTCAAACTTGAGTTGACTCATAACGTAACATAATTTCGCGGATGACAAAAGCCGCAAGGGCCTATCAAAGGTCATCCGCATCTGTCAAAAACCCACCCACAAAAAGCATCCATAGGATTGTGTCAGATCCTGCATCTACGATATATAATTTGAACCATCCACAAGAATGGGTCAAAAACAAAAAGTATCGTCATCAAGGCTCGTCAAAATCCAAATCACGCATTATATACAATAATAAAAAACTGCATCCACAGAAATAAGTCCAGATCCCCCCCACCCCCCCCTCAAAAAAAAGAAGTTAACCCTTCCTCCCCATATAACCATCTAATCTGCATTTGAAAAAATTCAAGTTTGGACTGTCTAATGTTTTAGGTGGCAAACTACTCCAGTAATCTACCACTCTATTGGTGAAAAAATATTTTCTAACATACACCCCCCTCCTCTGGGGTTTTTTCTACTTTTAAATGGTAATCCCTAGTCATATTACTACCTTCCAACTCAAATAACTTGCTAAAATCCAACTTATTCATCCCAGAAAATATTTTAAAAAGCTTAATCATATCTCCCCTCACACACCTTCTTTCAAATGAGAACATATTTAGTACCCTCAGTCTATTTTTATATTCAAGGTGCTTCAGGAAAGGTATTATTTTTATTAGCCTTCTTTGTACCGACTCTAGCAGGTTGATATCATGTCTAAAATATAGTGACCATACTTGTATACAGTACTCTAAATGTGGTGTGGCATACGAGTTGTAGAGTTTAAGGATAACCTCCTTACACTTGTAGCTAACATTCCTGTTAATGTATCCTAGCACCCTATTTGCTCTATTTTTTGCCTCAATACACTGCTTCGAAAACTTCAGTGACTTATCTACTACCACGCCCAAGTCCTTCTCATCCCCATTTGAATTCAGCCAATGCCCATCCATTTTATAACTAAATTCCCTATTTGCATTTTTTAAGGTTAAAAGTCATCTGCCACTTCTGAGCCCAAGATAATAACTTATTTAAGTCACTCTGCACTTTAAAGCTTCCTTCAAATTCTTTGACTACAGCTGCCAATTTAGTGTCATCAGCAAAAATTGACATTTTGCTATTTACAGCCTCCGCAAGATCATTTATATAAACTATGAATAATAAAGGGCCTAGAGCGGATCCCTGAGGAACGCCACTGTGACCTCACCCTATTCAGCACAACTCTCTGTTTCCTGTCCTTCAGCTATTCAGCTATCCAATTCAAAACTTTCTTACATATCCCATGCATTTTTAATTTGTGAACTAGTCTCCTATGTGGAACCTTATCAAAAGCTTTGCTAAAATCTGAGTAAATTACATCAACATTATCTCCTTTAATGAATTGTTTAATAACATAATCCATAAAATCCAGTAAATTTGTTAAACACGATCTACCTGTTCTAACCTACCACTCTCTAGATGGTCATAAATTCCCTTCTTAACTATCTTCTCAAGAATTTTACAAACTATAGAAGTTAAGCTTCCCGGACTAAAGTTATTCAGGTCCTCTTTACTTCCTTTTTTAAAAAATGGCACTACATTCGCTAATTTCCAATCATTAGGTATTTCTCCAAACTCTAGTGATCTAGTAGATATCTTTTCAAGAGCTACTACAATACTATCTACACCTTCTTTGAGTAACCTAGAATAAATGTTGTCTGTGGCAGATGACTCACTAGTATTTAATTCAAATATAAGCCCTTTAATTATTTCCCTGTACACATTAATGGTACTCAACACTACTTCCCTTGACCTAGAATTATCATCAATTAATCTATCTAGCTTCTTTTCTGTATATACTAAAGAAAAATTATTATTAAAAACCTCTACTATTTCCTCATCAGATTCTTATTTTCAGCTAAATTAATTTCTGCCTCCCTTTTGCTCTTCTTAATAATCTTATTTAGCTCATTTCTGGTCGACCTATAATGATTTAAATTGTCAAAAGTACTTTTTCTCTTTAATCTCTGGTATGCCCTTTTCTACTCATAAATTTTCCTAGCTATCTCCTTATTCCACCACAATGGCTTCCTACATAATTTCCTAATAGCCTTCATTGAAATACACTGCTCTTGGACTATGTTTAATATAGTCTTAAAAGTGTCCCCCATCTCAATAGTATTCTTTTCACTGAATTCTATATCCCACCAGCCTGTGGCTGGTCAATCATTTTTCGATCTATTGAAGTACATCTTTGATTATACAGTGCGCTTTATCTTTATTTGAAGAAGTCTTTAACCATATCGACAGCTTGAGACTATTTCATGAAAAATTCTAACAAGTTATTTAACCACGAGCGCTGTTGTCGGAGGCCATCCTTTCGATAATTATGTTTTTGGACCCAAAATATGCCATGATTCGGTCCCTTAAAATAAACTCTTAGAACTTGCCAACAATGAAGGTCAAGGAACTCGGCCTAAAATTTCTGGAATTAATTTGTTACCCTTTTTGAAAATCGGAGTCACAAATTTGTCTCCACTAAAGTCCTTTCGAACTATTCCTTCATTAATTAATTTGTTAAAAATTAATTTTGCTAATTCTTTTAACTCTTTAAGGTGAATTGGATAGACCTTATCGCGACTTGGCTCTTTGAATATTTTCATTTTCTCTATATAAAGACAATTTGTTTTCTTTTATATTAATTTGCCCTCTTAGTAAAAGAAAATAACTTAGATATGACTTTATGTGCAAAGAAAGGTCCACAGTTATATACAAAATAAATGAAAAAATGTGGAAGGCAACAAGAAAAATAAAATATACCGAAAATATTTATGAACTTTGCAAGTTTGCATTACAAATGAATGCAGTGACAAGTTCTCTCAACACAGAGAAGGGATCTTGTCAACGAAGACAAAGGCTTAAAATCTTGACTCATTTTTATGAGTAAACACGAAAGAGGAAAAGAAATATAAAAGAGACCCGATAACTGGGTTTACGAGACGACTTGGTACATATCTTCTCTTCCTAAAGACAATCTTTTCCCTATCTATTTATTCCCTATGCATCTATCCTACACACAACTTCCTATCCTAAATCGTCGTTGATAGCATAAAAAATGTAACAAGTTATAACCCTGTGGCGAAGACATCATAGCTAATGGTAGCATTTGTTTATCATATACAAGTGACAGTCAGTCAGAAAACAACTCTATACTTAAGAATCTAGCAAACTATACGAGTAATTTACCCAAGTACAACAGCTTGTAATTCACACACTAGCATTCTTTGTACTTAATGTTTTTTTGCGTGGTAACTAATTATATTGCTTAGTTTGAATAATAAACTTATTATCATTTTAACCTTGAATAAATCATCAACACATTCATCTCAAAATGGTTTCTTTGGAAGGCGATAGTTATATATTTGCGTTTCTTTATCTTTATTATTTACACTTCTTCCAATTCAGTAGTAATAAATTTGTTTTCACTCGTTATTGGTTATTTTGATTAAAGATGTATCTTCTCTTTCTGAGCGAATATCCAGTTTCTTGCAATGATTTATATAAATTTATGGCTGAACCTCTGGCCTCCCGTACAAATTAGCTCATCAACTGTTGCTGCCTCAAATCCTTAAAATTCGCTCCGAGTGATCCTAGAAAGGCCAATCAGATTTAGTAGGCAGCGACACTTTATCCGACACACAGCTCCAAAATAAAAAGAGTTTAATTGGATTATACGTGGAGAAGTTGAAATTTAACTGAAGTATTTTGATATTTTTACTCAGAGAATTTGAACTTTACTTGAAATAGTTTGTCATATTATCTTGGAGAACGTAAAGTTTAACTGAAAGTTTTTGCCATTTTTACTTGGAGAATTTGAAATATAACTGAAAAGAGTTTACCATTTTAATTCGGCGAATTTGAAGTTTACTGAAACACTTTGCCCTTTTACTTTGTAGTTTGAACCTTAATTTAAACAGTTTGCCACTTTTACTTGGAAAATATGAAGTTTAAATGAAGCAATTTGTCATTTTTACTTCGAGAAGTTGAAATTTAACTGAGATATTGGGCAAATTTTACTTGGAGAATTTGAAATAAAATTGAAACATTTTTTGCCATCTTTACTGGAAGATTTTTGAAGTTTAACTAAAAAAAATTTGCCATATTTCTTTGTAATTTGAACTTTAATCGAAACAACACCATTTTTACTTGGATGATTTCAATTTTAATTGAAGTTAGTAGGCTATATTTTCTTGAAGAGGTAGTAATTTAACTGAAAATTTTGGGCCATTTTTCCTCTCTGAATTTTAAGTTTAACTGAAACACTTTGCCATTTTACTTTGTAATTTGAGCTTTAATTTAAACAGTTCGTCATTTTTGCTTGAAGAATTTGAACTTTCCCTGAAGCAATTTGCAATTTTTATTTGGAGAATTTGATGTTTAACAGAAACATTTTGAAAGTTTTACTGGAAAGGTTTAAAACATAACAAACATTTTGTTATTTTACTTTGTAATTGAACCTTAATCTAAACAGTTGACCTAAATTTAATTAAAATAGTTTGCCATTTTCACTTGGAGAATTTGAAGTTTATATGAAACATTTCGCCATTTTTAGGGACTGACCATACGGCCTATACTATAGTGACGGCAGGAAAGGAGGGGTTTCTTAATCTTCTTCCAATCTATATGGATCATCTTTTGTACCCAACACTTACGGTAAGATGGTTTATTGCAGGGCCTCCTGCCCCTGGCCCTGACTTGGAGGCTGAAGGTTTGCAGTAGAATGTAAAGGGCGATTAGGGGTCATCAGTGGATAAATAGTCTTGTCATCATTTCGACAATCAACCGAACATAACTTTATTTGACCTAACTAATCTTAACCTAACATTTGTGGTATATTTTAGTCATTTTTTTTGGTCTAAATCTAAAAAAAAAATTTATTCCAACTAAACAAACCTTACCTATACTAACCAAACCAAACATAACCTAACATAGACAAACCTAACCTAACCTTACCTAACAAAAATAAGCTAATCTAATGCAACCTAGCCTAAGCAAACCTAACCAAATCTAACAAAACCTAACCAAACATAACATAACATAACCAAATCTAACCTAACACAATCTAACCAAACATAACCTAACCTACCATAACCTAACCTAACCTAACGAAACCTAACCTACCATAACCTAACCTAACCTAATCAAACCTAACCTAACCTACCCTAATCTACCCTAACCAAACTTAACATAACCTAATCAAACCTAACCTAATCAAACCTAACCTAACCTAACCTAACTAAACCTACCCTAACCAAACCTAACCTAATCTAACCTAACCAAACTAAACCTAACCTCATCGTCAAAATCTATTTATTCATTTTTATTAATACTCGTTCTTTTTTATTAGTATTTAAGTAAGCTGCATATCTATGTGGGGCATCCGTTGGTGCTTCCACTGCATGAGATTATGGACTACACTATTTGGGGCGTTTGCCAGTCCCTGCAATGGCTATAATTTAAAGATCATCTTAGTGGAGTAGCTTACGATCAGCTCGTGGACAGAGTGAGTCGTGTCAGATTTCTTAGACATGTTAGCTAGAGGACAGCGCTCAAGGGAATGACTTAACATAGACGATATTGAACTGAAGTTAGCTGCTATCCAAACAATGCCGGTTCTCTCTATAAGAAACCAAAGTGTTTCGATCATTTTGAGAACTTCAAATTTTCTACTAAATTGCTTATCTGCTGATAACTTAGTTTTTACTCATCCAAATTTGCCTAACATTTACATATACACCCCTGTAAGTTATCATCGTACACTAATTTTGGAAACCTTGAATTTTTCCTGGCAAAAGTAATGGAAGATCTTGTGATAGAAATACAGGCGTCTGATTTTTTGGGACGGCACTGTATCTTGATACCTGATCAAGATCTTTCCAGAATTCCATAGCGATCCGCTCATAATCCTGCATATTTTAACACTTGGTCAAGATCTTTATGGAATTTCATAACGATCAGCTGATAACCACACGAATTTTGACACTTGGTGATGATTTTGACAGTATTTTGTAACGATCGTTAATAATTGTTTGGATAGCAGCTAACTTCAGTTCAATATCGTTTATGTTAGGTCATTTCCTTGCCAGCTGTCCTCTAGCTAACATGTCTAAGAAATCTGACACGACTCACTCTGTCCACGAGCTGATCGTAAGCTATTTCACTAAGATGATCTTTAAATTATAGTCATTGCAGAGACTGACAAACGCCCCAAATAGTGTAGTCTATAATATTTTGCCAACTTGTGGTAAAAGAGGTTCATGTAAAGCTTGTAAATCAACCAGTCCGGTAAGACAAGGAAGCCCTTAACAAAAAAAACTTGCCACCATCCAAATTGCGAAAAGGGACAGTTTCGATAAGGCTGCAGCAATCTCTAGTGATATCAGTTAGATTTTGGTCATCACAGTCTTCAGGCGAACTGTGTCACGTCGGCTACAAGAAAATAATCTTCATGCTCTTTCACCCTCAGTCAAACCATCAATCAGTCCGAAAAATAAGAAGGTTCGTCTTGCGTTTGCCACTGAGCACGTTACATTGAGGTCAAAAGATTCCCTGTCAATTGCACTAAAAAGAGTAAAATTTGGGAGAGGAAGTGTCATATTCTGGGGCGTGATTTCGGTAGAAGGGACTGGGTCACTTGTGCGCTTACATGGCAGAGTGAATGTACAAGTTTACAATGAATTGTGCGACAGTATGCTTTGCACCATCTTTGAGCCAAATCGATGAAGACCTCTTTGGAAGACGAGCACATCAGTGTTATGAACTGTCCTGCATAAAGACCAGAATCCCATTGAAAAGGTTAGGAAGGTACTCGGAGAGATGTCTAAAGCGACGAATACGTCAATAGTTCAAGAACTCTGGGAAATTCCTCAAGATGAATGAAGCAAGATTACTGGGAAAGAGTGTCAACAATTATCTCGTTCCAGTGCTATAAAATGCCAAAGCATCATAAAAAATTAAGGTCTCTACACTACATACCAATTAGTTATGACTTGTACTCCAAAGAAGATGGTAGGATGAAATCATTAACTGGGAAAGGATGACAAACTAGAGTGCTAGGCCGTAATTTGTGGAAAATTCTTGTGGAGTCCTTCGTCCAGCACTGAAATACGACATGCTTATGATGGTGATTATAATGATGCTAAAGAATAAATAACACTTACACTTATAAAGTTAAAAAGACAATCGAATATAACTTGGCTAAAAACCTATCGGCTAAATAATCAACAAACAAAAGCCCATTAGGTTTTCGAGACTGCGACAAAACCACAGAGCAACACTTCTGGGGTAAATGGTGGAAGATTAATACAGAATTTAAAATAGAAAAGTGAAGTGAAAAATCCTAGACCAATTTGAAACGCCCTATTATTCTTCAACAGGACGCCGGATTCGTGACAGAGGTGTACCACATAACAGATCAGGGAGAAGATGCAGGTGTGGTGTACTCTGAGATGCTGGCCAGGGAAAACAAGGGTTCTCAACTCACCTACCAAACACTCACCCAGATCCTCTACCCAGAGCCATCTGGATATCGTTATGAGACTGGAGGCATGTTGGCTAACCTCAGGAATAGCACGACTAATGAGAAGGTAATCATTAAGTTTATATTCATAGTTTCTTAAATAAAAGCGCAACAACGTTACTATTATTATTCTTACTACTAATAATAATAAACTATTTCAAATAAAATAATTCAATTGGTTTAGATAAAGACTATCCTTTTTATTTTCTGAATTATGTTGCAACTTTTGATAACGAATCTATAAGAATCTGCCAGAAGCTGACTTTGGAGTCCCTTTCTATTTTTTAGATCCGGAATTACCACAGGATGATTTACACACCGGAGAATCTCCATCTCATCATTACAGGCCAGGTGGAGCCGAAAGAGGTTTTCCTGGCACTTCGGTCCATCGAACACAAGATCATTACTGAGGTCTGTTGGTTTAGATGAAAACTTTTCATAACTAAGGATGTTTGCAAAGATAAAGAGTAAGATGACACTAGGATAAATAAGGAACCATATATGCAACAGTAGTTCAGGGCAGGGGTAATCAGGTACCGTTAGTTTAGATGATGAAACATATGAGTCTAACAGAGATGAAGAACCAGATGACATCAGCTGAGATGAAGATCCAGATAACGCTAGAATATATGAAGAAAGAGATGACAGTATGTTAGATGAAGAACCAGATGAATGACGCTAGCATTGATAAGCAACTAGATGCTAATAGCTTAGACGAGGAATCACATGGCGCTAGTGTGCATGAAGGACCAAATTAAGGTTGCTTAAATGAGTAACCATATGACGCTCTCTTGAAGGAGGCGGCCGCAAGCCAGTAGATCAAATAAGAAAGCAGATGACGCTAGCGTGGATGGGGACCATATAACAGTACCTTAGATATGAGAAAAATAATGTTATCATGGATCCGAACTAGAGAAGGCTAGCATGGTTGAGAAACCAGATGGTAGTAGCTTAGGTAAGGAACCGAATAAGGCTACCATATATGATAATACATATACACGAAAATGGAGGTATCTTAGATAAGGAACAAAATGACGCTAACATGGATGAGTAAGCTGATGACGCTAGCCTGGATGAGACACCAGAAAATAGTAGCGTAAATGTGGAACCAGATGCGTCTATCGTGAATAAGAGACTAGATGATGCTAGTATAGATGAAGTGCCAAATGGCAGTCACTAAAATAATGAGTTACTTACCTAAGGAACTAGGTGACAGTAGCGTGGATGTAGAACTAGATGACGTTGGCTTCGATAAAGAACCGGATAACACTAACAAAGATGGTGCACCAGGTAATGGTAGCTTATAGATTAAACAACAGCTGTTAGTCTGGGTGATGCATCAGATAACAGTAGCTTATATGAGACTATTTTGGATTAAGAACCAGGTAACGCTAACATGGTTGAGAAATCAGACGAGGCTAGTTTACGTTAAGGGACCAGATAACGCTATCATGGATGAGGAAGAAGATTAAATGAGCCTAGATGAAGAAACAAATGAGAATCCAAGTAAAACTGTGTAGAGTGAAGAATAAGATGACCCCAGCATCGATGAGGAACCAGTTAATACTAGCTTAGATGATAAACCACATGAGACTATCATAGATAAAGAGAGATAGTGTTAGCATAGAGGAGATAACGCTATCATGGATGAGGAAGAAGATTAAATGAGCCTAGATGAAGAAACAAATGAGAATCCAAGTAAAACTGTGTAGAGTGAAGAATAAGATGACCCCAGCATCGATGAGGAACCAGTTAATACTAGCTTAGATGATAAACCACATGAGACTATCATAGATGAAGAGAGATAGTGTTAGCATAGAGGAGTAGCCAGATGGCAGTAGCTAATAAGAGTAACGAAAATACTCTAACATCGTTGAGGAACTAGATTAAACTACCCTCTATACGCAAAAACACATGCTAGTATGGATAAAGCATCAGATGACGCTGGAATGGATGAGGAACCAGATGCGCGACCATGGTTAAGGAACAATATGAAGGTTGCTAATGAAAAAAAAACAAATAAGGCTACCATAGCTAGGAAACTAGATTATACCAGCATATATGAGAGCCAAGGGCAGAAATTTAGATGAGGAAGTAGATGATGCTACATCAATAAGGAAACAGATGGTAGCGATGACAAACCAGATGATGCGTGCATTGATGAGAACTAGATGTCACTATCTTAGAAGTGTACCCCGATTTCCCTACCATCAATGACGAACCATATGATGCTAGTATATATCATGAACCAAATAGCAGTAGCTTAGATGAACTAGATGACGCTGGCATCCATCAAATACCAGATGACACTAGGAGCACCATAAGACGGTAGCTTAGAGATTAACCAGATGACGTTAGTTTGGATCATCTACCAGATAATAATAGCTTATATGATTTATCGGATGGCGCTAGCATTGAGAAAGAACCAGAAGATACTAGTATCGATGAAGAACCAGATGGTGATACCTTATGTGAAGAACCAAATAACTCTAGCTTAGACAAAGAACCATATGATGCAAGTGTGGATGATAAACCGGAGGGCTTTATCATCGATGAGGTACCAGATAGTGCTAGCTTAGGTAAAGATCAAGATGTTGCTAGTATAGATGTTGAAGCATATGGCGCTATCTTCGATGAAGAATCAGATGATGCTAGTATGGATAAGAATAAGATGACACTATATTAGAAGAGCAGCCGGATAACACTAGCATCGCTAAAGCATCATATAGTGGTAGTTTAGTTGAGAAACCAGTGATTCTGGGGTCATTATCTGATGATACACTTATTAGCTTTTTCCTAAAACTGTTATCTTTATACTCAGGAAGTGATCAGCCTCAATAAATGTACCAGGTTTAGATGCTGTAATGCTCCCCATTGCTCTCTAGCTTCTAATATTATCTAAGTTTCATAACATTGCACTTCCTTTAACTTCAACCTTTATAAACTTTTATTTTTCAAATACTTCTGTTGCGAGACGCCTTCATTTGTTTTGAATTTTAAAATGAACGTAAAAGTATCATCCACATAATCAACGAGTTTTTCTTTTATTATTACCAAATTGATCTTTAGCATAGATTGAACTCATTTATATCGTTAAACCATTTAGAAAATTACTTTTTAGTCCTTTTTTCCTTTTCCTACCCTTGCTACATCAATATTTCTATTATCCTTCACAAATTATTAACCAACCACTCCCTTAGGGAATCGAAGAAGAGTCTGTCAGGCCTTGGAAGAAGGACCCTCCTCCATTCACGACGTCTCAAGATGTAGAAGTTGTATATCCCAGCGACAGAGAAGAAACAGGAATTGTCAGAGTGGCCTGGAGGGGTCCCTCTATTGTTACTGACATGGATGAGTAAGTTACCCTAGCTTCAATTTCATAATATTATTAGCATCATATATTTACTCATTAATTAATTATTCCACCTTTTATGGTTTAATATTTACTCACCTTGTCATAAAATCGATTGCATTAAAGAAAGTATTTTTGTAATATATTTTTAGGGACTATGAGGAAGTTTATGTTTGGTAACTAAACTTTGAATTGTATTTTTATTACTTTTGTTTAAAGATTTCAAAGTATGGAGGTTCTAATGAACTATCTCACAGACATCTCGGTTTCTCCGTTGCCAAAAGTGTTTGTTGAAGTTGATGATCCTCTGGCTAGTTACGTAAGTGAGAAGGAAATGTCTCATTCAACTGAACAATAAAACAATGAGTTGAAAGTACTTTCAAAAGATTTATTCTTCAACCAGCATTAAAAAAGGCACATATTTAAGTTTATTTCCTTTTTTTATGGGACAATGGAGATGCAAAGTGAAATTTAATTTAGTGCTAATATATTGTAATGAAAATGAAGGTGTTCTCGTATTTTCTAAATGTCCAACAACATTTTTTACTTTATATCCTTTGATAATACATCAATCAATTTAGTAGAATTTCATACCATTTTACCTATAACGCTACGATCCCCCCCCCCTAAAAAAAAATTCTATTCGTAATTACTCTTTCTAATGATGAATAAACTTTCTTCATTAGATTTATGGCTACGAACAAGAATTTTCCATTTCTTCATCTATCATAACATTCGGAGGTGTACCTCTGCATCATATCCAAGACGTGAAACCGTTGCTGATGGAAACCTTAACAAAAATGGCTGATGGCGTTATTCCAATTGACTTAGAGGTTATGAAGAACTTACTTAGTAACCTTATATTGGAAGAAGAAAGCCAGCTGGAAACCTCCCCACATGACACTTTGGCTGAAAAGGTTATCCTAGATGTCCTCTATGGTCATAACTGTGAAAGTGTGAGTACCTGGTCTTAAGATTCGTTCAACTACTGGAGTAATGCGATACACCTCATTGTGATTACTAGAGTTATTAGATTCTCTCGATTGGATAAACTTACCTTAATCTATAATTCTTATCTTAACCACGCACTGTTCATAATTATTTCGTCGATATGCAATGATGTTATAGCATGACCAATGAGCAGGGGCAAATATATAGAATTCTTAGTGGGTAATAGGTAGGCAGAATGCGTAACCTTAAGTCGGATCGAGCCATCTAGCTCCTCAATATGATCCAAAATCATCATATTATTCATAAGTTTATTATACAGGATAAAAAAAATATGAATTCTAATTCTTTGCCCGCTTCCCATTTCCTTCATCCACGCAATCATATTTGTTTACCTTCTTCAACGCAGAACAAATCTGGAGCGTTTTACTTACACCAAATGGCGGGGCATAAATTATATGTAATTAGTAAGAAAATAAGAAGCCGACATTTGCTAACGCGAACAAATGCAGTAAAAAACAGAGAGAAAAAAGTAATAAATAAAGAAGTGATAAAACTAAAGAACCATGGGAAGAAATTTTTTTTACAAACCATCTCAGCATTAAATGGCCAGAGTATTGCCACAATGATTCAGGGAAGGCGCAAAGTGATGAACTTTAATCCCTTTTCGGATGAAGAATCCGTCGCAAATACTGTTGTAAAAATGACTCAACTTATTCAATATAAAAAAAATACTAAGTTTAACCCAGACGAAAATAGTAATCTAATGATCGAGAAATATGTGGATAGACAATAGAAATTACGTGGTTCCTCCAAAAATTAAACGCTAAACTCGAATTCTGAATCAATTTTACATTCCTCGTTTATGAACAACTCTAGATAGAGTTAAATTCCGAAGCGAATTTACATTACTCCATATTGCACAAATATATTTTAAAGCCGAATTTTCAAACAATTTGACATTTTTACTATATTGGAGAATTCTAGAGAGAAATTCCAACATAAGTTGAACTTTTCGCAAGAGGTGACAACGTTAGACATGAATGGTGGGGAGCAAGTTGACATTTCCTATGTGTTGAATAATTCTAGAATCGAATTGTAAAACAAGTTGACAGTTACCTACTCTGGACAATTCTAATTATGAAGCAAGTTAACATTTCTGCTACATTGAATAACGCCAAACTCGTATTCTGAAGCAAGTTGACATTTACGCTGCCTTCAATAACTCTAAATTAGAACTCTGTAGCAAGTTGACATTTCCGCTACGTTGAACAACTCCAAAGTAGAATGACGAAGCACGTTCACATTTTTGTTGCGTTGACTAACTCCAAACTCAAATTATTATGCAAATTGAAATTTCTGCTGCGTTGAATACTCCCAAACTCGAATTATGAAGCAAGTTAACATTTATACTTTGTTGAACAACTCCAAACTCAAATTCTGAAGCAAATTGACATTTCCGCTGCGTTGAATAGCTCCATACTCTAATTTTGAACCAAGTTGACATTTCCGCTGCGTTGAATATCTCAAAACTCGAATTTTGAAGCGAGTTGACATTTCCGCTGCATTGAATAACTCCAAACTCAAATTCTGAAGCAAGTTGACATTTCCGCTCCTTTGAATACGTCCAAAACTCGAATTTTGAACCAAGTTGAAGCGAGTAAACCCGCAGTTAAATGGTTCTTAGTTAATGGTTCGCAGTTAAATGGTTTACATTTAAGTAGTTCATATTTAACCGTTCGTAGTTAAATTGTTAGCAGTTAATTCCATTCGCAGTTTACGGTTCGCAATTAAATGACATGCTATTTAATGGTTCGTAGTTAATGGTTGGCAGTTAAATGGTTTACAGTTCATATTTAATGGTTCGCAGTTAAATAGTTCCTACTTACATACTTGTTCTCAGCTACCAGGACATGCGTGTACATTTTCCAGATGGATAAAGTGATCAACGCCATCTCGTGGTACGAGCACCTATTAACGGAGCCGTCCTCTTACTGGGTGGACCTGATCAAGAAATACTTCATCTCGACGCCGGTGGCCGTCGTGCGAGGAATGCCATCGATCGCCAAGGCGAAAGAGCTCCAGGACGACGAGGAGAAGCGAATCACCACGAGAGTATTCCAGGAGGGAGAGGCTGGAGTGAGGAGATGGCGTGATACCTTAGAAGAGGCGCATAGGATTAATGACGTGGGTATATATTTTTATTAGTACCATAAATCTAGATCAGGATATTCTTGATTTCGCTCATTCATGGGATTATTATACGAGCTTCGCATCGTGTCCTGGAACATTTTTTTAGTGGCTGTGGTTACGTTTGGTTACCTTGTACGACGTGCAACTGACATTACTTTGGAGGTTTTGTTTTTTTAATCCGTATTTAGGGAGGGGGAAGATGATCTTTGTTGTAGCCGTGCGCGATATTTTACTTTTGTGGTACTCGTGTCATAATATTGTACTCATTTTGTTAGTCCCATACATTCATTCCACAATGGACGCTTTGGTGGGGCGATTTATCGCGATACAAAAATGACGCTCAGGAAAATAGAAGTCCTTTTTCGTATTCACAGAAATAGGTTGGCTGAATGGGTTTAATTATATTATCATTTTATCAATATTTTATCATTATGATTTTTATTATATTTATCATCTATAATTATCATTATCATTGATATTATCTTTATTACAATTATTATTATTATTATTATTATTAGATTTATCATATATAATTGTAATTATCATTCATATTATCTTTAAGAAAGTAGAGGGAGAGGTGACGCCCCCTTGTCGCGGGAAGAGAGCTTGTGTGTACCTTTGACTTTTTGAGCTATGTCGGCGGGGGTACCTCTTCTGGGTACCCCTGGTAGGGCTTCCCTTGTCGATTTGGTCGGAAACGAGGTTCCAGAATAAGTGCGTCATTCCTTCCTTTTTCTACTCTATCCTTCCCCTTTTTAACTTTTATCCTATCTCTCCCACTTATAAAAAAAGGCCTACTCCTATCATGTCACTCTTTCCCTTTTTTCCCTCTATCTACATATAAGGACTTGGCAGCTACCTCACGCGTCAGAAGAGAGGCTTTGGAACCTCTATAAACAACGCCAATCGACGCTTACTGGTTGAGAGAGTCTAGGACTAGAGGTGTCCTAGGCGTTGGGGCCCGATGAATGGGATGAGGGTAGTGCCCCGTTAACCCCTTCCCTGGCGCGTAATTATTGACCGTTCTAAGTGCCCGTTGATGGGTGCTTCTGGTAGCATTGGTCCGAGGTGACGGCCCTTTGTTCCCATGTTGGTTGCCAGGCCAATAAAAAGCCTTGGGTCAAGTTCCTTGGTGTGGCGGGATATCCATTGAACGCTACTCCGAGATCCTGGCCGTTATGAAGAGAACTAGTAGAAGTTTAGTAAGGGGTGTGCTTCGTTGTTGTTCACCTGGTGACAAATCGATGGCCCCTTCGGGGACCGTCTGTGCTGCGTGCCGTGGCTTGACGACTCGGTCGGACGAACAGCAGCACATGGAGCGTGCCTTCTGGAAGACTCCGAAACGACTCCGTTTAATAGGCGGGAGCGACTCACCCGGGGAGAACTCCCTAAACCCCCCTTTTTACATATTGATTGGTCACAAGCATAATAAATATAGTGTTTTCAAAATGGCAGGCAAGAAAGGTCCAGCAGCGCTAAAATTTACGTGTGCCACATGTAATAAGGACAAGTGGTGCGTTGACTTCCCGGAGGGCTACTATGCGAAAGCCATCCAGGCAGTGTATGCACCACCTGCATCTTAAAGAAGGAAGTGGAAGAAGTAGTGTCCTACTACAGGAAAAGGAGGACAGACCTCGAAAAGAAAATCGAAAGGCTCAAGGAGGAGCACTCCCACCAGATCCGCAGGCTCGAAGAGAAGTTAAACGAGCTCTCGAGTCCTGTGGCAAACACCACCTCTACAGAAAGGCTGGGCCCGAATGTGGCAGAAACGCCAAAAGAAAAAATAAAAATAAAAGAAAGACGAAAAAGGGAAAAAAGAAAGAGGAAGAGAGAGAAATAGAAGAACAAAAGGTAGAAGTTATTGAAAAGGATGACAAGGGGGAAAAGATGATAGAGAAGAAGAAGAAGATGAAGAAGGAAAAAAGACTGAAAAGGCCATGACGGAGAAGAGAGAGGAATCGGAGAGCTTGCCTCAGAAAATAAAAAATCCGAGCTCAGCAGGCAAATGTGCCAGGGTCAGCCTTGTGGGTGATTCCCAGGCACGGGGCCTGCAGCCCCTGCTCGGCCCGCCTCCGCACAAGCGTTAAGGTGAGCTGCCTCCCAGGCTGTGGGAATAAGCAGATAAGAGCTGAGGCTGAGAAGTCTCAGATTTCTGATACTTTAGTCGTTGCCCTTATGGTAAGTGGCAACGACCTCTACCTCAGAAGAGGTAAGGTAGGCTCTACAGGCGAAATTATGAAGACGGTTATGGGCCCTGTCTACGACTGTGGATATCGTTGAGGATCTCTCTGTAGGCGAATAGCTCGGTGGCAGTGACCACCAGCTAATTAGATTTACAGTCAAGATCCCGAAAGTAAGCTCTGTTGCCAGTCAATCAAGGAAATTTGACTTAAGAAGAGCAGACTTTGCAAGCCTTCGTGCTGGGCTGACTGATGTAAGGCTAGCCGTATGCGAAGATGTTGAGGATTCGTGGAACAATTTCAAAAATAAGTTCATGAGTCTTCAACAAGTTGCATCCCTCTGAAATCCCTCCGTCGGTCTTCTGTTCAACCAAAGTGGTTTAATCGAGAAATCGGTTAACTGCTTAGGGAGAAGAGAAATACGTACCGGCGATCGAAGATCTCGGGTGCCTTTGACGAGTACCGGAGGCTAGCCAGAAGAGTTAAGTCCAGCATAAGGGCGGCTAAGTAGTCTGAGGAACTCCGAGTGGCGAGACTCTGCAAGGAGAATCCCAAGGAGTTATTCGGCTATGTAAATAGCCGTAAACCAATCCATCGTAGGATTACGCCCTTAGTGAAC
Organism: Ceratothoa steindachneri; assembly: GCA_963969495.1. NCBI lineage: Eukaryota > Metazoa > Arthropoda > Malacostraca > Isopoda > Cymothoidae > Ceratothoa > Ceratothoa steindachneri. The sequence goes on along the minus strand of OZ018321.1, from coordinate 194,436,016 downwards.
GAGGAAGGTGCATTAACTCAGTCAGATGCAGAAAATGCTAACCTGCTCAATGACTACTTCTCTTTAGTGTTTACTAAAGAGTGTGGTCCCATCCCCCAGCCCACGGATTCCTACTTTGGGGGAAAAGCTAGAGCTAATGGACTTCACCGAAGGAGAAATAAAGAAAAAGATCGCTGACCTAAAGACGAATAAGTCCCCTGGACCGGACGGGTTTCTACCCAAGGTGTTGAAGGAAGTGTGCGATGAAGTATCACGACATCCGTGCGCTATCTTTAACATGTCAATCCAGACCGGATGCGCTCATAGAGACTGGCGTGAGGTGGAGGTGACTCCGATCTTCAAGAAAGGAAACCCCAGCCAACCGTCAAACTACCGACCCATCAGTTTGACTTCGATAGTCGGTAAACTCATGGAAATCATGATAGTGGACAAGATAACGTCTTATTTAGAGTCAAACCTGCTACTAAAGAGTTCCCAGCACGGCTTCCGAAGGCAACGGTCATGCCTGACGAACCTTGTAGAATTCTTCCACTTCGTTTTCAGTGAGCACGATCGGGACAAGGCGGTAGATGTGGTCTACTCAGACTTTCAGAAAGCCTTTGATAAGGTAGCACACCGCCGCCTTCTCCGGAAAGTGCGAGCGCTGGGCATAGACTGAAAGGTAGCCGGCTGGATCGAGAACTGGCTAAGTGGCAGAGGGCAACGGGTGGTGGTGAATGGACAGTCTTCTGAGAAGGTGCCCGTTACTAGCGGGGTGCCTTGAGGTTCTGTCTTGGGACCACTACTATTCATCATCTACGTCAACGACATGGATGGTGACATGGTTGCCAAGATTCCAAATTTGCCGACGATACCAAGCTTGGTATGAACGTTGCAAAGGATGGAAATACTGCCCGCCTGCAGGAAGATCTTTGGAAGATTAAGGAGTGGTCGGACACGTGGCAAATGCCTTTTAACGTGAACAAATGCAAAGTGATGCATATCGGCCACCGAAACCCCAAATCTCAGTACATCCTTAAGGGCACTGCCCTTGAATCGAGTGTCACTGAGAAGGCTTGAGTGTTACTATCACTAGTGACCTCAAGTTCTCGAAACAGTGCATCGAGGCAGAGAAGAAAGCCCAAAGGATGTTAGGCTACATAAAGCGCCAGTTTGGATACCGTAACAAGGAGATAGTACTTTGTCTGTACAACTCCCTCGTTCGGCCGCACCTGGAGTATGCCGTACAATTTTGGAGTCCCTCTATCCGACATAAAAATTATGAGGATAGACTAAGGGAATTAGATCTGTTCTCGCTGGAAACCCGTAGACTGCGTGGTCAGCTCATCGAAGTTTTCAAAATACTTCGAGGGTTCGACAATGTTGAATACCGGGATATTTTCACACTAAGTGAGAACAGAACGCGCAATCATGGCTTCGAACTTGAACTGAAGCGTTAGAACCGCAATCTGTGTGGAAATTTTTTCACCTACAGTATTTGCTGTACGTGGAACGCACTTCCAGTGGAAGTTGTCAACAGTGAATCTGTTGACCAGTTCAAGTCAAAACTAGACAAAGTCTTGAAAAGTGGCCGTTTAGGGACGCAAAACAATTGAGCAGCCATGTGCCTACTCGATTGCTAGTCTAAAGGTACCCTCTTTGAATGGACCGTAAGGTCTCCTAGGGTACTTTCTTTCCTTGTAACTGCTTGTAACTTAATGGGACAGTAGCAATACTAGTTTATTTAGTGTTTATGTAAATCAAAAACCAACGAGGGTATTTCCGTCAGAGGTTAGTAAGGAGAGATCTGTAAAGAAATTGGTGAAGATGAGCGAAGCGAAAATGTGTGGAAGATATATAGAGGCAGTTCCCTCTGCAGGCAATGGGGCTTGAAGGGTACGCTACTTCGGGTGTTGTAACCGTAAAGGCATGCCATTCCCATCCAGATGTCAGCTGCCGCAAGCTATCCCATGTTACACCTAACACCCATCTACGGGGTAGACACACCGGGGCCGGGGAAGGGGGGCGCGCCATTCGAGTTGTGGTAAACCTGGTTTGTTTTCTACTTTCCAGATTCCTCCCCCCAACTACCTGCTCGAGTCCGTGCCGGTGCCCTCCATCAAAAGCATCAATTACCACTCCCTTCGCGTCTTCACTAACATCAAGAATCACCTGTCGGGGATCATCCCTCACTCCGAGGACGACCTCTTCAACCTCAAATCCCTCCCTCTGAAGATGCAAATCGACGACGTGAAATCCAATTTCGTGCAGGTCTGTCAATTCCACTACTTCCTCCCACTCCAACCCGACCCCCGTCGACCTAAACAATGCTTACCCATAATCCTATTCTCTAACCCCCACCTCTAGGCCCTTATTTCACTTCTCTAAGCCCCCCACCCCCAGGCCCTTATTTCACTTCTCTAATCCCCCCCAGGTCCTTATTTCACTTCTCTACGCCCCCTCCCCATCATAAGGAGAGCCTTAATCCCGCGCGCCATCTTCAGAGGGTGGTGAGCGAGCGCGCCGTCCTCCGGCCGGGCAACTAACGCCAGTACCTTCTTCTTCTCGAGGCAGATCATCGCGATTATGGACACTCAGCATCTGTCTCCCTCGGAGCGACTCTACCTGCCCCTATTGATGGAGCTCATGCTCGAATCCCCCGTGGAGAGCGGCGGGGTGGAGGTGTCCTACGAAGAGGTGATCAAAAACCTCCACGCGGACACCCTCAAGTCGACGACCATGAGCGGGATTCGAATGACGGGCTCCTCCTTCAAATTCGGCAAATACTTCCATAACATCGGACTCGACTTTAAGGTACATGAGTTCAAGGATCGGAGCCGAGGGGTATGGGGGGGGGAGAATGGGCATGCTTGGGGGCCTCCTGCCATGAAAATAAAAAGAGAAGAAAGGAAAGGAAAGACGAGAAAATAAATGAAAGGGGAAGGAAGGACATGATAAAAAATAGAAGAAAGTAGGAGATGAAGAGAAAGAAATAAAAGATGAATCTAAGACAAGGGAGTGGAATAAAGGAAGATAAATGAGGAAACTAAAGGAGAAAGAAGAAAGGGGAAAGGAAAAGAGCTTGCGGAATGAGGAAAGAGGATGATAGGATAAATGAAAAGAAATTAGAAGAAATGAGTAAACAGGAAAGAAGGAAGAGTAGAAAGGAAAAGGGATGAGAAAGGATGAGGAAGGAAATATAGTAGGGAGTAAAAGTAAAAGAAATGAAATAAGGAAAAAGAAAAAGGAAATAATTAGAAAGAAGTAGATAGAAGAAAGGAGAATGAATGGAAAGAAAAGGGAAGCAAGGGAAAGAAGAAGAAGAGTGGAGAGGAGCAAGATTTTATAGGAGAGGACGGGTAGCGAGGAGGTTCGTATCTCTGAAACACAGGCAGGGGAAAGCCCCCCACCCCTCCCATTAGCCAGATCAGACGCTCTGTTGTACTTATGTGGGGGAGTGGGGTTGAAAAGTCCCCCCACCCTTGTGCGTTCCCACAGGCCCCCAATATTGGAGGAAGAGACTTAAAGCTCTCTATCTCCTACACTATCGTCATTTTCATCGTTTTATATTTTTCGCTATTTCATCAATTTCACCCATTCACCCTTTTCACTTTTATCTCTTTGTCTTGTTGATCAACTTCACCCTTTTCACTATTATCTCTTTCACTTGTTGATCAGCTTCACCCTTTTCATCATTATCTCTTTCACTTGTTGATCAACTTCACCCTTTTCACTATTATCTCTTTCACTTGTTGATCAGCTTCACCCTTTTCATCATTATCTCTTTCACTTGTTGATCAGCTTCACCCTTTTCACTATTATCTCTTTCACTTGTTGATCAGCTTCACCCTTTTCATCATTATCTCTTTCACTTGTTGATCAACTTCACCCTTTTCACCATTATCTCTTCCACTTGTTGATCAGCTTCACCCTTTTCATCATTATCTCTTTCACTTGTTGATCAACTTCACCCTTTTCACCATTATCTCTTTCACTTGTTGATTATCTTCACCTTTTCACCATTATCTCTTTCACCTGCTGATCATTTTCGCCCGTTTCGCCCTTTTACCTTTTCACCATTATTTATTTCACCTGTTTCTAATTTTCACCATTATTTCTTACACTTGTTGACCATTTTTACCCTTTTCACCATTATCTCTTTCACCTGTTCATCATTTTAAACCAGTTTCATTATTAACGCCCTTCCTCATGCTATCATTTGCAGCCATTTCATAATTTTTGCCATTATTTTAAATTTTCGTCATTTTTCACCCCTTCGCCCTCTGTGCATTTTCCGCGATTTCATCATTTTACTCGTTTATTCCTTCTCAATTCTTTCACTCTAAAATTTCTCATCATTTTATCTCTATTGCCCTTTTCAACCTTTTCATCTTTTTATCATTTTTACCCTTTCATTCTTATTACTTTTCTGTTCGAATCTTTCTCTTCTTCTGACTGTCCGCCCCTTCATTCATTCTCGCATCTGGCTAGACCCGACTGCTAGGGAAAGAGGGTGTTAATGTAATCTCGAACTCGGTCATATCAGGTGGAGTTGGCGAAATACGCGAAAGGAATCGAGTGGCTGCATCTGATCCTGTTCCGGGTCATCTTCGACCTGGAGAGAGTTGATGTGAAGGTGAATAAACTCCTGAACTCATTCAGTGACCAGAAGATGGAGGGCGACGCAATGCTTAAAGTCATGTACAACGACGTGGTCTTCCACAAAGGTGAGTTCGGATTCTAACCCTGGTAAAATGTGACTTCGAGAGCTCCTAGAAGTCAAATGTGAGTTTATGTTCTCCTCAAGGTTAAGTGGGAGTTCGGTGTCATTTGAAAGTCAAAATGTGCTTTCAGGTTCTTCTCAGGGATAATGTGGGTTCGTGTTCTAGTCACGATCAAATGTGAGTTCGGTCTCTTTTGCTGGTCAAATGTGAGATCAGGCTCTTCTCAGTGTACAATGTGAGTTCGTGTTCTACTCAAGGTCAAATTTGAGTTCGTTCTCTTGTGATAGTCAAATGTGAGTTCAGGTTCTTCTCATGGTATAATGAGGGTACGTGTTCTAGTCAAGATCAAATGCGAGTTCGGTGTCTTTTGTTGGTTAAATGTACGTTCAATTTGTTCTCGGTGTCTGTTTTCTTTGACAAACAGGAAAGCAATTATTGCCCGCATTAATCAGCATAAATACAATGTTAGGAGAGCTGTAAATAATAAGGCGTTTTTTTGTGCATATGTCCTAAAATAACCACTTAATTAATTGGAATTCAGCAAAAAAAAATTCGCTCAAATTAAAAGAAACCTTGTTGAATGTTCATGTATAAGCCGATTTAATAACTTTAACATTTCCCCTGGCCTTTTTAAAATTGATGTTGTTAGGAAAAAACTCCTTCTTAAAGAAATTAACTTTGACTTATGTTCCTAATTCTTTTTTTGCAATTTTCATTTTTACGGGAACCCGATTTGTCAATTTAATTATTGCATTGATTTTGTATCAACATTATTTTATTTCTCTTCCTCTCTTCTTGTCCCTCTCCCCTTCGTTTCAATTTACCTGTCATGTCTCTCCTAATCTCCCTCTTTAGACTATCACTTTATGCGTTAATCGTTTTAACTCTTTTGGTTCTGTTCTTGACTCTTTCTTGCCTCTCAGTTTTACCTTGCTACCTGTTATAGATAAATCTTAATGTGAATTTACCCGTCCCTCTCCTACTTCCTCATTGAGGATTTCTTGTCTTAGAGGGGGCCCTTTATCTTTTACTAGCTTATATATACCCTTATTATATATTTTTTTTCTTGTAGTTATCCTTGAGAATGAACTGAATAAAGTTCGAAAGTACTTGGAAGAACTTTTTCATTTTTCCTGTGGGACATTGCATTCATTGTGAACTTCACGTGCTACTTAATGAGTTATTCATTTTTTATATATATATATATATATAAATATATATAAATATTACCGGCCAGGAATTTCAAACTTTTTTCCTCTGGCGTTATTTTTCTCTTCTCGGTAAAGGATTGCCTTCATTGTGCCGCCCTCTGCTCTCTTTGATTCTAATCTTCTTCTAATGCCCCTTTCTCTTACCTCTAAAAATTCCTGTTTCTTGTCTCGTTGCTCATTCTTATATATATATATATATATATATATATATATATATATATATATATATATATATATATATATATATATATATATATATATATATATATATATATATATATTCTTATCAACGACTCGTTTTAATTATTGTGCTCTATTTTTGGCTGATGATGAACATAGTCAATGCTGAATACAGATCCTGGTCCTTTCTTTGAATAAGGTGTTCGGGCTAAATTTGACTGTTTAGGGGAAGGTGGGGTAAGACGGACTACTTAACAAAAGAACTCGTTTAGAAACCACATTAATATTATTTTGTGAGATTTTAGGGGTTGTGGTGGTGCTTTGGTGTGTTATGATTGCAATACGCACCCTGGTCATGGTTTTTGGAGGAAAAGATTGAAACACGGAATGTAAAAAAAACAAACCTATTTTAATGCCCCTAAAATAAAATATGACGGGGTAAGTCTGAATGTTTGTCATAATCTTCAACTTTAAAATAAAGAAACATCTTTACTGGCACAAATGACGTTTGAAAACCATCCTCATCATCCTGTACCCCTGTACATTACACATTTTAATCATGTATGGGTCCTTCATAGCGTTATACCATAACATAAAGAAACTGCATAGTTCACACAAAAAAACTCCATCATCTTGCATTCTTGCACATTGCTCATGTGCCCATCTCTTGCAAATGGCACAACAAACCCACCCATCACCTCTCAGAGAATTACCAAATGTGTGATTGCAATGCAAACAGACAGTTGAATCTCCCTCACTCTCACCGTCACTTTCATGAACTCAGGATGATCCAGCTTTTGCTTGCTATGTTGTTTTTTGTTTTATCATACTTTTGTTAGGTCGTTTTTTGGATGCTAGAGTTTCTGGTTTCTTCTTTGTTTCTCTCTCTTTGCGCTTCTTTGCTAGAGTGAGTTCTTTTTCATTTTTCTTCTCAATTTCTTACTCTAGCTCTTTCTTATATGGGGATGCTGTCATAATAAGAGCTCGCCCTTGAGACCTGGATCTCTTCTTTCGGGTAAGTCTGGCCACCTTTGGCAAGGGAATTATTTCCTGGGGTGAACTACCTGACCTAAACAGGTTCCGAGTCACGTTTGGTGGTAAAGGTTCAGGCACAGCACTTGGGTGTTCTGGTTCATCAGCTACTTCCACTTCAGGTTCATTCTCAGTAGTCATGATTGGAGGGGCAACTGGGTCGTCCGGATCTTCCGCTTCCTGTTGTTCACCGTTTAATGGAATATCTGTGGGGTGGGCAGATAAAAGGTCAGCTTCGCCGAAAACATGCTTATTCAATGGGCAAATTCCTGTCTTTCTAAAGCCATTGATGGCTGTGTTTGGAAGAGCAGCCTGTAGATAGGCCTCTCCAAACAATGCACTTAGTTTGTAGATGGCCACCTGCCTGCCAGGATTGTTTCTGAGCAATGTTTCCATAGCCCTCACATAATAGGCATTGAGTGGTTTCATAAAGGAAACATCCAGTGGCTGCATTCACTGACTACAATGTGGTAGCAAAATGACAATCATGACATAATTGTCCCTGACAAGACTTATGATAACAAGATTCTTTATGTGAGTCATATGGCCATCCATAATCAATAATGCTGGATCATCCACCGATGGCTTGGTGTGAGCTAGAAAGTGAAGAAACCATTCAATAAAAATGGAGAGCTGCATCCACTCACATGGATGGCATGCAAATCTAGTTGCTGGAGGAGCACAATCCTTCAATTCTTGCTTCATTCGAACTCGTGGAAGGATGAGGAAAGGTGGAACAAACTGGCCCCCAGCAGACATGCAGAAAACTGTTGTAGTTAAAACTCCCCTTTCAGCAGAAGTCAGTGTGCCAACCAGTTTTTAACCCCGCAGAACGAGGATTCTTGTAGACTTTGTCTGCACTGTTGTAACACTTGTCTCTTCGGCATTAAAAATCCTGCGTGGAGGAAAGGAATGATCTGCTTGCACTGAAGATAAGATGTCAAAAAACTTTTCAATATTTATTTGATTGAAGCATCTTTCTCGAGCAACAGAAGTTGGTTCTGGAGATCGAATTGCAAGTTCTGGGTGGCGCCGTTGGAAGCCTAGTAACCAGTCTTTACCAGCAAGTCCAACCTGGTTAAAAGACAGGAACAGGTGCTGTAATTAGAATAAAGGCAAACTCCACTCCTATGTGTATCATACTAGGGTGTAAACTAAGCATGAAATGAAGAAACCTGTTTCGTAGCAAGATCTCACCATTTTGTTAAATTTGTGGTCCACGTTATTCTTTTTTCCGCTGCATGAAATGCAATGTAGCAGGCATCCGTGTTTAGTCAGTCTCAAAAATCGTTCCTCCATCGATAAAATGTGAGTAACCAACTCTGCATCTTGTGCAGCAATGAATACCGTCCTGATAGGGCCAAGCATCTGGAAAATGAGACAGATGCAATTTGTTATAAGTTTGAATTAAAATAAATATGAAAAAAACATAAACTATTGCAGGACAACAAACAGGAAGCATTAAAGACTGTGAGGGAATTCCACGTGGAATCTCTTGTTCAGAACGGAACTTCCATGCGCTGTAGAAGGCTCGGTTAGGCTTAAATTGGTAAGCCTACCCTCCCCCCCCCTCCACAAGCGGTAGCCCTCGAACCTCGTCCACCACGATTCACCTTTACACGGGCTAGAACAGCCTCGGCAAGAAGATTTGAGGCCATTCGAGAGTAGAGCTGTTTCCCGCTACGCCGCCCCCTCTCCGGGGAGAGCCTCGGACATAAATAGTGCTCGACTCACATGAGGAGACACAGAGTTGAGAAGTCTCGCCCGGACCCCAAGAAAATTCCCCTAATTCCAAGTCAGGTGCTAACAACAAAGCAAAGTGACAGCTGAACTATTTTTGTGTATTGGAATTAGCCCCAGCCAGTGAAGTAATTCCATTTAATGATCGCTACCGAGTGATTTTTTCCGACTTCTCGTCAACTCCTGTCGAAGCCCTCTTCGTTCACCCCTCGTTTTCAGGTAGCCGAAATACTCTTCCCTGGACCGGACGTTACCGCCCCCCTCCATTTTTTGGAGAACCGTCATCACTTTAACACCCCGCTCAGAAGCTTCGAGTGGCCTCTTCTCACGTGCAGAAGACATCCGTGAAGCCTTACCCTGACGTCTCACCCGGAACCTTCTGTAAGCCAACCCCTCTCCACTTTAAGTAACCCATTTGCGTGAATTTCCCCCATTTGAATAGTCTCCTCCAGTAACACCTTAAGTTTTAACTTCATAGTCTGATTCATAACTACAATTCCCCCCCCCCCCCTTCGCTTCGTTCATCTGATGTAATTTTCCCCTTTTATTCTCTGATGTAATTTTTGGCCATCATTTCTCTTCTTATTTTTATGTAAATAAAATTATATTTTTGTAGACGCCTCTTTAAATAACCTTGAGCTTTGCCATTGCCCATAATATACCTGACCTCGTTGCCCTCTTATCTAGTTGTTTCGTCCGTCGAAACTCGTGGCGTTCCGTCTCTTTTGTCGGTTCGCCTTGAAGTTATCGGTCCCTCCCCCCATAGATATAATATGGTATTGATATAATATAATGTCATACCACGACAAAGACAAAGGTTAACAGGAATCAATGCAAAATTCGTTCAAAAAGGTTAAGCTTTCAGGAAGTGATAGATAAGATAGTTAACTTTGGCATGTGCTAGACAGTTTTTTACCTTTGTTGAACCAATTGCTATCTTATTTTTATCTCTGACACGGCGACCGAGAGTAGTCTTGGGCACATTGAATTCTTTTGAGGCTTTTTTCAAGCCCATCTTTTTTTCTCTAACTGCAGCTATTGCACTGTTCATAGCTACCTCATTCCATTTCCCTCTACCACTGACTCTCACGTATTTCCAGAGTATCTATAAAAAAAGGAAAGAAAATGTTAAAGGTTTGTGAAGTATTTATGGTGAGGGGTAAGATGGAACCCCATGGGTTCCATCTTACCCCAAAAGTAAATATTCAATTTCAGAAGTTTTCAACAGAACATCCATGTTTTGTATAGCAATATATGGCACATACCTATAATGTACACACAAATGGGATATACACTATAAATAGAAAGTTATTATAGCTAATATGCCAATGCAAACAATCCAGTATCTTATACCCTGTGCAAGTAACATCAGCACCATGACAAAACATAACTTCCCTCCTGAGCGCAAATGGACTACTGAGCGTGACTTCTGCCTGCAAATACATCACTTAGGGATGATGTGAAGGACATCTAACAGCCACAATCTGAACCTTATCCTTTCTGATTGGGACTAGATGGGGAGTTCCCTCGTACCCCATGGTTCTGTCTTACCCCACCTTCCCCTACATAAAAGAAAAAAAAATCGTCTCAACCAAAAATTAAATATATTTTAATTTTTTTTAATATCATCTATGTAGATTATGGCTGAAAGATAACAGTTTACTTAAAGTAGCCACTCTCAGGTTTCTCAGCCGCTCTCAGTGGCCTCAAGGTGGCGCCTAATCTTATTGCATGCGTTCTTCATTGTGTCCCTGGGAAGATCTTCAAACGCCTCCTTGATCTTGGCCACCAGCTCGGACTTAGGGTTGCAGACAGAGCGGTCGGTCTCTTTCCCAACCACGTCACACACATGGGGTTAAAATCGGGGGATCTAGGACGCCAGAAAGTGTGGCTGGTGAAGTCATAGAAATTCTCCGACAACCACTTGTGACTCTCCCAGGAGGTATGTCCTTCCAGTATCAATCCTCTCCAGCCAGAGTTTGGTCACAGTCTCCAGCAGCTCCACATAGCCGTTTTAATTGATTCTAAGATTCTCCTCAAACATGAGGGGAGTCATGGCGTCACTCTCACTGGAGACACATGCAAAGTCCATCACAGTTTGGAGGAACTTGGTTTTCATGATAAATAGGACGGCGCGTGGATTGTAGGAACGCCACCTGTTGTTCTGTGTGTTGTCCAAATGGCCCTGGCAGTTCTTTTTATTTAAGAAAAACCAGATCGTGCCCTCTTCAACAAGTTACTTCAGCTTGCTCCTGAGCTTTTTTGACTTCGTCAAATGGTTATCTTCGGCCTTGGTCGTCAGAATTTGTCCCTCGCGCCTCTTTTACGAGTGGTAGCGAAGGGCCAGCTTCAGCGTCCATCTCTCTCGTAAAAGCCCGGAGCCCCTTGCTCTAGGTCTTCCACCATCTTCTTCTGCAGTTGTTGAATGAACTCCGGTGTGCGGACGCACTCAGAATGCCTACTGAGTTACATTCTGCTGGTTACGATTTCTTGGACTCCGTTGCAGCTGTCCATGTCACGTCTTACAGCTTTTACAGCGTTAACAGGGCATTGAGCACCTGTCATAGGTTTGGCATTATTATAACCAGCGCAATTCATCATGATACATGTAACTCTTTTCCAATATTCAGATGGCTTCCATTCTTCCATGTCAGCTAACTTTTTATCAAATAAAACTTTACTCTCTATACTCTCCAATGCCGTTGGCTGTTCACCCATACATCAAATTCTTCCTGAAAAATCAAATTTAGTCCGAACACTATATATATATATATATATATATATATATATATATATATATATATATATATATATATATATAAAGGGTCTTTCAACAAGGACGCTTGAGCTTTGTCAGGCCATAGTGGCCATGTTGTTAAAGCCACATCTAGCGACCTCACTGTGAACTGTTTAATAATACTTGGCAAGTCACAATAGAAGTTTATAGCGTTGAACAGCGTGTGCAAATCATCAAATGTTATTATCAGAATTACTGCTCCGTTCGACAAACGTTCCGCGCATTACGTGATTTCTATCCTCTTCAGCGACGAGGCCCATTTTTGGATAAATGGATTTGTGAACAAGCAACATTGTCAGATTTGGGACGAAAGCAATCCACATGAGATACAACAGCACCAATTGCATCCCAGAAAAGTCACTGTTTGGTGTGGAATTTCGTCTAACGGAATCATCGGTCCGTATTTTTTTGAGAGCGAAGATCGGATTGCCATAACCGTCAACGACGAGACCTACATATTGATGATAAGCAACTTCTTATGGCTTCAACTGGATTATATGCTTGATATGGATACTGACGACATGTGACTCCAATAGGACAGCGCTACGTGCCACACTGCACACGCCACGATAGACATTGTGCACCAGCGATTTCAGGGCAGGGTTATCTCGCGCGGTGGCGACGTGAACTGGCTACCGAGATCATGCGATTTAACGCCATTAGACTACTTTCTTTAGGGCTACCTTAAATCGCAGGTCTATGCTAATAATCCGCAAACAGTTGATGTCCTCAAAGTCAACATAACGAACACCATCCAGCAAATTCAGCTAGATTTATGCCACAAAGACATCGAAAATTGGGCCTCCCGAATACGTTCTACCAAGCGAATCCGCGGCGGACATTTGAACGACGTCATATTCCACACTTAATGCCATAAAATGTACTTTCAAATTTAAAATAAATTGAGTGCATATATTACACATAACTTATTTTATTTACACTTAAGAATTGAGCGACCTTATTGAAAGACCCTATATATATATATATATATATATATATATATATATATATATATATATATATATATATATATATATATTCTCCTTTACATGCCTAAAAAAATAAACACGAAATCGCCTATTGTACTATTTAGCCGCTCAGACACTAAAACGTCAACGACAAGCAAGTTAAAGCAGCAACTGAGCTAATAAATCATCTATTGAACCAATTAGTATCTTGCTTGATATAGCTGTTGGTTGCCAAGTTGCCATTGAGCAAAATCATAAAAAATAACATGTATGGTCATTGTCCTAAAAAATATTCTTGCATCCTACGCCCTACCAAAATTATCTCAGTCTACACCGGTTTGGCGTCGCCTCACGTTCGAAATCACTGTTTTAGGTTTTATTCCACCGTGCTTCTGTACTACCTTGGAAGGCAACTACTTCCCAAATGGAATATGTTATACATAGAATGAATTACCTGTAAAGGCAATTGATGGTCGATAGAACACAATAAATTACATATAGTCAATATTATTTCTTTCCATTTATCCCTTTACTCTCAAAATTCCTATATAGCAATTTCATTTGAGGTACTCGTATTTCTTCTGACACCATACAGGCCCCAACCTCCTACATGTAGCCCTTTAGGGTGGTCTTGATTCTTGGAGGGATTTGGAACTTCGTGTACGAACTCACTTCAGCTCTTAGGGTAGACGGAATTGGCCTCTAGCCTGATGTCATTTCATGCCTGATGGTTGGCCTGTTGAATCAGACATCTCATTTAATATGACGCGTTTTAGATCATGTGACCTGACCTGGCTCTACAAGACCTTATCTGATTTAACCTGAGCTTAGCTATCTCTGACTCTGACTTTGTGACATATCCTGCATAAGTTGACCTACCTGACCTGACTTGACTTAGTCTGACTGCCCTGACCTAGCCTGTCTTGATCTTCTGTTACCCTAACTTATTTTTCCTGACTTTGCTTGACATGGCCTACCTATTCTAGCGTGCTTAGCTCTGACCTAACCAGATCTTAGCCAACCTAAGCTGCCCTGATCTGACCTGACCTGATTTTGGTTCATCTGACTTTACCAATCCTAACCTTTTCTTATCTGATTTAACCTAACCATACCTGACCTGATCCGCCTAGGCTGACACGACTCCCCTGATTTGACCTAACTTGACCTGCCCTGATCTAACGTAATCAGAGCTTACATGAATTGGGTAATCCAGACAAAAACTGACCTTGCGTGACCTAGCCTGGCTGACATGAACCTGCTTGACCTAGCAGGCCACACTTAACCTGACTTACCCGTACTTAGCAATGGCGGCACTAACTTAACCTGACTCTGTCTGATCAAACCTACACTGAACTGAACCTACTTGACTCGGAATTCCGCATTATATCCTGAATTAACTTGATCATTCGTTGTGAGATAATCTGATGTGACCTGAAGTAGCCCAAACGTTAGATTTATTTCACTGAAATAAACAATTACAGAACATAAGTATACAAAGAAAATAATACATATAATAAACATATTTTTGCATTAGCGCACACACAAAGATGCACACATAATAGAGACAATGAAGACATTCTCACATAAGCACACACACAAATATAGGCACACGTAAATTTCACAAACAAAGAATTATTAATGTCAATATGTATAAGTTGGTTTCACCAATCTAGGAGTCCAGTTAGCAGAGCAACTGCAAGATCTTCATTTTCATACATTATCGTATATAGTAATAAATCTTTATTTAATATTTGAACCTAATAAAGAAAGAAACACAGGTTAGTTATAAACTTAACCCAAGACTAAATTATAACAATCTTCCTCCCTACTACAAAAAGAAAAAGGCTAAAATACAATGAAATACTAGATCAAGCGTCTAATGCGAGTATTTACAGGATCTAGCAGTTTTCAATGTAACGTTCAACAGGTTTTCTAAGTCGAGTAGAGCGACGAAGAATAGTTTCAGGGAAGGCGTCAGGGGGAGCAGCTGGAGGGGGAACATCTTAACATGATGAATTAGGATTTGATTCAGTTTCAACATTTACAGGGGCATCAAGAAACGGAAAGGGGGATTTTGTATCAGAATTAAGATTAGGAATATCTTCGATCTTGTTGAACTGGCTCTCTCCGGCTGGGGCTAAATCGTGGATGGCCACCGTATCTTCTCGACCGTCTAGAAATCTGACGAGTGCATATTTAAGATTGGCTTCGATTAGTTCCACTCCGTGTACTAAGTGATCGTCCTTATTCCGTACATGTCATTTTAACAGTACTTTACCAGGTGAAGCAAACCAGTTAGGTATACTCATTCCCGTCGTGGTCTTTCGAGAAAATGAAACAAAAAAACGTTCGTGAGGAGTTGCGTTCGTTGAAGTACATAACAATGAACGCAAGGAAGGAAGAGCATCCGGGAGGACGTGTTCCCAATGTTTAATGCTCAAGTTTCTAGACTCCAACGCCAAGGTAACCGTTTTCCATACAATTCCAACATAGCGCTCACATTGTCTATTCCCATTCCCAACTCGTTGGAACCCTTTTCTCGTGCAAAAACTGTTATTTCGGCAGACCTGAAATAAGTACCTCGATCCGAATGCACGTACCTTGGTTACCACCCGAAAAGAGAAAACAACGTAGTAAGACACTGCGTAACAGTAAATGGATAAAAATCCTTACAAGGAAAAGCAAAGAGAAAACGCTAGTATTCATCAACCAGAATTAATTAATACGTATTGGGAGAAGAAGAAGATGGTAGTGGCCCTTTAAAGTCCAGGCTGATTCGATCAAAAGGGCGCATTGCACGGCTAAGCTCTTGCCTCTCTGGGCGATAATATCGAGATTTTAACCTTTGACACGTTTTGAGACCTGACACCACTCGCTTAACGTCATCTACAGAATAAGGCAAGTTTCGTACTCGAACAAAATCGTGTAATCCCTGGATGACAGACAGCTTTATGAAGCTTGACAAGATTATTGTGGGTCATGCTTGAGCAGAAAATGCGTGATGGGGCGTCAGCAGCTCTGTTGAGCGAACCAGGATGATGTATAACTTCGTAGCAAAAGAGCATCAATCCTAAGCGCCATATATATATATATATATATATATATATATGTATATATATATATATATATATATATATATATATATATATATATATATATATATATATATATATATATATATATATATATATATATATATATATATACATTCCTTTCAGATCTATGCTCACAAATTATTTGCGAAAGATGCCCGCGTTGGTTTTCATTTTAAATTTATTAAAAAAATCTCCGTGGGAGAGTTGCGCGCCCTTCCAGTCCCTGCCGCTTTATTTACCTCCCACATTTTTTTTATTTACCTTTTCAAAATCTCTCTGTCCGAATATCTTCGATGGTTTCCCTTTATTAAAATTAAACTCAGCTGAAGTAAATTTACGATTTTATTATTATTATTTACTATACAATAGTCTCTTTCTCATGGTACCTTATTTCCTTTCTTTTTATTTCTTCCTGCTTATATTTCTTTGCTTATGTTTACTTGTTACCTTTCGTTTTAAATTCTAATTCTTTTTCGCACACTACAATCTATACTTAAACTTTTTAGAGAAAGTCAGTGTTTAATTTCAAAACCAAATAACTCCCTTGTTTTCTCCCTTGTTTTCTTGTTTGGCATCGGATGATGTTTCTACTGAAATAGGAATCGATTTGAATTCTTATTTAGAGGTCTTGGGTATTTTTTCGTACACGCTTCCTCTTTGATGCGTTGTTTGTCACGATTTTATTTTTTATTTAACTCTCCTTTGTGATCCTTCATTCCCTAGTGGTTTATTGTCCCTTCGCCCCTATGATATTTGGGCTATTTCCTGAGGAAGAGGTTTCAGGTAACTTTTTTTCACTTATAAAATAACCACTGCCTGGAATTCTCTCCCCCAAAACATTGTTCAAAGCGCTTCGATAACTGGTGCAAAAACAAGATTATTTGACTAGAATGCATGTTTAGCTATTAGTACTGATGTCCTTGTATATGAAGAGATATCGTTTTTTTTCTATCGTAGTGCAATCCTGTCGTTTTTCTCCCCTTCACAGAAGAGCCTTGGGTGGATCTTAAGTTGTTTCCTGGATTTTATTGCCCATCAACAAGGTCAAAGCAACCCCTTTCTCTCCATTTCAGATACCAACCTCAACAAAGCAAATGCTCTTCGCCAGGAGAAGTTTCTGGACCAAGTTCTCTCCACTCTTGAAACTAATCCCAATAAAATTCTGGATGAACTGAGATATGTATGTTTTGATGATTTTGTGTAGTACTAATATTAGAGGTGGTAGTAATTTGCTTAACATAACCCTCTCTTCACAGGAAAATTATTATATTGTTAATCATTCTATGTTAAATATTTGCTGTTTAAAATTAATCTGATGATAAGTTTGATTCATGAGCAAATAATAGCAATTTCTAGCTCAGAAAGTCGTCGAGAAAGGAGAAAGGAAAATCATCGCCAGTCGTTGAACCGATCAGACGCCTACTTCCAGATCCTCCCTCTCTCCCTCCCTCCCTCCCTCCCTCCCTCCCTCCCTCCCTCCCTCCCTCCCTCCCTCCCTCCCTCCCTATTTCTCTTTGCACGCTTGCCTTAGTCAGCACCGACTATAATAATAATAGGTATTTATAATGCGCCCTTCAGGGCTTTTAGCCCTCACGGAGCGCAGGTTGTATAGCGAGTGTAGAGAAAATTTGCAGGGGAGAGAAGGCAATTCTGAAGAGATGAGTCTTCAGGAAACGTTTAAAAGTAGCAAGGAAGGGAGAGGATCGGACTTCGGCAGGAAGAGCATTGCAGAGTCTAGGAGCACAAATTGAGAAGGAACGGTCACCCATCGAGAAGAAGACAGAACGAGGAGTGTTCAGGAGGGAAGCGAGGTTAGATTGGAGTGCCCGAGGAGTTTGACGACGGGAGAGGGCAGACAAGAGATAAGGTGGAGCCTCGAGGTTTAGGGCCTTGGATGTGATGAGAAGAATTTTATAGTGGGTACGGAAGCGAATAGGTAGGTAACCAGTTTAGCTCCTGTAACAGAGGCATCGAAGGAGAGAACCGGGGCGGCGAAGGAGGATCCGGGCAACATAGTTTTGAACTAGTTGTATGGTGTGAAGTGACGAAGAAGGGAGATTCACTAGAAGAGAATTGTAGTAGTCTAAACGTGAGGTGACGAAGGCATGAATAGCAGTCTTAAATCTTAGTCGATTAAAATGTGATCGAACACGTGAGAGGTTGCAGAGGAAACCGAGGGAAGAGTTACAGATACGATGGATGTGCGGTTTAAAAGAGAGTTGCTGGTCGAAAATAATACCAAGATTCCTGACGGTATCAGAGAAGGCGACATTGGTTTCCCCAAGATTAAGCTTAGGAGGGGAAGAGAGCTTTCGATTTCTCCACCATCAAAGCGGTACCAACAAGGAGAACTTCAGTTTTATCGTGGTTAAGTTTGAGAAAGTTGGCAGATAGCCATTCGTTTATGGAGGTGTAAGCTGAAAAGAGCTTGGTAATTGATTGAGAGAAAGACACAGGGGATGAGAAAAGGTATATATGAGTGTCATCAGCATAGAGGTGGAAGGACAGGCCCAAATCGCGAAGAAGGGAGCCAAGAGGAAGTAAGTAGATGAGAAAGAGGAAGAGAGAAAGGACTGAGCCCTGAGGCCCCCCAAAACTAATGGGCGCGGGCTCAGAGGAGAGGTTATCGAGCGCGACCGACTGACTGCGGGGGGAGAGGTATGAGTGGGCCCAATCAAGTGCACTGCTCGAGAGACCAAGGAAAGTGTGAAGACGATCAAGGAAGACACTGCGGTCGATGGTGTCGAAAGCAGAGCAGAGGAGAGGTCTAGGAGGACTAAAATGGACGTACAACCCATATCGGCTGCTTTATGTAAACCGTCTGAAACATTAAGAAGAGCGGTTTCAGCAGAGTGCTTCGCTTTGAACCAAGGGAACTGCTACGTCACGGTATATGTTAACAGTTTAAGGTATATCCTGTAGACTATAAATAAAATGCTAGAATTGATTTCATAGCCTATTATTTGATATCAATGATTCAAATGTTGTTATAAACAAGAGGGTATTTAAAAAGCTCGCGCAAAATACTAATAGAACAAAAAATATATTTGGAACATAAGCAACGGTAATATTCAAACACGAATAATAATAATAATAATGAACATTTATACCGTATACTGTAACTAATCAGGCTGCGTTAGAGCTGCTAACTTAAATTGCTAACGCCCTCAAGTAGACAGTTATTAATCTAAAATATTATTTTTTCAGGTTTACAGAAATATAACTCACCTTGACAGAATTACCATTCATATGGCAACCAACCTGAAAGCGTTGGCCAAAATCAGCAACATAACGAAGCCTTGGCTCAATTTTATTCCCGACGGCCATTTCTCCACAAATATGAAGTAGGCCCCAATAAAAGTTCTATTTTATCGGCTATAATATCAGGCAAGGAGAAGAGTTATTTTAGATAAGAGGAAGAATTATTCAGGCAAGGGGAAGAGAGATTCAGTTAAGAGGAGGAGTTATTGAGGAAAAGGAAAGAGTTATGTAATTGGAAAGGATACTCGGGCAATTGGAAGAGTTGGTGAGGTATGGGGAAGAATTTTTCAGGCAACGAGTGGAGGTATTCGTACAAGGGGTAGAGTTAGTGAGGAAAAGGGAAGAGTTATTAAGGCAAGGGGAAAGGGTAAATGTTCAGAAAGTGACCTTCCTTTATTTTGTGGATAATTCATATATAATTTTACTTAAAAATATGTTTTTTTAATTTAGAGATTGTTTTTTCTTTGGCAAAATCCCCCAAAGTGTGGGGGGTTAAATTAAACAACTTCATTAAAAGTATATGAGAAGCCCGCACAAGTTGACGAATCGGGAGCTATTGTAATAACTACTTTAGTTACAATTTATATTTAATTTTGTTTAAAAACAGGGGGGGGGGGGTAATTAAGAGACTATTTTTGCTTAGGTCAGATTTGATTATAAAGGGCTTGGGATGTGAAAAACTAGTGACTAGAGCTTGAACAATATTATCTTTCTTTTTGATTGACGCTTCCTTCAGGCAGCATTATGTACAACATTATAGCCTGAAGAAGCATTTGGCCAAGGTTTGGAAGCTTGTCTCAAGCTAATTTGAGGTTGTTGATTAACAATATACAACTGAAAATTGGGTTCGGTTCGCCGGTCAATTAACGAACATTTACCGGGGAAAGAATTATTGAGCATAGGTAAGTTGCTTAGGCAAAAGGATGAGTTTTTTAGGCAAAGGGATGGGTTTTTTAGGCAAAGGGATGAGTTTTTCAGGCAAAGGAATGGGATGAGTTTTTTAGGCAAAGGGATGAGTGTGAGGGAAAACAGACCTTTATAAACTAGAAGTGGTGAGAGTGATGATATATATATATATATATATACATATATATATATATATATATATATATATATATATATATATATATAGATATATATATATATATATATATATATATATATATATATATATATATATATATATATATATATATATATATATATATATATATATATATATATAAAGAATAGATCATATAAAGTTGTGTTCAACAAAAATCAATGAGTTATCGGAGTTTCTTTAATATGTATGTGTGTTTCATGTGGTGTTTATTAGTGCATAAACTACCAAAATGTTCTTTCCGACAGAGCCATACTTTTCTCTCTCCATTTTAATTCTCTCGTCGCTCAGCAAATGTTCCAGTTATATCCTTCCATTCAGTGTCCTATTCGTCCATTCATATTTCCTACACCCATCAACCGTCCCGATATAGAATTATTTTTTGCTGGGTCCCTGGGCATGTGGGGTCCTGGGCAACGAGAAGGCTGATGGGCTGGCCCGCTCAGCACATTATGTGCCCCCTGAGAACTCGGCTCTGCCTTTTAGGGACTACTTTCCTTCAATAAGAAAGTATATTTTTCAACCAAACTATACAAAATAAAAAATTCTATTCGCTCTTGGCCCTCGAGTCGTCATAGAATGCGGTCGTTGGAGGTGGCCCTTTGCCGAGTTCGCATTGGCCGCACGAGACTTACTCACGGCCATCTTGTTTCGGGTGATGCCCATATCAGTCCTTGATGTCGTTTTCGCGGTGGGGACCAATCGGTTGCCCACCTTTTATTGGATTGTAGCCATTTTACCATTCTCCGGTTGTCCTGTTTCCCGACCCTTTTAACTATTCCTCAACACACCCGTCTTCGATTCATATTGGCGGAGGAATCTTTTAACCCGTCGTTTTTTAAATTTTTGTCCCAAAGTGGTCTCCTCCACCTTTTATAGATGATATTTCTCGTTTCACCCTAGCGGCCATATAGAATCCACTTGGATTGGGCAGCAACCCACCGGTAACTTATCTTAAATCTTAAATCCCATCAACCGTTACCCATTTCCATCCACCACTCGTCCTAATAATTCCAGAACATCTCTTTCTCTGCTTCGCTTCTATTATTACATTATCACTTCAACCACGCACATTTTCACTATTACAAATCTCAGCTTTACCCACATAATTCTCGAGCTTGTGCATTTATACCCAACCATTTCATCATTCCATTCCTCACTCAAAAGAACTGCCAAATCCTCTTTACTCCTACGACCCTGATCTACACCTGATCTCACTCCATCCCACACAAACTCTTCAGTCTCTTTGATGTTTGCCTCACATAGAGCAAGCATCTGCCATCTCCCTCCTTCCAAACCCACACATTCTCTTTACATTCCACGCACACACACACATACAGAGTGAGGCTGCTTGCCGGCATAACTGTACGGGGTCCGCCCCTCCCCCCCTCTCCTCTCTTCCCCCGCCCATTTCCACCACCGTTGAATCTTGAAATCTCTCGAAATATAGACAAATCTATATCGTCGAATCTCGAGAAATATAGAAATTCTTTTTTTTTTAGCATCGATGTGATCAATGATTGGGAAACCCGGGATCCATTTGACCAGACCCAAAATGTGACCGGGTACATTACTGGTATCGGATCTGTGGAGTCCTCCTACTTACTCCAGACCTCCTATGCCATTACGAGCTACTCCGATGCCGACCTCCCAACCCTCCTAACGGCGATCTCGTACTTGACCCAAATGGAGGTAATTGAGAAATGGAATTCTCTTGTTGGTTTACATTAACCACTCAACGAATTTGTCTACAAATGGACACTCAGGAATTGAAAGTCGACTCTAACGAATTTACCCGAGTATATACGGGTATGTCAAAAAATGGATCTTATTATTAATTTCCCTTCGATATATTACGTATGTTGGTTCATGTGCCACTTCGTATTCTTATTCCCTTAATTAATCAGAGTGAGAATCGAATGTTCGGCTCTAAATAATTTACCCGAGGTATATACGACTACATCTAAAGATTGGTGTATTTTAGAAATTTCCCCCGATATACTCGTATTAGTTTTTCCGTAAGGGTTTCGAGTTATGGCGAGAGAATGTTCTCTTTGGCGCGTTAATTGGGGGGGGGAGATCCAGGGGGGAAATAAAATTCCAATGATTACTAGAAGTGGAATAATTGGGTAAAGGATTGGTAAAAGGGGGAAATACAAGTCTTGTGTTAGTCCAAGCTGACGTATGCAAAAGATGTCGATATATCCCTGAGGTGAAATATTGAAGGGGTCTTAAATATTGGCATTATTTTGTTGTTCAATTCCAAGTCAATTTTGTCCATTCACCCTTCATTGCGTGGACCTCAATATGCCTTCATATCGAGATCTAGGGATCTAAATGCCTACTCTAAATTTCGCAAGTGCATTTTTATACATAGTTATTATTTTACCAACCTAAGATTTAGGTTTATTAAAGTCTACTTGTATACCCTTTTAGTTATCTTTAATCCATTTTTAGCTTTACGTTCTGTCATGACACCTGCCCCTAGACCTATAACCATCAGTTAGCTTCTCATTTTTCCTAGGGACCGATGTGGAAGGAGATTCGAGGTAAGGGATTGGCTTACAATTACCTAGTTACCATGGAACCTGAAAGAGGAATGCTCACACTCAAGTTAGCCCGGGCGTCTCAACTCACAGAAGCATACGAGGAAGCTTTAAGAATAATCGTAAGTAATCACGATTCGGCACATGCTTTGTCTTTAAAATATTACAAAACCAACTGATTAGATCAGTAGTTTTCAACCTTTTTATAATAGTGGCACCCTGTTTGTTATCTAGAAGCAGCCATGGCACCCCATTATAAAATTATTTATGTAAAAATAGATAATTACGTGTAAAGCACTTCAAAATTAACCAGAATTGACATTTAACCTAATTTAATCGAAATATGACATAAAAATTGGAAAATAAAATTTAACCTTTAAAAGTTTAATGGGAAATTTGAGATTGATGAATATCAGATAATTCTTTAATATGTTGACAAGGCACCTCTCCTTTCTTCATTCACTGTCTGCAATCTTTCTCTTTTCCTCGTTTTTATGTTGACAAGGCAACTCTCCTTTCTTCATTCACTGTCTGCAATCTTTCTCTTTTCCTTATTTTTATGTTGACAAGGTAACTCTCCTTTCTTAATTCACTGTCTGCAATCTTTCTCTTTTCATTTTTTTTATGTTGACAAGGCAACTCTCCTTTCTTCATTCACTGTCTGCAATCTTTCTCTTTTCCTTGTTTTTATGTTGACAAGGCAACTCTCCTTTCTTCATTCACTGTCTGCAATCTTTCTCTTTTCCTTGTTTTTATGTTGACAAGGCAACTCTCCTTTCTTCATTCACTGTCTGAAATCTTTCTCTTTTCCTTGTTTTTATGTTGACAAGGCAACTCTCCTTTCTTCATTCACTGTCTGCAATCTTTCTATTTTCGTTGTTTTTATGTTGCATAATGCAAAGAAGAGAGTTCGCAAAATATTTTCAAGTGTCATTAGACTTCTTTTTTTTCTAGAAATGTTTGAAATACATATTTTAGGGCAATTTAGGAATTTTGAAAATGATTTCTTGGTCGATCCCGCGGTACCCTTAGTTGGCTCTTGGAGCACCCATGTTGAAAACATCTGGATTAGATAAATCAGTAGAATTTCTCCCAAAATAAATTTAAAAACATAAATTTTTACATAGTTTTTAATTGTAATGACATACGGACACGACCCCTACCTTGGGTTTTATGATTTCGTAGTTGTACCATAGCCTGGTTCCCCAGATAGAATAAAGGATATAGCCAAAATAGAAACACCAAGGTCTGAAGCACTGAATACAGCACCGACCTAAGGTCATGAGATATTTATATGAGATTATACAAAAAATGAACACAAGAGAAGGAATTCATTCCGATGTGGTAAATGGGCTTATTCTTATGATCTATCTTTTTATAGTTTACTATTGTAATTATTAAAGATTCCTTAAAAAAGTAAAGCCCAAGAAAATTCCAGATTTTCAAAGAGAACGGAGGGTTGGTCAATCTGAGGGTTGATTGGAATACCCCTTTCTTCCATTAACAGAATTATAGTTCAATTTAATGTAAAGGGTAAAACATCACCACTCACCTCTAGTTATCCTGGCCCTTCTGAACGATGTATTCGTGCTGGTCGAAGATCCATTCAGAACAACCCTCGGTTAAAAGCTTTTTACCTGTCACAATGATTCCAAATCAGCCTAGGAATAGCAATAAATTACCTGCTCTCTTAAATATTATGTTTGTGTAGCTGGAAGGAAGCCTCTTTAAACTTTGAGTAATATTAATAAGAGGAATGAATTGGCTGAGGACATGAGCAACAAACCTTTAGAATTTTGGCATAACATAATTTTTTCTGACAAATCAAGGTTTGCTCAATTTTCAGAGTGAGCTGGTATTGGTTTGGAAATTACCACCTCAATAGTTTGTCATAAACAGGTTACGACCAATGGTGAAATATGGTAACTTTTCTGTTATTGTGTGTGTAGTAGTAATTTAGAATAATGGAAGGTCAGAGTTGGTTGAGTGTGTTGGCATTATTAACTCGGAAAAATA
Organism: Ceratothoa steindachneri; assembly: GCA_963969495.1. Lineage (NCBI taxonomy): Eukaryota > Metazoa > Arthropoda > Malacostraca > Isopoda > Cymothoidae > Ceratothoa > Ceratothoa steindachneri. The sequence goes on along the minus strand of OZ018321.1, from coordinate 194,411,365 downwards.
CATTTCAATTCTTAAAAAGGGACGGTCAATCGACTTTTCAAGTAGTCAGTTTGAAAAATAAAGTCGATGCTCATGGAAGATGGGGCTCTTCCCCGTACCACACAAAGGACGAAAGAATGGTAGGACCGAAGTGGCATCAAACAACTTCCTTGTCCAAGTCAATCTTCTGAGATGAACCCAATAAAACGGGTGTGGTGAATAGTAAACAAGACTACAGACCCTCCCACCTCCCAGGAAACACAGGATCACGGTCAGAATTACTGAATGTCATGGTCCAAAATACAACAAGCTGTAATCTCAGAACTTATTTATTGAATGCCTAAGGCGAGTCGCAGCTCTAAAGGACGCTCAAAGGAGGGCCGTTAGGACGAGCGTGTACGTGCATTTGAGGGAAAATTGAACGTGCATGTCGAACTGTACACATGTAGATAAGTGTGTATCGTAGAAGTGAAATAGTTAAAAAATAGCATGTTAAAAAAAAAGAAAACAGCATCATATACTAACATTAGATAGTGGTAGTTTAACAGGCTAAGCCAACTGGCCTGGAGCGGATCTAAGGGTCTTTGCTGGTCATTGTTTCTGTTTCTTTAGTTAAATTTACAAATAAAGGTAATTTCAGTAATTAACTCGGTTCTATTTCCTTTTCCCATAGCTCTCTATATTACTGCATTATGACGGAGAAAAAGAATATTCGGATTTTGGTTGTTCGCCCGCCACATTTCTCCAAAGGCCGGTGGGGGAGGGGGAGGTACTCAAACCAGCCATGTGGCTGTGTCGAGGTTTTGCGGTCACATGACAAAAGTGTGCACCAAGGGAATGAGATCCTGGTTTCAAAAGAAAAAGAAAGGTTTAGGATGGATTAAATAGGTTAGATCGGCTAATTTTGCATTAAATAACCCAACCTATCTACCATTTCCGATCTTAAAGCTGCTATTACAACAAAACTATTCACCCACAAACCCAATCTTGATACTTTCTTATTAAAGGTAACTTTGGGAGGACTTTGGCAATTATATCATTCGAAAGAGAATGCAAAACAACATAAGGGTTTCAAATTCCATTCGAATCGGACAAATAGTTAAAATGTTATTAACCCCCCCCCCCAAAAAAAAGGGACCGACCGACCGATATAGTGAGATATAGAATCTCACGCGACTAAAATTGGTTAGACCCGTGTGGCTCTGGTCTTTTAGTTAATGTGTATAATTCTCTAGAGTATAATGATTGTTGATTGGGAGACGTAGGAAGAAGCGCGATGAAAAATTGAAGAATGAACCAAGCGTGTAGCGAGTTGCAAAGACTTTCCTCGCGTCGCTGGGACCAGTGTACGCGCCGCTTAGTCCACTCTCTTATATTAAGTCCCACAAAAGTTCAGTCAAGCAGAGCTTATAAGCCGCCCGCTTACAATCTCGCCACGTTACACCATCTATCGGTAGGGTACGAGCATCGATTAGAGCTGTTCGATAGCTTCGATGAGTCATCATATGACGAAGCTCATAACCATATGTTGCGTATCTTGGCAGTTTCATTGATGCATTTTTGCCTTTTGTCAGAACGCCCATTTGAATAACACAACTTGGAATCGCCTCCTCTTCGAGTCTGCTCGAAGTTCTCTGGTGTACGAAATCATTGAACGCGAAGCAGAAATTTCCGAGGTTGTCCAACAGTCCCTCTACGCTTATTACAGGAAGGTGTCCCACGATTACAATAGGTAACTCATTTAACACTATCGGGTAATTTTCTTTCAACGTAATCCAACCTTTTGCATGTGAGTGCCTTGAATCCTGAAACATATTTGGCAACGAGAGGAAAGCCACGTCCTCTCGGCCTTAGTGCGCCCTGTGTTTGAAACTGTTTTGTTCTTCTTCTTAGACATCTCTACTTTTTCTCCTTTTCGTCATTTTCTTTGCAAGCTTCTTCTCACCCGTTTTCTAGGCGGCCGCTAATTTTTCAGGCTAGTAACCGACCAGCTTTCGTCCACTCATCCATGGTCGGGACCAGGAAGGTCACCCCTGCCTCTTGGCTCTCACCCTTTTCCTCTTCTACTGTCCTCGTCCTTTTTTATTATTATCTTACGCAAAGGGGCGTCATATATAGTATAATGACTATGCTACAGCTGAAATTTGTAGGATTTCGTGCTTTCATCACCCCAACATCTGCGGATGCGTAATCTCACAGCCTCAAACCCTCACTCCTTCGATTTTCACCATTTTTTTTGCAGATCACTTTTTACTATTTTCTGCGGAACTCGTTGGTTTCCGATTTAAATTTTAAGAAAAGAAAATTAGGTTCTTGGACCGAGGTTTTCCGGTTCCATAACATTAACTTAAAATTCTGTCCGGTCTATTTTGATCCTTTTTACCTGTTGATAACTGTTTCTGTTGGCCAATATTTATTATTTATTTCACCGCTTGTTCATACCTCTCTCTTTCTTTCTCTTTCTCTCTCTCTCTCTCTCTCTCTCTCTCTCTCTCTCTATATATATATATATATATATATATATATATATATATATATATATATATATATAAACCCATGTACAAAAAAGTTGTACACAATTATGTATTCTTACAATTAAGAGTCGCCTAGCGACTATGTGAGCTCTCTATGTTCATTCATCACCTCTTCAACCATTATTTATTGGCCCTCGCTTATAACACCAATAATTCTGCTTTTCAATTCTGATCTCTTTTCCCTCAACTCTATGTGTGTCAAATTCTTTTGATGCACAATATATATATATATATATATATATATATATATATATATATATATATATATATATATATATATATATATATATATATATATATATATATATATATATATAAATATATATATATATATATAAAAGAGCAGTGCCCTAAAGAATATACTGGGATTGGTGGTTTCGGTGGCCGATATGCATCACTTTGCATTTGTTCACGTTAAAAGGCATTTGCCACGTGTCCGACCACTTTCCAATCCTCAGAAGATCATCTTGAAAGCGGGCAGTATTTCCTTCCTATGCGACGTTCATATCAAGCTTGATATCATCGGAAAATTTAGAAATCTTCGCAACCATGTCACCGTCCATGTCCTCGACGTAGATAATGAACAGAGGTGGTCCCACCACAGAAGAAAGCCCGAACGACGTTAGGTTATATAAAGCGACAGTTTGGATATCGGAACAAGGAGATAGTACTGTGTTTGTATAACTCCCTTGTCCAACCTCACCTGGAGTATGCCGTACAATTTTAGAGTCCTTCGCTTTGAAAGGATTTTGCAAGATTAGAACGTGCACAAGCCAGAGCAACCAAACTGATTCCTTCTATCAGACACAAAAGTCATGAAGATAGATTACGGGAATTTGGCTTGTTCTCGCTGGAGACCCGAAGACTGCGAGATCAGCTTATCGAAGTGTTCAAAATACTTCGAGGCTTCGACATTGTAGACTACAGGGATATTTTTCAGCTTAGCCAGAGCAGAACAAGAAATCACTGGTACAAACTTGAACTGAAGCGTTACCAGCGTGATATGTGTAGGAAATTTTTCCCATATAGCATCTGCGGCACTTGGAACGCACCTCCAGTGAAAGTTGTCAACAGCTATTCTGTTGAACTGTTCAAGTCAAGACTAGACAAAGTCTTGAAAAATAGCCACTTGGAGACTTAAAGCGTGGCGTGAGTGTTCTTCTAAGAGCGTCAAACTAACCCTTTAAAGGACTGTGCCTGCTGAAGTGTTCACTTAAAGGTACCAAATTTGAATGGATCGTAAGGTCTACTAGGGTACCTCTTTTGCTTGTTACTCTCTCTCTCTCTCTCTCTCTCTCTCTCTCTCTCTTAAAGAAAGTAGAGGGAGAGGTGACGCCCCCTTGTCGCGGGAAGAGAGCTTGTCTGTACCTTTGACTTTTCGAGCTATGTGGGCGGAAGTACCTCTTCTGGGTACCCCTGGTAGGGCTTCCCTTGTCAATTTGGTCGGAAACGAGGTTCCAGACTAAGTGCGTCATTCATTCCTTTTTCTACTCTATCCTTCCCCTTTTTAACTTTTATCCTATCTCTCCCACTTATACAAAAAGAAAAAAAAACAAAAAAAGCCTACTCCTATCCTGTCACTCTTTCCCTTATTTCCCTCTATCTACATATAAGGACCTGGCAGCTACCTCACGCGTCAGAAGAGAGGCTTTGGAACCTCTATAAACAACGCCAATTGAAGTTCACTGGTTGCGAGAGACTAGGACTAGAGGTGTCCTAGGCGTTGAGGCACGATAAATGGGATGAGGGTAGTGCCCCGTTAACCCCTTCCCTGGCACGTAATTATTGACCGTTCCCAGTGCCCGTTGACGGGTGCTTCTAGTAGCATCGGTCCGAGGTGACGCCCTTTGTTTCCAGGCTGGTTGCCAGGCCAAAAAAAAGCCTTGGGTCGAGTCTCTTGGTGGGACGGGATATCCATTGAACGCTGCTCCCAGATCCTGGCCGTTGTGAAGGGAACTAGTAGGAGTTTAGTAAGGGGCGTGATTCGTTGTTGTTCACTTGGTGACAAATCGATGGCCCCTTCGGGGACCGTCTGTGCCGCTTGGTTGGGAGCCACGGCACGCCGAGGCTTGACGACTTGGTCGGACGAACAGCAGCACATGGAGCGTGCCTTCTGAAAGATCCGAAACGTCTCCGATCGATAGGCGGGAGCGACTCACGCGGGGAGAACTCACCACCCCCCTTTTTTCTATTGATTGGTTACAAAGTTTTGAAAGAGAGAAAGTGTTCAAAATGACAGGTAAAAAAGATCCAGCTGCACTCAAATATACATGTGCGATATGCCAGAAGGATAAGTGGTGCGTGGATTTCCCGGAAGGATGTTTTTCGAAATGCCACCCGGGAAGTATATGCACCGACTGCATCATTAAAGGAGAGGTCCGAGAAGCAGTGGCATACTGCAATGAACTCAGGGATCTCTTCACAACCTCTGAAGAAAAATCTAGGGCGCTGGAAAATAAAATTCAGACCCTAGAAACGCAGCACGCGCTTCAGATTCGGCGTCTCAAGGAAAAAATCCTCGAGCTAGCCTCTAAACTAGAGGCCCAGTCGGCTCAAGCTCGAGACGAAAGTCCCACTGACTTGGGTGGTTCCGCGGATGTTACTCCAGCCCAAGGAGGTGAAACTGCATTGGCAGCCACACTTCTGCCATGCGGAGCCAATGAGAAGAAGAAAAAGAAAAAGAAGAAAAAGGACCTTAATGCTGCTCACCCCAGTGTAGAGGATTCGAGCGTTACTGGTGCGCAATGGAAAGTGGAAAGAGAAGAAGAGAAAAGAGAAACGGAAGATGAGAAAACTAAAGAAGACAAGAAAAATAAGATGAAGAAGAAAAAAAAGAAAAAGGTAGAGATACAAGAGGAAAGCGGCAAGTCGCTTCCGATAGGAAAGAATAAGTCGCCTGCTGACAAATTTGCAAGAGTCACCCCTATTGGTGATTCTCAAGTACGGGGCCTGCAGTCCCTGCTAGCGGCCCGCCTTCGCACTAGTGTGAAGGTAAGCTGCCTGCCAGGATGTGGTAACCACCACATCAGAGTAGAGGCTGAGAAATCACAGATTTCTGAGAGCTCAGTCGTTGCTCTGATGGTCAGTGGAAACGACTTCTACCTGAGAGGAGTAAGGGGAGGCCCTACAGATAAAATCCTCCACACGGTCATGGATGCCGTGGACGACTGTGGGCCTAAAACTCGCAAGCGTGTGGTAGTCGGGATGCTCCCGAGGAGAGGTCCAACACGGACCGCTCACTCGATGAATGTGTCTTTAAACCAGCGCCTGGCAGATTTATGTACGACAGAGGGGGTCTTTTTTGTGGACTCATACCGCACCTTTTATGATAGAAATGATCTCTATCAAAGGGATGGGGTATATCTTTCCTTTAAAGGAAAGGCCATTCTGTCGAACATGATCCAGGATGTCGTAGAGAGGACCGAAAGGAGTATCCGGCCCAGAGTGAGGGTGGACGTACGCCAGTACGCCCGTGTCACTCCAGGAACGACCTTCTCAGAGGTCGCAAATAGGGGTGCCTCGTCAACAAACAAGCCAGGAAACGGAAGAGCGTAGGCATTCCTACAATCGGACACTCCCTGAAAGTTCTTCTGTTTAATTCGAGGTCAATCAGGAACAAGTTTCCTGAGCTCCGTGGCCTCGTAGCGACGGAAGAACCCGAAATGGTAGCCATAACAGAATCGTGGATAAAAACCTCAAACCGAGACTTTGAAGGTTAATTCACTGTTCTTGCCTACTAATTCTTCCACAAAGATAGGCCAGATAGAAAATGGGCGGTTTAATGTTGTATGTCAAGGATACAATCAAATCTACGAACTCCAAAATTATATCCGATCACGAGCTCCTAGGCGTTGACCTAGAGATAGGTCCTGTCAGGTACAGGACCCTGGTGCTTTACAGACCCCCTTCCTAACCCGTTGGGAAGGACAGGGAACTGTACCAGCTGCTGGGTGAGCTTGTTCAAGGCAGAGTGTGCATCGTTATGGGCAAATTCAACAGACAACTTGACTGGGAAACCAGAGCAGCCTGTGGCGAAAGCGCGCTACTCCAGGAGTTCGCCAACAACGAGTTCCTCACTCAATGGGTCAGAGAACCGACGAGAGGAGCCAATATCCTCGACTTGATCTTCACCTCTGAGGATGATATCGTTGAGGATCTCTCTGCAGCCAAAGAGCTCAGGGGCAGTGATCAACAGCTAATTAGATTTACCGTCAAGATCCTGAAGGTAAGGTCTGTGTCCAGTCAATCAAGGAAACTTGACTTGAGAAGAGCATACTTTGCAAGCCTTCGTGCTGGGCTGACTGATGTTAGGCTAGCGGTATGCGTAGAGGTTGAGGATTCGTGGAACAATTTTAAAAATAAATTCATGAGTCTTCAATCAAGTTGTATCCCTCTGAAATGCATCCGTCGGTCTTCTGTTCAACCAAAGTGGTTTAATCGAGAAATCGGTTAACTGCTTAGGGAGAAGAGAAATGCGTACCGGCGATCGAAGATCTCGGGTGCTTTTGACGAGTACCGGAGGCTAGCCAGGAGAGTGAAGTCCAGCATAAGGGCGGCTAAGCGTACTGAGAAACTCCGAGTGAAGAGACTCTGCAAGAAGAACCCCAAGGAGTTCTTCGGCTATGTAAATAGCCGTAAACCAATCCATCGTAGGATTGGGCCCTTATTGGACGAGTAGGGTGCATTAACTCAGTCAGATGCAGAAAATGCTAACCTTCTAATTTCTTCTTCTCCTCAGTGTTTACTAAAGAGTGTGGTCCCATCCCCCAGCCCGCGGATTCCTACTCGGGGGAAAAGCTGGAGGCAATGGACTTCACCGAAGGAGAAATAATGAAAAAGATCGCTGACCTAAAGACGAATAAGTCCCCTGGACCGGACGGGTTTCTACCCAAGGTGTTGAAGGAAGTGTGCAATGAAGTATCACGACATCTGTGCGCTATCTTTAACATGTCAATCCGGACTGGATGCGTTTCTAGAGACTGGCGTGAGGCGAAGGTGACTCCGATCTTCAAAAATGAGACCCCAGCCATCCGTCAAACTACCGACCTATCAGTCTGACTTCGATAGTCGGTAAACTTATGGGGAGCATGATGGTGGACAAAAATATTGTCGTATTTAAAGTCAAACCTGCTACTGAGGAGTTCCCAGCACGGCTCCCGAAGGCAACGGTCATGCCTGACGAACCTTGTGGAATTCTTCCACTTCGTGTTCAGTGAGCACGATCGGGACAAGGCGGTGTATGTGGTGTACTTAGACTTTCAGAAAGCCTTTGATAAGGTACCACACCGCCGCCTTCTCCGAAAAGTGCGAGCGCTGGGCATAGACGGAAAGGTAGCCGGCTGGATCGAGAACTGGCTAAGTGGCAGACGGCAACGGGTGGTGGTGAATGGACAGTCTTCTGAGTTGGTGCCCGTTACTAGCGGGGTGCCTCAAGGTTCTGTCCTGGGACCACTACTATTCATCATCGTCAACGACATGAACGGTGACATGGTTGCCAAGATTTCCAAATTTGCCGACGATACCAAGCTTTGTATGAACGTTGCAAAGGATAGAAATACTGCCCGCCTGCAGGAAGATCTTGGGAAGATTGAGGAGTGGTCGGACACGTGGCAAATGCCTTTTAACGTGAACAAATGCAAAGTAATGCATATAGGCCACAGAAACCCACAATCTCATTATATCCTTCAGGGCACTGCCCTTGAATCGAGTGACACTGAGAAGGACTTGGGTCTTACTATCACTAGTGACATCAAGTTCTCGAAACAGTGCATCGAGGCAGAGAAGAAAGCCCAAAGAATGTTAGGCTACATAAAGCGCCAGTTTGGATACCGTAACAAGGAGATAGTACTTTGTCTGTGCAACTCCCTCGTTTGGCGGCACCTGGAGTATGCCGTATAATTTTTGAGTCCTTCGTTTCGAAAGGACATTGCAAGGTTGGAACGCGTACAAGCTAGAGCAACCAAACTGATTCCCTCTATCCAACATAAAAGTTATGAGGATAGACTAATGGAATTAAATCTGTTCTCGCTGGAAACCCGTAGACTGCGTAGTCAGCTCATCGAAGTTTTCAAAATACTTCGAGGGTTTGACAATGTTGACTACCGGGATATTTTCACACTTAGTGAGAACAGAACGCGCAATCACGGCTTCAAACTTGAACTGAAGCGTTACAACCGCAATCTGTGTGGAAATTTTTTCACTTACAGTATCTGCGGTAAGTGGAACGCACTTCCAGTGGAAGTATAACAGTAAATCTGTTTACCAGTTCAAGTCAAGAATAGACAAAGTCTTGAAAAGTGGCCGTTTAGGGACGCAAAACAATTGAGCAGCCATGTGCCCACTCGATTGCTAGTCCAAAGGTACCCTTCTTGAATGGACCGTAAGGTCCCCTAGGGTACTTTTTTCCTTGTTACTCCTTGTTACTCTTTCTTTTTTTCATCTCTCTCTCTCTCTTTCTTTTTTTCCTCTCTCTCTTTCTTTTTTCCTCTCTCTCTCTCTCTTTTTTCCATAAAGAAAGTAGAGGGAGAGGTGACGCCCCCTTGTTGCAGGAAGAGAGCTTGTCTGTACCTTTGACTTTTTGAGCTATGTCGGCGGGGGTACCTCTTCTGGGTACCCCTGGTAGGGCTTCCCTTGTTGATTTGGTCGGAAACGAGGTTCCAGACTAAGTGCGTCATTCCTTTCTTTTTCTACTCTATCCTTATCCATTTTTACTTTTATCCTATCTCCCACTTATACAAAAAAAAGAAGAAAAAAGACTACTCCTATTATGTCACTCTTCCTCTTTTTTCCCTCTATCTACATATAAGGACCTGGCAGCTACCTCACGCGTCAGAAGAGAGGCTTTGAAACCTCTATAAACAACGCCAATTGACGCTCACTGGTCGCGAGAGACTAGGACTTGTGGTGTCCTAGGCGTTGGGGTAAGATGAATGGGATGAGGGTAGTGCCCCGTTAACCCCTTTCCTGGCGCGTAATTATTGACCGTTCCCAGTGCTCGTTGACGGGTGCTTTTGGTACCATTGGTCCGAGGTGACGGCCCTTTGTTTCCATGTTGCTTGCCAGGCCAATAAAAAGCCTTGGGTCGAGTTCCTTGGTGTAGCGGGATATCCATTGAACGCTACTCCGAGATCCTGGCTGTTGTGAAGGGAACTAGTAGGAGTTTAGTAAGGGGCGTGATTCGTTGTTTTTGACCTGGTGACCAATTGATGGCCCCTTCGGGGACCGTCTGTGCTGCTTGGTTGGGAGCCACGGCACTCCGAGGCTTGACGACTCGGTCGGACGAACAGCAGCACATGGAGCGTGCCTTCTGGAAGACTCCGAAATGACTCCGTTTAATAGGCGTGAGCGACTCACCCGGGGAGAACTCACCAAACCCCCTTATTTACATATTGATTGGTCACAAGCATAAGAAATAGAGTGTTCAAAATGGCAGGCAATAAAGGTCCAGCAGTGCTAAAATTCACGTGTGCCACATGTAATATGGACAAGTTGTGCGTTGACTTCCCGGATGGCTGCTATGCGAAAGCCACCCAGGCAGTGTATGCACCCCTTGCATCTTAAAGAAGGAAGTGGAAGAAGTAGTCTCCTACTACAGGAAAAGGACTACCGATCTCGAAAAGAAAATTAAGAGGCTCAAGGAGGAGCACTCCCACCAGATTCGTAGGCTCGAAGAGAAGTTAAACGAGCTCTCGAGTCCTGTGGCAAACACCACCTCTGCAGAGAGGCCGGGCCCGAATGTGGCAGAAACGCTAAAAGGAAAATGAAAGAGAAAAAGACGAAAGAGAGATAGAAGAAAAAGGAAGAGAGAGAAATAGAAGAAGAAAAGGTAGAAAAAGTTATTGAAAAGGATAACAAGGGGTAAAAGATGATAGAGAAGAAGAAAAAGAAAAAAAAAAGACTGAAAAGACCATGACGGGAAGAGAGAGGAATCGGAGAGCTTGCCTCCGAGCTTAGCAGGCAAATGTGCCAGGGTCAGCCTTGTGGGTGATTACCAGGGACGAGGCCTGCAGCCCCTGATAGCGGCTGGCCTTCGCACAAGCGTTAAGGTAACCTGCCTCCCAGGCTTTGGGAATAAGCAGGTAAGAGCTAAGGCCGAGAAGTCTCAGATTTCTGAGACTTCAGTCGTTGCCCTTATGGTAAGTGGCAACGACCTCTACATCAAAGGAGGTAGGGTAGGCCCTACAGACGAGATTTTGAAGACGGTCATGGGTGTTGTCGACAACTGTGGATTGAAAACTCGCAGACGCGTCGTGGTGGGGATGCTCCGGAGGTGGGGACCAAGCCCGACTGCCAACGTGAGGAACATATCGCTAAACCAGCGCCTTGCAGACCTCTGTACGGCAGAGGGTGTCTTTTTTGTCGACTCCTACGCCGTATTCTATGGTAGAAAAGACCTCTACCAAAGGGATGGGGGTGCACCTCTCCTTTAAGGGCAAGGCTTTCCCAGCCAACCTCATCCAGAATGTCGTGGAGCGCACCTAAAGGAGTGTCCGGCTTATTGGGAAGGCGGACGTATGCCAGTACGCCCGAGTCACTCCCCAGACAACCTTCTCGGAGGTTGTCAAAAATAGTGCCACCACGACAACAAAGAAGCCGGGAAACGGAAGAGTATAGGGGGTCCTACATTACGGGACTCCCTGAAAGTTCTACTGTTCAATGCGAGGTCAATCAGGAACAAGTTTCCTGAGCTCCGTGGCCTCGTAGCGACGGAAGAACCCGAAATGGTAGCCATAACAGAATCGTGGATAAAAACCTCAAACCGAGACTTTGAAGGTTAATTCACTGTTCTTGCCTACTAATTCTTCCACAAAGATAGGCCAGATAGAAAATGGGCGGTTTAATGTTGTATGTCAAGGATACAATCAAATCTACGAACTCCAAAATTATATCCGATCACGAGCTCCTAGGCGTTGACCTAGAGATAGGTCCTGTCAGGTACAGGACCCTGGTGCTTTACAGACCCCCTTCCTAACCCGTTGGGAAGGACAGGGAACTGTACCAGCTGCTGGGTGAGCTTGTTCAAGGCAGAGTGTGCATCGTTATGGGCAAATTCAACAGACAACTTGACTGGGAAACCAGAGCAGCCTGTGGCGAAAGCGCGCTACTCCAGGAGTTCGCCAACAACGAGTTCCTCACTCAATGGGTCAGAGAACCGACGAGAGGAGCCAATATCCTCGACTTGATCTTCACCTCTGAGGATGATATCGTTGAGGATCTCTCTGCAGCCAAAGAGCTCAGGGGCAGTGATCAACAGCTAATTAGATTTACCGTCAAGATCCTGAAGGTAAGGTCTGTGTCCAGTCAATCAAGGAAACTTGACTTGAGAAGAGCATACTTTGCAAGCCTTCGTGCTGGGCTGACTGATGTTAGGCTAGCGGTATGCGTAGAGGTTGAGGATTCGTGGAACAATTTTAAAAATAAATTCATGAGTCTTCAATCAAGTTGTATCCCTCTGAAATGCATCCGTCGGTCTTCTGTTCAACCAAAGTGGTTTAATCGAGAAATCGGTTAACTGCTTAGGGAGAAGAGAAATGCGTACCGGCGATCGAAGATCTCGGGTGCTTTTGACGAGTACCGGAGGCTAGCCAGGAGAGTGAAGTCCAGCATAAGGGCGGCTAAGCGTACTGAGAAACTCCGAGTGAAGAGACTCTGCAAGAAGAACCCCAAGGAGTTCTTCGGCTATGTAAATAGCCGTAAACCAATCCATCGTAGGATTGGGCCCTTATTGGACGAGTAGGGTGCATTAACTCAGTCAGATGCAGAAAATGCTAACCTTCTAATTTCTTCTTCTCCTCAGTGTTTACTAAAGAGTGTGGTCCCATCCCCCAGCCCGCGGATTCCTACTCGGGGGAAAAGCTGGAGGCAATGGACTTCACCGAAGGAGAAATAATGAAAAAGATCGCTGACCTAAAGACGAATAAGTCCCCTGGACCGGACGGGTTTCTACCCAAGGTGTTGAAGGAAGTGTGCAATGAAGTATCACGACATCTGTGCGCTATCTTTAACATGTCAATCCGGACTGGATGCGTTTCTAGAGACTGGCGTGAGGCGAAGGTGACTCCGATCTTCAAAAATGAGACCCCAGCCATCCGTCAAACTACCGACCTATCAGTCTGACTTCGATAGTCGGTAAACTTATGGGGAGCATGATGGTGGACAAAAATATTGTCGTATTTAAAGTCAAACCTGCTACTGAGGAGTTCCCAGCACGGCTCCCGAAGGCAACGGTCATGCCTGACGAACCTTGTGGAATTCTTCCACTTCGTGTTCAGTGAGCACGATCGGGACAAGGCGGTGTATGTGGTGTACTTAGACTTTCAGAAAGCCTTTGATAAGGTACCACACCGCCGCCTTCTCCGAAAAGTGCGAGCGCTGGGCATAGACGGAAAGGTAGCCGGCTGGATCGAGAACTGGCTAAGTGGCAGACGGCAACGGGTGGTGGTGAATGGACAGTCTTCTGAGTTGGTGCCCGTTACTAGCGGGGTGCCTCAAGGTTCTGTCCTGGGACCACTACTATTCATCATCGTCAACGACATGAACGGTGACATGGTTGCCAAGATTTCCAAATTTGCCGACGATACCAAGCTTTGTATGAACGTTGCAAAGGATAGAAATACTGCCCGCCTGCAGGAAGATCTTGGGAAGATTGAGGAGTGGTCGGACACGTGGCAAATGCCTTTTAACGTGAACAAATGCAAAGTAATGCATATAGGCCACAGAAACCCACAATCTCATTATATCCTTCAGGGCACTGCCCTTGAATCGAGTGACACTGAGAAGGACTTGGGTCTTACTATCACTAGTGACATCAAGTTCTCGAAACAGTGCATCGAGGCAGAGAAGAAAGCCCAAAGAATGTTAGGCTACATAAAGCGCCAGTTTGGATACCGTAACAAGGAGATAGTACTTTGTCTGTGCAACTCCCTCGTTTGGCGGCACCTGGAGTATGCCGTATAATTTTTGAGTCCTTCGTTTCGAAAGGACATTGCAAGGTTGGAACGCGTACAAGCTAGAGCAACCAAACTGATTCCCTCTATCCAACATAAAAGTTATGAGGATAGACTAATGGAATTAAATCTGTTCTCGCTGGAAACCCGTAGACTGCGTAGTCAGCTCATCGAAGTTTTCAAAATACTTCGAGGGTTTGACAATGTTGACTACCGGGATATTTTCACACTTAGTGAGAACAGAACGCGCAATCACGGCTTCAAACTTGAACTGAAGCGTTACAACCGCAATCTGTGTGGAAATTTTTTCACTTACAGTATCTGCGGTAAGTGGAACGCACTTCCAGTGGAAGTATAACAGTAAATCTGTTTACCAGTTCAAGTCAAGAATAGACAAAGTCTTGAAAAGTGGCCGTTTAGGGACGCAAAACAATTGAGCAGCCATGTGCCCACTCGATTGCTAGTCCAAAGGTACCCTTCTTGAATGGACCGTAAGGTCCCCTAGGGTACTTTTTTCCTTGTTACTCCTTGTTACTCTTTCTTTTTTTCATCTCTCTCTCTCTCTTTCTTTTTTTCCTCTCTCTCTTTCTTTTTTCCTCTCTCTCTCTCTCTTTTTTCCATAAAGAAAGTAGAGGGAGAGGTGACGCCCCCTTGTTGCAGGAAGAGAGCTTGTCTGTACCTTTGACTTTTTGAGCTATGTCGGCGGGGGTACCTCTTCTGGGTACCCCTGGTAGGGCTTCCCTTGTTGATTTGGTCGGAAACGAGGTTCCAGACTAAGTGCGTCATTCCTTTCTTTTTCTACTCTATCCTTATCCATTTTTACTTTTATCCTATCTCCCACTTATACAAAAAAAAGAAGAAAAAAGACTACTCCTATTATGTCACTCTTCCTCTTTTTTCCCTCTATCTACATATAAGGACCTGGCAGCTACCTCACGCGTCAGAAGAGAGGCTTTGAAACCTCTATAAACAACGCCAATTGACGCTCACTGGTCGCGAGAGACTAGGACTTGTGGTGTCCTAGGCGTTGGGGTAAGATGAATGGGATGAGGGTAGTGCCCCGTTAACCCCTTTCCTGGCGCGTAATTATTGACCGTTCCCAGTGCTCGTTGACGGGTGCTTTTGGTACCATTGGTCCGAGGTGACGGCCCTTTGTTTCCATGTTGCTTGCCAGGCCAATAAAAAGCCTTGGGTCGAGTTCCTTGGTGTAGCGGGATATCCATTGAACGCTACTCCGAGATCCTGGCTGTTGTGAAGGGAACTAGTAGGAGTTTAGTAAGGGGCGTGATTCGTTGTTTTTGACCTGGTGACCAATTGATGGCCCCTTCGGGGACCGTCTGTGCTGCTTGGTTGGGAGCCACGGCACTCCGAGGCTTGACGACTCGGTCGGACGAACAGCAGCACATGGAGCGTGCCTTCTGGAAGACTCCGAAATGACTCCGTTTAATAGGCGTGAGCGACTCACCCGGGGAGAACTCACCAAACCCCCTTATTTACATATTGATTGGTCACAAGCATAAGAAATAGAGTGTTCAAAATGGCAGGCAATAAAGGTCCAGCAGTGCTAAAATTCACGTGTGCCACATGTAATATGGACAAGTTGTGCGTTGACTTCCCGGATGGCTGCTATGCGAAAGCCACCCAGGCAGTGTATGCACCCCTTGCATCTTAAAGAAGGAAGTGGAAGAAGTAGTCTCCTACTACAGGAAAAGGACTACCGATCTCGAAAAGAAAATTAAGAGGCTCAAGGAGGAGCACTCCCACCAGATTCGTAGGCTCGAAGAGAAGTTAAACGAGCTCTCGAGTCCTGTGGCAAACACCACCTCTGCAGAGAGGCCGGGCCCGAATGTGGCAGAAACGCTAAAAGGAAAATGAAAGAGAAAAAGACGAAAGAGAGATAGAAGAAAAAGGAAGAGAGAGAAATAGAAGAAGAAAAGGTAGAAAAAGTTATTGAAAAGGATAACAAGGGGTAAAAGATGATAGAGAAGAAGAAAAAGAAAAAAAAAAGACTGAAAAGACCATGACGGGAAGAGAGAGGAATCGGAGAGCTTGCCTCCGAGCTTAGCAGGCAAATGTGCCAGGGTCAGCCTTGTGGGTGATTACCAGGGACGAGGCCTGCAGCCCCTGATAGCGGCTGGCCTTCGCACAAGCGTTAAGGTAACCTGCCTCCCAGGCTTTGGGAATAAGCAGGTAAGAGCTAAGGCCGAGAAGTCTCAGATTTCTGAGACTTCAGTCGTTGCCCTTATGGTAAGTGGCAACGACCTCTACATCAAAGGAGGTAGGGTAGGCCCTACAGACGAGATTTTGAAGACGGTCATGGGTGTTGTCGACAACTGTGGATTGAAAACTCGCAGACGCGTCGTGGTGGGGATGCTCCGGAGGTGGGGACCAAGCCCGACTGCCAACGTGAGGAACATATCGCTAAACCAGCGCCTTGCAGACCTCTGTACGGCAGAGGGTGTCTTTTTTGTCGACTCCTACGCCGTATTCTATGGTAGAAAAGACCTCTACCAAAGGGATGGGGGTGCACCTCTCCTTTAAGGGCAAGGCTTTCCCAGCCAACCTCATCCAGAATGTCGTGGAGCGCACCTAAAGGAGTGTCCGGCTTATTGGGAAGGCGGACGTATGCCAGTACGCCCGAGTCACTCCCCAGACAACCTTCTCGGAGGTTGTCAAAAATAGTGCCACCACGACAACAAAGAAGCCGGGAAACGGAAGAGTATAGGGGGTCCTACATTACGGGACTCCCTGAAAGTTCTACTGTTCAATGCGAGGTCAATCAGGAACAAGTTTCCTGAGCTCCGTGGCCTCGTAGCGACGGAAGAACCCGAAATGGTAGCCATAACAGAATCGTGGATAAAAACCTCAAACCGAGACTTTGAAGGTTAATTCACGGTTCTTGCCTACTAATTCTTCCACAAAGATAGGCCAGATAGAAAATGGGCGGTTTAATGTTGTATGTCAAGGATACAATCAAATCTACGAACTCCAAAATTATATCCGATCACGAGCTCCTAGGCGTTGACCTAGAGATAGGTCCTGTCAGGTACAGGACCCTGGTGCTTTACAGACCCCCTTCCTAACCCGTTGGGAAGGACAGGGAACTGTACCAGCTGCTGGGTGAGCTTGTTCAAGGCAGAGTGTGCATCGTTATGGGCAAATTCAACAGACAACTTGACTGGGAAACCAGAGCAGCCTGTGGCGAAAGCGCGCTACTCCAGGAGTTCGCCAACAACGAGTTCCTCACTCAATGGGTCAGAGAACCGACGAGAGGAGCCAATATCCTCGACTTGATCTTCACCTCTGAGGATGATATCGTTGAGGATCTCTCTGCAGCCAAAGAGCTCAGGGGCAGTGATCAACAGCTAATTAGATTTACCGTCAAGATCCTGAAGGTAAGGTCTGTGTCCAGTCAATCAAGGAAACTTGACTTGAGAAGAGCATACTTTGCAAGCCTTCGTGCTGGGCTGACTGATGTTAGGCTAGCGGTATGCGTAGAGGTTGAGGATTCGTGGAACAATTTTAAAAATAAATTCATGAGTCTTCAATCAAGTTGTATCCCTCTGAAATGCATCCGTCGGTCTTCTGTTCAACCAAAGTGGTTTAATCGAGAAATCGGTTAACTGCTTAGGGAGAAGAGAAATGCGTACCGGCGATCGAAGATCTCGGGTGCTTTTGACGAGTACCGGAGGCTAGCCAGGAGAGTGAAGTCCAGCATAAGGGCGGCTAAGCGTACTGAGAAACTCCGAGTGAAGAGACTCTGCAAGAAGAACCCCAAGGAGTTCTTCGGCTATGTAAATAGCCGTAAACCAATCCATCGTAGGATTGGGCCCTTATTGGACGAGTAGGGTGCATTAACTCAGTCAGATGCAGAAAATGCTAACCTTCTAATTTCTTCTTCTCCTCAGTGTTTACTAAAGAGTGTGGTCCCATCCCCCAGCCCGCGGATTCCTACTCGGGGGAAAAGCTGGAGGCAATGGACTTCACCGAAGGAGAAGTAATGAAAAAGATCGCTGACCTAAAGACGAATAAGTCCCCTGGACCGGACGGGTTTCTACCCAAGGTGTTGAAGGAAGTGTGCAATGAAGTATCACGACATCTGTGCGCTATCTTTAACATGTCAATCCGGACCAGATGCGTCCCTAGAGACTGGCGTGAGGCGGAGGTGACTCCGATCTTCAAGAAAGGAGACCCCAGCCATCCGTCAAACTACCGACCCATCAGTTTGACTTCGATAGTCGGTAAACTCATGTGTAGCATGATAGTTGACAAGATAACGTCTTATTTAGAGTCAAACCTGCTACTTAAGAGTTCGCAGCACGGCTTCCGAAGGCAACGGTCATGCCTGACGAATCTTGTGGAATTATTCCACTTTGTGTTCAGTGAGCATGATCGGGATAAAGCGGTGGATGTTGTGTACCTTGACTTCCAAAAGGCCTTTGATAAGGTACCACACCGCCGCCTTCTCCGGAAAGTGCGTGCACAGGGCATAGACGGCAACGTAGCAGGTTGAATAGAGAGCTGGCTAAGTGACAGACGGCAACGAGTAGTGGTGAATGCACGGGCCTCTGAATGGGCGTCCGTATCTAGCGTTGTCCCTCAAGGTTCCGTCCTGGGACCACTACTGTTTATTATCTATGTCAACGACAAATTTGCCGACGACACCAAGCTTGGTATCAATGTGGCAAAGGAGGGGAACACTGCCTGACTCCAAGAGGACTTTCAAAGGATTGGGGAGTGGTCGGACACGTGGCAAATGCCTTTCAACGTGGGGAAATGCAAAGTAATACATATGGGACACCGAAACATCAAATCTCAGTACATACTTGAGGGCACTGCTCTTGAATTGAGTGACACTGTGAAGGACTTGGGTGTTACTATCACTAGCGACCTCAAGTTCTCGAAACAAGTCCATCAAGGCAGAGAAGAAAGCCCAAAGGATGTTAGGCTACATATAGCACCAGTTTGGATACCATAACAAGGAGATATTACTTTGTCTGCACAACTCCCTCGTTCGGCCGCACCTGGAGTATGCCGTACAATTTTGGCGTCCTTCGTTTCGAAAGGACATCGCAAGGTTGGAACGCGTACAAGCTAGAGCAACCAAACTGATTCCCTCTATCCGACATAAAAGTTATGAGGATAGAATAATGGAATTATATCTGTTCTCGCTGGAAACCCGTAGACTGTGTGGTCAGCTCATTGAAGGTTTCAAAATACTTCGAGGGTTTGACAATGTTGACTACCGGGATATTTTCACACTGAGTGCGAACAGAACGCGCAATCACGGCTTCAAACTTGAACTGAAGCGTTACAACTGCAATCTGTGTGGAAATGTTTTCACCTACAGTATCTGCGGTAAGTGGACGCACTTTCAGTGGAAGTATAACAGTGAATCTGTTAACCAGTTCAAGTCAAGAATAGACAAAGTCTTGAAAAGTGGCCGTTTAAGGACGCAAAAAAATTGAGCAGCCATGTGCCCGCTCAATTGCTAATCCAAAGGTACCCTCTTTGAATGGACCGTAAGGTCTCCTAGGGTACTTTCTTTCCTTGTAACTCCTTGTAACACACTCTCTCTCTCTCTCTCTATCTCTCTCTTCTCTACACTTATAAAACAATAGACATTATGCTTATGGGATCAAATCCACATTATTAAGGCGTTCGATCACATCACTTCGTTTTACATTTATTCCTTCCAGTTAAAAAGGGAGCTAAGCTCACAAACTTCAGCCTTTCCTCTTATAAACAAGGTCTGCTTACCAAAAAGTCGCGTGCTCTCGCTTATTCTAATTTATGCTGTTAGAACTTCAAAATTTTCAATAATTCCCGAACTAACCGTCACTTACAAAGAAAGAGCAAATACAATTTCTGCGGAAGCCCTGTAGCAGTTGTTATCACCCTCAGAACTTGTTTTTTCTTTTTTTTTGTATGTGACGCATAATGAACCTTTAAATTGTGAGCGGGTAAGAAGATGTGTTATAAAAATTGCTTGGAGGTTCCTAGCTTAGAAAGATACTGGGTTTGATGGGTAACGCTTTGGGCAAAGTAGAGTCACTGTGACTGATAACTTAATGGCAGGTCATCTGACCGGCAATCAGCAGACCCGGGTTCGAGTCCCGGCCAGGAATTTCAAACTTTTTTCCTCTGGCGTTATTTCTGTCTTCTTGGGAAAGGATTGCCTTCATTGTGGCGCCCTCTGCTCTCTTTGATTCTAGTGTTCTTCTAATGTCCCTTTCTCTTACCTCTAAAAAGACCTCATGTTTCTTGTCTCATTGCTCATTCGCGTCAAATTTCTCTTTTTCTTATAAATATATATATATATATATATATATATATATATATATATATATATATATATATATATATATATATATATATATATATATATATATATATATATATATATATATATATTGGAAGGAGGCCAATTTTTATGCAGGATTTATTGAAGTCAACAGCAAGGCTGCATTGTTTCCTTTTGGCTGCAGCTTTCTTATAGCTTTGACTATAGTCTCAACAGATGGCTCTTGACGAGGAAAATTGCTCGGAAGAGGCATAATTTTATTTGCCTAGACGTCTTTGGACCTAACAGTAGGTCATCTTCGGGGTAGATTGGTGATGATGATAGTGTACTCAATTTTGAAGATGGTTATATAGTGGTAGATAATAATGGGTGAAAATTAAAAGAGGGGGGGGTTATATTTTGCCTTAGTAGGGAGGGCATCACTTTACATTTATATTTTTGATTTTCCCTTTTGTTTGTCTTTGATAGGTTGTTTTTTCCATGTTTGTGTTTCTTTGTGTGCTCTTATCGTGTTATTCTTATTGTTTGTGTTTAAATTTAGATGTACTTATTTTTGGCCAAATTATTAGCTTTCAAGCCTTTATTAACTTTTGGCTCAGCAATTTACCTCGTGTTAATTGTTGTTTTAGTGTCCTGTTGCTTATTTTCTTCTTGTATGTTTAGAGTCGTACTGTGTTAGATTTTAGTGTTCAGTGTTTCTGTTATGTGAATATTGGTGCTATGTTCTCAAGTGAGCATAACTTAGTGCTTGGGAAGTGGCTACGACGGAGAAACTTTCTCCCGTAGCCTTGCAGGTATGTTTAGTCTGCCACCTGTTTCCTATATTTCCGGAATGACAACATTGGTCAGGGTGGACCAGACCTCTTTTCCCAGTTTTGCGGTGAAGATATTAATAGGGTCTAGTCTCTTCCTCCTATGGAGATCCCATTGTCGATGGTAGTCACGCCTTCTGGCTTTGCTGATTATTAAGGATGCGGAGTTCTGGACACGTTGGAGTTTTCTCATTGAGGTCTTGCTGGCCGCTTGAGTCACTACTACGGGCTAGATAAGCTTAGCCCGGACGTACATCAGGTATACTTTCCTAATGTTGGCCGAGTTAAGATCTCTAAACCTGAATAACTTGGAGATTTCTCTCTTTGCCAGGTTCTGCCTCTCCGTGTAGTGTCTCGAGTATCCGCGGTCGGAGATCTTTAGGCCCAGGACAGTGCATCCGGTGGAGTAGCCGTATCACCTCCCTGTAATAATGATGGGCCACATCGATCTGCGGCTCAGTGGAACGATTTTGAACTTGTCCCTGTTTGTTCTAATCTTCCATCGTCTTCTCTCGTATCGGTTGATGTTGATGATTTCCGCTATTGTGTGCGTTGCCTGTGCCCTTACTTTCGTCTCCAGGCAGGGACGATCTGAGTGATGTCATCTGCAAATTGCAGATACATTGTGTCCCTGTGCACCGGAGTTGGGAGGTAGATGGTAAAGACCAAGTAGAGCAATAGGTTCAGGCAACTTCCCTGAGGAACGTTCGCCTTGAGTTCAAACTCAGGTCCCATATATCCTTCAATCATGAGACATACCCTACTGTCCATGACAAAGTCACAAAGTATCCTTTCCAGGATTGGGTCCAGCTGGAGGTTCAGGATCTTGTATTGAAGTCCTTCCAGCCAGACTTTATCGAAGGTCTTTTGCACGTCCCTCATCATAATGTCTACATAGCACCCATTCGCTTGGCAATAAGCTACTTTTATGTTAGGAGAGCCAGGCTTGTTTCGGTGCCCATTTTTTGAATGGAAACCGTGTTGTTGGGGGTTATGCGCTCCTAACTCGCTCAGTTGAGCTTATAGCCTATTAACTATAATATTTTCGAATATCTTGCCATGCATCTCCAGAAGGGAGGTCGGGCGATAGTTAACCCCCCTTGTCTGGGGGCTTGTTTCCTTTCGGGATGAACATGATTTTTGCTATGTGGTATCCGTCAGGAAAGTGCCTGTATTTAGGGCGGCATTCATGGTATTCACCAATCCCTGAATAATTTGCCTCGTGGCATTCACGAGGTTGTTTTTCGTGATCCTAGACCAGCCTGGTGCCCTTTGTTTGAAGGACCTAATGGTGTTCATTGTCTATTCAAAGGTGATTGGGCAGCCGTTCTTAACCATCTTCCTTTCCTGAGATACTTGCAGGTGGAGGTGGGTTCTATGATCACTGTGCTGAGGTCATCGAGCAGTTGGTCTTTGAAGTCCTGGTCGAAGTCATCGTTCTCCTCAGGGGTTATAACGAAAATCTTTTTAAAGTGTCTCCTGAAACTTATTTTGAGAGATTCTTGATCCTCAATAATATATTCTTCGTCTTTTATTTGTGTTCTGGTTTTGGTGGGCCATTCCCTAAGTCATCGGATGCTATTCCAAAAACCTAATCGATTGCCTCTCTTGCCCAGCCTACCATAATGTCATTCCAGATTTATTTCTGTTTCTCTGTGATTGTGTCTTATCTCCTCGCTTAGTTGTCGCATTCTGGCTGTCCTTTCTTGATTTGGGCCTGCTTTGCCGATTTCCTCATAGATTTCTCTATGTTCCCGGGCGATTTCCCTCATCTCGTTCGTCCACCTAGCTTGTGGGAGCATTTTATAGGAGATCTTGGGGATGCACCTCTCGTCAGCTTGAATAAAGAGATTAGTGATAGTGTTTATCTTCTGATACATGTCTTCGAGATTGGCGTCTCGCAGGTCAGCTGGTTGGTATTGACTGAGTATCTCTCTATATAGCTCCCAGTTAGCTTTCGCATTACTTTTCCTAAGTGGGCCGGGCTTGAATACTGGAGCAAACGAGATTGTGGTGATTATCGGAATGTGTTTGCTTGGTACCACAGATTCGGGCTCATTGCTGATGTTAAAGTTTCCGCTCGCTAAAAATATGTCCGGTTTATCTGCCGAACGATGAGTTAGAAAGGTCGGGAAATCTGGCTGACTCTCTGAATCTGTCTCTTTCGAGAAGTAGTTCCAGATTTTTTCCCCTTTGGTCGATTCGACCGTAACCAGACGCTCTGCATTTGGCGTTTAGCTCCCCACCCAGCAATGTCATGTTCCCGCGCCCGAAGATGTTATAGAAGTTGGAAATCGGCAGGTAGTTTCGTCTGGGCGGTGGATAGGCAGCTACCACAGTTAGGCTTCCCACCAGTGTTGGGATATCGACAGCCACGAATGATTCTTCTAAGTCTGTTAGGGTCTTGTATGTGATGTTTTTTCGTAACGATCCTGTGCATGCTTTTTTGTGTGATCACAGTGCAGTTTGGTATTTTTATTGTGTTAGTTTCTGTGTTTACACCGTGTTCGGAAGTAAGGATCAGGTCACGATCCACTGTACGGAATATGTTTCCGTAGGGAATGGATTTCCCTTCCCATCTGTTTACGTTTAGTAAGAGTATTTTTAGTGTGTTGTTTGTGTTTTTCATGTTTTGTTTGTTTAGTGTACTTATAGTTTATGTAAGTTTGTGTATTCCTCTTTTACCTTTTATCGCGTATCTTTTTTCCGATTTTTTCGTACTCTGCTTCACTTATGGTGAGGCAGGAGTCCCTATACCGTTTTTTTTCGCTGTCATGAGTGCCTCGTCTATTATAGCTTCTTGTGTCGACGCATCGTAAGTTCATTCTAGTTGTCCTGTCTTTACTCCTTCAAAAATCTCCCTAATGCTGGGTTTGGCTTAGAATGGGGTCAGATTAGTTCTGTAGAACTGCATTCTGAGTTCTTTTCCATCATATTTGATGGTGAGTCGCCTTTCCCTTGCTCTTACTTCTTAATCTCTTGTTTTATTTGGGGGTTGGGCATATTCTTCATCTTCAGAGGAGGATGAGGAGCTTGAGAGGTTACCCTCAGTTTGCTTTATTCTCCTGGCAGCTTTTTTCTCCCTCATCTCTGTGTTTCTTCTGGTCTCAATTCTGAAGTCCCTATTTGTGGACTTTGGAGGTGCTTGTGATGTTTCCTGGGATTCGTTCTCTTCCGCTCTTTCTTCATCTGCAGGGAACGGCGTCGCGGGTGCTTCTTCCTCGGGCTGGTACCCTGATGGAGGGTTGTCCGGAAACCACATTTCCTCCAGACCATTCTTCTTAAACATGGTGTTAAGCTTAGCAGCGAAGCAGCCCGGGTTGGTAAGGTTCCTCACGTGAGCGTATAGAATACACATGAGGGTTTTTGTTGAACTCTCATTACCAACCTTCACATATGTATATGGTCCTTGCGGGGGGTGGCTTTTGCCGCTTGGGCGTTTGAGGTATTAACCCTCTTAATTCCTCCGCCTTTTTCTCCTCTGCCTTCTATTTTAATATTTCTTTTTTCCTTGGGCCGGACATCGCCCTTGTCCCGTGTTTTTGCCCATTTTCAGTTGCTGGGCATTCCCGCCAGTCATGCCCTTTTCCACTGTATCTAGAGCAGGTCAGTTCCTGACCCCTGCATTCCTTTGTAATATGGTGCTCAAATTTGAAGCAGCTGAAGCATATTTGGACTGGAGTAAACTCCTCCCACTCAATTTGATCTCCCCTTATTTTTGGCGTTTAAGAGCAGTAGACCACTCTCCTTCCCCTTTGCTGCCATCGCTGTGTCAGCAAAGATGATCTTAAATACATGGTTGTATTCAGTGCCGTCACTTCTGTTTTTGAATTTCACTACCTCTGCTACCTTTGCCCATTCCTTTCAATCTCGGCTCTTATTTCTTCCTTTGTGTGGTGGCCCACCCACGGGGCCAGACTTTGGCATATCACACTTCTGTGAGTCTGTATCTGTGAAGGGGTACTGGGCTGGAGATTGATTTCTCTTAGGATATTTATCCCCGCCTTCTTTGTGAGGGTCTGGACGTCCTGTTCCTTCTCGCATATAGCGACATTTTCTATCGACGAGTCAATCAGGAGGAGGATTGCCACATTTAGCTTACCGAATAAGGTTTCATACACCTTTCCCTTATCCGGTTTTCAAGGCCACTGAGGGTTCTTAGCGGGACCCTTGCGGCACTGGAGTTCGCCATTTTGGTCTGCGGGTAACCCCTTGAAGAGGGGGTGCACTAGGCTTTTCGCGCGACTTTATCTGTGATTGTATATAGAGACTCACAGATTGGTATGTTTTAAATTTTATTGTATTTTTCTTATGCTATTAATATTATTTGCCTTGGGGAGAAGAGACCCCCCCCTCCTTCGCTTGCCCGCCGCCTCGATGGATGAAGGATTTGCCTTTTGGGGTGAATGATGACGATGGCTGAGATGAATCCGGGTGGGATCCTTTCGGGGGTGTGATTGTATGACAGACTTATCGACAACGCCCCGTCCTCCGAGGGTGTTTTAATGGAGACCGCATCCCAAGATAACATATAGACGGTTGTATGTCCCTCTATGGTCCTGGAAGGAGCCCCCGCTGTGATGAGCAGCGCAGGTATTAGTCCGTCCCTTGTCCGGAATATTTTTTAACATTATTATCGGCTGTGGACTACTACTCAAACCAGCTTCCTCCAATGCCCCCAATTATGCTATAACAACTGCCCGGTATAGTTGGAACGAAATATGAATGGCAATCATCCTTCACATCTGGCAGCAGTTTACGTAGGGGGGTGGGGCCGGGGACTTAAGTAATTATCTGCTTAAGTGAGGTCGCTAAAAAAGAAAGATGAATACTAGTTATGAATGGTAATGATGAGTACGACCGTATTTCTCTCTTTTTTGTAATAGCTGGCTTCTAAAATTTATAAACCAGAAGTTTCGAAGGCGTTTGGCAAAAAATCCCAAAACCGTTACCTCCTTTGCCGAGTAACGTAAGGTAAGTTTACCAGAGTAATTTACCCAAGAATTCCGAGCTAGCGCAGAATGGTGAATTGATTGATTGATTTATATATAAAGAGTGAAAAAGTGTAGAAGATAAATATAGGTAAATAAATGATAGAGGTGTTTTGGGTGAGGGTTTCTCTTGTTATTGACGTATGATGCGTTGTGGCGTGTCGCTTGATAGCCCCATCCTGGAAGTGCATCGTCAACCTGTTCGACAAGGTTGTATAAGTCATCCCTATGTATATAGAGTTGCGTGAACGCAGTCACCAACATTGCACGAGTATTCATACAATAGGTTGGCCTCTTGTAGGGAGTTCGTCGCGGGGAGAGAACTGTTCTTCATGACGAGTGGTCGTTTTTTTCTGGTCCTGTAATATATGACCAAGTATATTTTATGTTCAGTGTTGGCTGGGGAAACCTTGCGGTGTATAATAGCTTTGAGAATCTTTTCGTCTTCTTTGTAGCCTGTGTTCATTGTTGCATGGTAGTATATGTCTATTGATGTGAGGTTTTCGGGTCTGTCCGTCGGAAGGAGGATAGAGTTTATCTTCCGCTAAACGATTGATTCGAATACGGTTTGTGAATAGCCATCGTTCACTCGCTTAAGTTCCATTCCATAGGGGAATGTACTAGTCCACTAGTTTTTACCTTACAACTTTAAGTTTACTGCTAGTTTTCCACATTCCTCATCACTTTCATGGGTGTCTGAATTTATTCACTCTCAACTGACCGAGAATTATCTCAAATTATAATCACCGTTTACTCACTCATATGATCCTTGGGTCTACCTCATGTCTCTTCAGGGCTTTCTTGCAAGCTCTCGACAGGGTCGAGTTGGAGGATTTGCACCGAATCGCCCTCAAGTTCTTCAAGCCTCTCGTCGATCCTCATCAAAGCCGCACTTTTATCGTTTGTCCAGATTACCATGTGAACGATATCCGCCTCAAACTTAGTCAGTAAGTGGATGACGCTGTGAATGAATGGCACCCTGTTCCAACTTAGTAAGTGGATACCATCCACCTCGAAAGTAGTTCCTGTATGTGGACACCCTATTAGAATTGGTAAGTGGATGTTACCCACCTCGAAGTTGTTAAAAAAATGGATGATACCCATCTCGAGCTTAGTAAATGGATGACATCCATTAGAAACTTAGAAAGTAGATAACATTTGCCTCAAGTTTAGTCAATAATTGGGTTGATCTGTCCTAAACCTACTAAGAGACGATGTCAACCTCGGGCTTAGTCATTGAATACATATTCAGCAATCCAGTCTGGGTTCATCTGTGGCGAATGCTGATTTGATCCTACTAGTCATTATTGCCTTAAACTCAAATAGTAATAATTATATTCTCTCTACTGTCACTTACAGTTGCGATCAAAATTGTTCACCCTCCTTAATCTTGCTGAATCGTTTGGAAATTTATATACTATCACTTTCTTAGATAACCTAAACACAAAGAGTCACATTTAATAGCTTATATAAACAAATTATACTTTAAATATATTTGAACTAGTGTCCATATGCCAACTTTATTTATTTCCTATCAATCAAAATTATTCACACCCCTGTAATAAATTACTCATTTTTGCCGATTATTGAGTCAAGATGGCCATCACAGTGACCAAGGTCAACAATTAAAGGCCATTCGTACAAACAGGTCGCTGAAGATGACAAAATAAGAAGAGTTACCCAAGAAAATTATATAGGACATCATTTGCTTTCATAAGCAAGGAAATGGATGCTAGAAAATATCAAACAAGTTGAATACTTCCAAAACACCACTGTAAGCGTCGTGGGGATGCATAAAGCTACAGATACATTGGAATCGCTTCCTAGAGGAGGGAGAAATATAGTGCTCTCCCAGGTTGTCACACTTCTTAGGGAAAAAGGTGAAGAAAACACCTCACCTGCCACCCAAAAAGCTAGAGTATGACCCTTCAGCTGGCTGCTGGTAAGAAGGTTTCGCTTGGTACGATACAGCGTATGCTAAATCGCGAAAGGTTCTACGTAAGAACTTTGATATGAACTCTATGGTAACCGTTAAGCACGAGAAGAATTGTTTATAGTACGGGACGGGCCATCTATGTAGACAACCCAGTGAATTACCGGGAGAAATTAGAGTTTCTTGGGGTCATGAAGCGGCAAAACCTTTATGGATGGAAGAACGAAGAATATAAGGAAAAGAACATTCCCCTACTGTGTAGCACGGCGGTGGATCCATCATGTTCTGGGCGGGTTTTGTTGCATCGAGAACTGGGAAAACTTCCCCGCTTCGATGGAACGATGGATTCGCTCCAGTACCAAGATATACTGGCAAAAAACGTTAGACCCCATTTTTTTCACCATTAATTTAATTTATTCTTAACTTTGATCACAACAATGCCTTTTGGTGATCATAGCTGGTATCTGTTTTTAATTCTAACAACTATTTTAATGAATCAGAAGATGGATAGAACCTATAGCCGAAACATTGTTGACGATGGAATTAGAACCAATGGCTGCCTCGTTCTTGGTTTCAACCCATTAATATATATATATATATATATATATATATATATATATATATATATATATATATATTTATATATATATATATATATATATATATAACAATTTATTAAGATTGAAGGTATGTGAACAAATTGAATCGCAACTGTATGTAAACCTGTATGGTTCTTGTTCTTCTTCTTGATACAAACTAGTTCTAGCGGGTCGTTGGAAGAAAGAACTGCTTATCTCCGGGGAACAGAGTTGATGGCAGAATGATGGCCAGTTTAGGAGAGTTGCGAGGCTTCTCTGTCCTTACCTTACCCACCCCCGCATGAGACCCTATGGGCTGAAAGTAGGTTGTAGGTATTGATGGGACATATGTGCTACCTTATATCAAACCCTAAACTATATATATATATATATATCTATATATATATATATATATATATATATATATATATATATATATATATATATATATATATATATATATATATATATATATATATATATATATATAGTTGATATCAGCCAATGTATAACATCCCTAAATCAAAATAAAAGAAAACAAACGCAACTAACGGCATTGGAATTGGCAACATCAACATATATGAAAAATGGGTTGCCCACTTACCAATATGGGTGGCAGCTAAATCTAATTAACAAACCCACCTGGGTCCAGCATGGGGTCCAGGTGGGAATGTAGGCAAGGTAGTGACAAATCTCTCTCATTGGATATTCGGTATATTCACTTTGCACACGTCTTCCCTTCGCCTAACTTCATCACTTGTCTGAACCTCGCTTCGATCCCATTCTGGCACACATGCTGTCGTTGGTTTCGTTCTTTTAAGGAACTTTATCATTGTGGATATGGATGATAAACATGATTAATTCCTCAATCGAATGATTAAAGGGTGGGAAGAGAAGGGTAATTTTAATGGTGCTGATGCGCGCTGACCTCTCCATTTGGAGTGAAACAGTTGATGTTGATCGATGTTTATGTTTGATTTATTTTGATGGTGTCGATGTTACTCTTGATTGATGTCAATCTTGATCGATGTTGATTGATGTATATATTGATTGATGTTTATATTGATTGTTGTATACATCGATTGATGCATATGTTGATTGATGTCTATATTGATTGATGTCTATGTTGATTGATGACAATATTTATTGATGCCTATGTTGATTGATGTATATATTGATTGATGTCTATGTTGATTGATGTTTATAGTGATTGATATCTATGTTGATTGATGTCCATAGTGATTGATGTCTATATTTATTTATGTCTATGTTAATTGATGTATATGTTGATTGATGTCTACATTGATTGATGCTTGCTAATTGATATCTATGTTTATTGATGTCTGTCTATATTGATTGATGTCTATGTTGACTGATGATGAATGATTGAAATTAGTGTTGATTGATGTTGATGGGTACCTAGGAATATGGCAATGTGTGATTTATTCATTTTTGTCTCTTTAAAGATTTGGTCACAGTCTCGAGGTCGTTGATGACTTGGATCAAAGCAGATTCTCCGAATTGTAGTCTCCAAACATAATTGTAATTATTTATTATATTTTTAAATATTCCTATTTTAATTACAAATAACTTATCTCCATTTTTTTAAATGCTTTGTTATCTTTTAGCAAAGTTACAATGTATGAGATTGATAGATAGAACTCATGAAAAATACACACAGGAATAGAAATAAAAAACAACAAATACATTAATACAAAATCAAGTGAGCTGAACAAGATTAAAGATACACAAATCAACTAACAGCCCTGTAGAAAATATCACTAAGAAAGCTAGAATTTTATACTCAGAAATTAAAAGTGTCATTTACCCATTTTCATTATTAACAATGCATCCATATGCAATCTACGGCTTACAGTTCCTTGACAGTGTTGCCATTTCCTTTTGTTTTTTTCCAAACCAGAATTTGGTTTGTTTTCGCACACAGCATTGATTTGTTTTTTTACTCTAAAATAACATTAGGTCAATGGAATTTAGTCTTCATTTTTTCCAATATGGTTTTAAAATATTTACGTTTGGATGGGAAAATATTTAATATGTCTATTTTGGGGCACAGGATTGGTTTTAATTATTGTTAAAGAAACGAAGGGACGGACTGTTTCCTAAGCTCCCCACCCCCATTGTATGTCTTCCAATGTGTTGAGGCAATAGAAATTTCAAGGCATTACCGAGAATTTGTCATATTCATATATTTATATCGACAGTTTATATGCTGTTGTAATTCCACTATTCAATTAACAGATAATAATCAGGGGACCTGCGAATATTAAATTACTAATAATTTTCTACCATATTATCACTTCTAGATCCTCTTTTTAAGGGAATTGTGTAACTAGATATTTAAGAATGTTTCTAGAAAAAAAATTACACAAAAGACTGATTGATCATGAATGATAATTTCAGTGAATTGCTTTACTAGGTGAGAATGTTCATTAACAATCGTGTCCGCAGTTTGTATTTAGAGTCAAGGTATATCTTTAACTCTAACGTCTATATACGTTAAAGTATATGTAGTTCATGTATAACATATGTTTTATACCCCCCAAAATATTCTTAGAAGTAGTTAGGGGGAGTATATTGGTTGGCTCTTTTTTTAAGGGTAAACTTAATCCTTAGTGATTTTTGATAAACTTATGAAATCACCCTGATATGTTAGAAACGTAAGTATTTACAAAAGCAGGTATGTATTTAATTCCTTTAGCACCAGCAGAAATAACGCTTCGAGTTCATAGTTCGAATGACTGAAAGGCTACCAGATAAGATTCAAGAAAATTAGCAAACATTTTCAGAAAGAGTAGCGACTGTGGTTAGAGAGAAGCCCATTATAATAAAAATAATAGCAAAACTATGAGTAAAAAGCGACAAACATATCAAGAGGAGTTGCTAGGCTGTTTATGAAGTAACTCACTGCTAATTGTAGCCTAATCTGGCAGCCCTGATTGAGTGCGCGCATTTATTCCCATATTTAAGGTGAAGGACAATACTGCCCTTTATAGACCACTACCCTATCGACATGCACTTTACGGTTGATGGACTTATGGCACTAAATGTCAGGTAACCCAGAGAATCATTTGATTTTATATATGCGAACTTAAGAGATAAATTTTCTTGACAATGTGTTAGGCGCTCTGCGAAAACTAATGACTTTTAAGAGTGCCATACACCCACACACTCCCGGATATAGCAATGTCTTAGGATCTGTAATACATTAACTCTTTCCTACAATATATATATATATATATATATATATATATATATATATATATATATATATATATATATATATATATATATATATATATATATATATATATATATATATATATAAATGGTCCTTGGATTGTCGCAATTATAAACAAATGGAATATTTTCAGTCGACTCCTAGTTTCATGACGAATTATTTGCAGATAGTTTTGTCGGCACCTTCAAGGCAATGGTGGTCTTCCGTTAATTTCATCGGGTGAAAGAACAAGAATTTTCTGAGTTTTGTTTGGACGAGGAAATGTTGAATGAATAAAAAAGAGGAGAGGACACTTGTTTACTGCCCTCCGTTTGAGAACATCTAGACTGAAAATCATTATTTTGCTAAAAATATTCTTGCTGGTTTTAGAAAAAAATTATATTTTATCTAAATTGATGGCGAAATTTCATAGAATGTTTTGTTGTTCTGGTTAATTACACGCACCTCTGTTTTAACGATCTTAAGACTAATGATTCCTTAATAAAACACTTTTATTTAACCTGGATCAAATCCTTGATTAAATAAGCAAAAAAACTATTAATTAATGGTTGGTGCATCTCCTGAGGTCAATGCTTTCTGTGTCATGACACGCTAGAGATGTTACACCCAGGAATAGCAAGTTATTTATCATTTATTAAATAATTTTTTAAATCGGTTATGATAACTTTGTTTAAATTTAGTTTGAAAAATTATTTCGAAAAAATATATCTTGCCAAAAAAGCAATTTCATAAGCACCTATTAGTATGGATGCAAGTAATGAATGATAAATTTGAAAAGTGTTAATATTTATCTTATCTTATTGAGTGATTCATATTTTCAATCCTGAAGAGTTTTGCAAGAGACTTTACAACCACTTAAAATTCATATAAATATTTATATAAAATTAATGGAATAAAAATACTGATTATCAAATTTATTATCTATCCTCAGTTGCCTTACGAGTAAATTATGGGGTGCTCGCAGCAAGGATGCGTATACCATGCATTAATATATGTTGCAGTTTGTTTACTATCTATTTAACCCAAAGAATAGATAACTTTTTACAGGTCAAAATCTAGGAGGGACTTTAATGGGCAAACCAATCGCCAGAAATAAAACTCTGCCACGACATTAATAGAAACACACACACACAGTGGTGCTTTGTTTGTCTATCCATTCGCCTACTTAGCCATGATAAAATGTTTTAACCTCTGTTATTTGCTACGAGTGTGTTAATAACTTCTCACATTGCCTTTTACTCCCCATTACAAGTCTGAAATCCAGATAATCAATAAAGTCCTATTGGTTAAAACAATGACATACTGTTTCCATAGGTAATCTGCGGATTTATACTAAAGACTAATCGTACGGATTATTAACGGACGCCCAAGGAAATTTATCTCATAGCATTAACAGGAAAACTGGTGTTGAATCTTTTGAGAGTAGGCTCCAATTCCTTCATTGCAGGGGGATTACTACATAGGTATATGTTGTTGGGTAGTGTCAAAATTAATAAACATGAATTTTGTTTATATTTTATAGGTAAGAAAACCTGGTATGAAGATAGCATCTTTACTTTATGAGGAAAAATCTTCACTGAAAGTGTTTAATATTGTCAATCTGATGTTACCTGACCATTGTGATTTAGAGGTTTTCAGTGAATGAGGCTTGCTGTTAAGTTCCTTGAATGTATCTGTTTCCACCCATAATTTAAGTGCTCACAGATCAAACTCCCAAATTATATTGATAAATTGAAAAGTACGAAATATCCAGGTCCAGATAAAATTCAAAAGACATATTAAGGAGTTATAAACGAGATCATAGCGCCCCTCGCCAATTTTCTTTAACAAATCTTTAAAACGTTGTATTGTTCCTGAATAATTTAATTTATCAAATGTTACGCCAATTTTTAAAAGGGGGGACAAGAGTGATTCCTATTAATTGACATCGATTGTGGGTAAACTTCCGGAGTCACTTGTAAGAAACAAAATCATGGATCACTTAGATTAACATAATTAAATTAAAAATAGCCAGCACGGATTCAAAAGACGTCGCTCATGTGTAGCAAATTTGTTAGGGTTTTCACGATATGGCCGAAAAGATATAAACGTCATAAAGTCATAGGTAGTATTTATCTTGATTTTAAACTGGCATTTGTTTCGATTACCCATTGGAGACTATTATCAAAGCTTGTAGCGCGCTGGTTAAGAAGTGGTAGCCTATTGCGATGGATCGAGAACTGCCTTAGAGAGCAAAAACAAAGAGTGATGATAAATGAAGAGCCATCTGACTGCGTTGTAGTCAATGACGGTGAACCTCAGAGGTTAGTCTTGAGTCTTGTATTATTTTATTATCTTCGTAAACAACTTATATTCAAAACTATTAAGCATGATGGCCAAGTTAGCAGACGATATTAGATTAGATCATATAACAAAAGATTCATTCGAGAGGAAATACGACAAGGCAAACGAAATATTTAATCGGTCTGTTAAAATCAGGTAAATTTAATCTCAATAAATGCAAAGTAATTCACACCGGCTCTCGAAATGATTTTTTTTGGATAAATTAGACCGTCATCGTTTAGAAAACGCAACAGAAGAATGTGATCTTGGTGTATTAATTTCGAGTGACTTCAAATTTTCGAAACTGCGTAAAATACATTAAAAAGTAAAGAGAACACTCGGTCTATTGCGAGAAATTTCGAATATAAGGGTAAACAAATAGTAGTTGAATTTTTTTAAATTAATCGTGGGTCCAAAGCTGGAATATATGCACCTCAGTTCTGACTGCCTCTTCTGCAAAAGCACATCCTCTTATTGAAGATAGTACATACATGTAAAAGAGACAAATATGATTTCGGAGCTGCGAAACATCCCCTATGAAGACAGAGTTATGTAAAGAAATGAAATTGGTCTTGCATGAAGATAGACGTCTTTACGGCTAATTGATAAAAGTCTTTAAAATGATGAATGGTTGCGATAATATAAACTTTCACTCTTTTGGACACGCCGAAAACATCACACAAACAAATGGTCATTTATTGTAATTAAAGCTTTATCAGATACATATCGTAGGGAACTTTTTCACTTATATAATCTTTTCAACTTGGAACTCACAGTTAATGTTTCAAAGCACGCCAACCAACATGGTTAAAAATAAATTGGGCTAACATTTATTTAATTATTAAAGCACAGAATTAAACCATGGGCTACTTTCTCTAAAGGGCGTCCAAAAGCCCCTTACCTTACGTACCCCACTTTCTCTACGACTAGCCATAGAGCGGATTGAAAGGTCTTTGCTGGTCTTTATTCTATAATATGAATGTGCTGCTGAAGAGGGTTATGGAAAAAAATCGATCCAGAATCGAGAGTTTCAGTACGTGGTAGTAGTAATAGAAATTTTGGAAACGATGCTAAATTTCTTCACGGTTGGAAATATGGCCGTTAAAATGTTTTTTGAAAAATGCTAAGGTAAAATATGAAAAAGAAATATATATTAAGAAATAATCTCCGCGTGGTGCTGATTCTGTAATGTATAGCAAGGGAGTATATTGTCTGGGATAGCTCAGAAACTCCCCCGTATAAAGAATTAATGAAAAGGAATGTAAAGATTCTTTAAACAAAAATAAAAATTGTTATTAAGTCGAGAACTAACACGGGACTTTAGGTTGTTCAATTAAACTATATTACCTCAAGTAAAACAGCAGTCATTGGTCCATAATTACAAATACAATAGCCGGTCGTCTGCCATCCAAATACTAACAAGGACCACTATAGCTTGACTTCGCTGAACGAAAAAGAAGCAGTAGCTTGGGCGAACAGAGGTAATTTGGACACTATAAGGAATAAATTTCTACCAGAAGATAAGGGAATGTAATAAAGCTTTCTAAGTTTTTATGATTAATTCAAAAATAAAGTTTTAGAAATAATTAATTCGATTGCTGGAAAATAATGGTGTAAAGAATTTTAATGATTGTAAAACAAAGATGTAAAAGATGTACAAATAATTTGCTGATGCGATAGCACCTGTTGAAGATATAGCAATTAGGTCGTTTCACATACTATGGTATGATTTATAAGTTCTAAACATAATGAATACTAACCTCAAAATACCAACAATAATTTAAAGATTTAAATATTGTACTTACATGAGAAATTTCTAAAAAAAATATTTGGTGCACGAAAAGTTGAAACAACAGAACAATGGCGGATCTGGTAAGGAATTATTCAACGCGTTTCTCTGGGTCAGAGAAGAGATTACACAGTGATGCTAATTTTTGAGGGTTGGAAATCCTTTATATTTATGAAGAACAGATTTCTAGAACGCCAATCCCTACAAATGTTACTCACTTGTAATCAAACGGCTTCGGTTTCAACACCCCTGCGGCTTATTTTAGCTCCATGAAGTTAAACCCAAGTTTCATCTCTAGTGTTTGGCATAGCCAAAAAAAGCAAAACGGGGACCGACCGACCGACATAGTCAGATGAATAGTCGCTCGATACCTGACTTACACGCGACTAAAAAGCGTGGAACCTTATAAGCTGGAGTTGAATAAAATCCTTTAAGACTTGAAGATGAAGCTGTGGATAAGGTGCCTTGTGTACTGCATCTTCTTTATTCATCTGATTTAGCTCCGAGTAACTTTCATTTATGACAACTCCCATCCATCGGGTCCCCAGGTTGCGGATCGGGGGAAGGCCTCTAGATATAGAGGTTAGTTGCGAATAAACTGAATAAGCAGCCCCGGACAAAATCACGAGTCGCCCTTTGGCAAGGCGTAGCGCTCGGTAGCCACCCTATACCAGGGTTACGGTATGGGCAGGTGGAGCTCATAGTCTTGTGTGACAATCCACCTAGGAGAGGGACAACTCCGAACTCAAACCCGGGCAGGTGGAGCTCGAAGTCTTGGTTGACAATCCGCCTAGGAGAGGGATAACTCTGAATCCAAACCCTCCACTGTCTTGTGGATAGACACTTAGTCAAAGGCTAAGGGACCTCCCTGACAGAAAGGTGTTCTCATGCATTGGATTGTGCCATAGCCTCTGTACCATGGTCTTCCACTCTCTTGTGTTTGAGATCCCTGCCTAAGGGTACATTTAGGCATACTTTCCTATTTTTCATTCCTCCTCTTGTTTTACTCAAATGGTGTGTAGGGCAGGCTTAATAGATGAGCAAAGAGGCTCTGATGGCTTTTCAAGAGGTTGCCTTGGTCTATTCTTTTCTTTTCTCTTTTCTTTATTCTTTTTCATTCCAAAGTCATCATTACTGTCCTCCCTCAGTTGTTGTGGCGTCCTGAAGGGAATTTTGCCTTGCATGATGTGTCGGCTCCATCATGTTGACCAGTTTTTTTCCGACATATAATATTCAGTTAATGAAAGTTTTGCTATTGAATAATTTTGTACAAATTGTTGTTGTTGTTGTTGTACAAATTGTTATTTTTGTTGAAGATCTTGTTGCTAATATTATTTTTTTAATATTGATTTTAATTTTATCAGGAGATATTGAGCTCAACCCTGGACCTGGTCATCCTCGTCAGATAAAATGTCGTCTACTCTATATTAATATTAGGGGCCTACATGCCAATATTAAAGACTTGACTGCTTCATCTAAGTCTCATGACATTTTACTCTGTTCAGAGACCCTGGTTTCAAATATGAGGCATGTCTCTGAACTACTTATACCAGGCTTCAAAAAACCAATTTTACTTAGGCGTGATGCCATTCCTAGGGCTAGAGGAATGGCAGTTTACATTAGGAATGGTTACTCTGCTTCAAAGACCTCCTATGCTTGTTCTTGCCATGAGATGCAAGTTATGAAAGTATGTGGTAAGCAAAATAATTTTTATCTTTTTTCTGTCTATCGCAATCCAGACTTAGATGATACTATTTTTGATTGTCTGCTCCTTGCAATGGCCAAGGTACAGGAAAATGACCGGAAAGCCTGCTTTGTATTTATGGGAGACCTCAATGCTCATCATAGGCAATGGCTGTCTTCTGTCTCCCCTACTGACTGTCATGGTATCAGGGCTTATGATTTTGCGTGTGAGTCGGGTTGTGAGCAAGTCATTAGGGAGCCTACCCATTCATCTGGGAACTGCCTTGACTTGGTTTTCACTGATTCCCCTGGAGTCGTTACAAGTGCTGTTGATCCTCCTGTGGGAACTTCTGACCACTGTGCAATTTCTATAACTATCTGTATTGAGCAATCTATTCCTAATATAGCTCATACAAGCAAAGTATTTATCAAATCTCAAGTAGATTGGTGCAATATATTAAATGATATCTCCCGGATCAACTGGCCACTAATATATAAGGAGGTTGAAGCAGTTCGTATTTTGAATGATAAAATTGTTTCAATTATTGATAGACATGTTCCATTCCGTATGATCAGATATCGCACTAAGGACAAAGCCTGGTTTAATGATGACTGTAAGAGGGCTCATATGCAGAAACAAGAAGCCTACAACCTGTGGAAGGGGAGTAGATCTGCCTTTCTATGGGATAATTATGTGCACTACAGAACAGCAGCTCAGAGGGTATATAATAATGCTGAAGTTGAATTCAATACTACCACAAAGGGAACTCTTCAGCGCACAGCAAATTCCCACAAATTCTGGACCACTCTCAAGTCTGCTCTTTTTGGGAATGATTCATCTATGCCACCCCTTCTTAAACCTGATGGTTCCATTACCCTTAGTCCTGAAGAAAAGGCAACACTGTTGGCTGATGTTTTTGATAATAAACAAAGTAATGAGAATCTAACTCTACCTGACACTTGTTTCCCTGAACCAAGGTTAAACAAGATTGCTTTCCGTTCAAGTGAAGTAAAACAGTTACTTCTTGATCTGGATGCTTATGGTGGTACTGACCCAAATGGTATATTCCCTTTATTCTTTAAGAAAACTGCAGAGTATTTGGCTCCCAAGCTTTCCGTTATTCTTCGGAAGCTGGCGAGGAGTGGTTGTTTTTGCGAATGTTGGAGAATTGGTAACATCACTCCACTATGTAAAAGTGCAAGTGGTAGTTTTAACCCTACTGAATATAGGCCCATTTCTATAACTCCTGTTCTATCTAAGATTTTTGAACGTTTACTAGCTAAACGTTTAAGTACATTTGCCGAGCTTAATCGTCTGTTTCCCTTTTTACAGTTTGGATTTCGTAAGGGTCTGAGCACTTGTGATGCACTTCTCACAGTCTCCACCATTGTCCAAAAATCATTAGACTCTGGTCAAGAAGTTCGCTTAGTTGGCCTGGATTTCAGTGCCGCATTTGACCGTGTCAATCATAAGGCCCTGATATTTAAGTTGAAGCAGTTGGGAGTAGGTGGTGTATTTTTAAATATTATTGAACAATTTTTAACAAATCGACATCAAAAGGTTTATGTTGACAATAATTTTAGTGATGAGAGAGAGGTGCTATCTGGTGTACCACAAGGCAGTGTTCTTGGTCCTCTACTGTTTATATTATATACCCATGATATGTGGTTTGGACTGGAAAATAGACTTATAGCCTATGCTGATGATGCTACTCTAATAGCCCCAGTCCCATCTCCTGAGTTGAGAGCATCGGTTGCTGAGTCTTTAAATAGAGATCTGGCTAAGATAAATGTTTGGTGCACTTCATGGGGCATGAAGTTAAATGCAAAGAAAACCCAGAGTATGATTGTTAGCAGATCCAGAACACTAGATCCTCCCCATCCAGATCTTTTAATAAATTACATTCCCATCTCCATATGTGATTCTTTTAAGTTGCTTGGAGTTATGCTTGACTCTAGGTTTACTTTTGAGAATCACATTCGATCTATTTCCTCCTCTATTGCTCAAAAAATTGGCATTTTGAGGAAATCTTACAAAGTATTTGGAGAGCAGACTGTTCTTAAAAATTGTTTTAATGCTTTTATTCTTCCGTGTTTTGAATATTGCGCCCCTGTTTGGAGTTCGGCAGCCAACTCTTATCTTAATTTATTAGATAAAAATTTGAGAGCAATAAAATTTTTAATTCCTGACCTCAAAGTTGATCTGTGGCACAGGCGAGCAATAAGCTCCTTATGCATCTTATATAAAATTTTTAACAATGCAGATCATCCACTGCATCACGATCTGCCCAATTTATATGCCCCTCAACGAGTTACCAGAGGTGTACTAATTGCCAATAGTAGGGCCTTTACGCCTATGAGATTCAACACAACACAGTTTTCAAGAAGTTTCATTCCTAACACAACTAAACTGTGGAATGAACTTCCTAGTGTTGTTGTTGAGTCCTTGGAACTTCAGAAATTTAAAGTGGGTGCTAATACATTTTTAATTAACAGAAACTTATAACTTTAATATTTTATTCATTATCCACACATATATAATATTATAATATTTTTAACATTATAGCATTTAATTTTTTTTTTTTTTTTTTTTTTTTTTTGATTTTCTATTTATTTATTATGTTTTTCTTAATCTTTGTTTCGTTTTTTCCATACCAGGTTTCTTTCCCCGCTGGGGCCCTTGGGCTTATAGCTATTTGCTCTTCCAGTTGGGGTTGTGGCTTGGAACTTTAATAATAATAATAGAAGTCTTTTTCAATCACTTGAAGATGTGGAAAAAGAAATAAACGCCTAGAATAAAAACACTCAAAACCCTTCTTTGAGATTGGCGGGAATAAATTGGTTTCACGTTGTGAAAATATGTTGAGAAGAATATTAAATATGTAAAAAAGTCATGTCGAGGTAATAATTAGAATTTAAGGAATATATAATTATGCGGTTAAGAAGGCAATTTTGTAGTTAACTAAGCTCTTCATCAAGCTCTCGAAAGGAGCTCTTCTCAAAGAAATTAAAAGATAACGCATAAGCTAGCCTTTCGAAGACAAACAATAATTTGTCTATCTATCAGCTATTTTAATTGTTATCCATGCTTTCGAAGAGAATGGAAAATTTACTTATATCTAATCTAGCTCGGCCTTATAAATCGAGAATTATTTGCAATTGCGCAATCATAATTATGCGGTTAAGAAGGCAATGTTGTAGCTAACTAAGCTCATCATCAAGCTCTCGGAAGGAGCTCTTCTCACAGTCACGAGAAGATAACACATAAACCAGCCTTTCTAAAACAAAAAAAAATTTGTCTATCAATCAGCTATTTTACTATTTGTTAAATAAACATTTCAGCGTTATCTTTGCTAAATATATTTTATAGATGGAAAAAGTTCCGAGACAAATTAGTGTGGTTAATGTATCGCAATTTTAGACAACTGACTCCAAAGCTTTGCCTACGAATCTATAATTGTACAGTTCTTCTTCATATATGATATAGGGCTGTTTTAGTTCTAATGGGTATTAAGGTAAACTTTTGGTGTCCGTCCGTATTTTCCATTATCCTTAACTCTATAAGTTAACTTGGTGAATTTTTGAAATGTTTGAAAATGTTTTTTTTGCTTAGTGGACAAGTAATCTTTCATATTTTTGAGTTAAGGTTTATTTGAAACTTTTATTCGCAGGGCTGTTTTTTTGTATGTTTCGAGCTTTTATCATAGTTCTTTCTAAGAGTTCAGAAAAAATTAAATATAATTATCGAATGATTTAGAATGAAAAAACATACAAATCGTGAAGTTCAAAAAATGTATTAAAATTAGGGCTTTGGCGCTTTTTTACTATCATTTCGTATATAAAACAAATTTAGATGAAAAAAAGAGATGTTGTGATAGAACGGTCTGAGGCCGCTTAAATTCAGCCGCTATCACATGTTTAGAAACACATGGCTACCCACGTGCATCTGCGAGAGGAAGCAGAGCGCGTTATCGCTCACCTTAGCAAATATTTAATCAAGGAGGTTCATTCCCCCGTTTCGCCTCCATACGTCGATCTCGCCAGATTGAGTTAGGCTTATGGGCAGATAAGATATTTTACCAGGCGC
Organism: Ceratothoa steindachneri; assembly: GCA_963969495.1. Classification (NCBI taxonomy): domain Eukaryota; kingdom Metazoa; phylum Arthropoda; class Malacostraca; order Isopoda; family Cymothoidae; genus Ceratothoa; species Ceratothoa steindachneri. Next base: position 194,370,148 of record OZ018321.1, on the reverse strand, counting down.
GACCGGGGCATTCCCCCGAAGTCCCCCACTCAATTATCCCCTATGCAATGGAGACGGCTCCGGGTACTTATACAATAGCATTCCCCAATAAGATCAGATCAGATCCAGATTATCTTCACGAGGCATCACGCCGATCCGGTCTCCCTTGTGCACCTTGAGATCCACCATTATTGTCCAGAAGAGGACAATATCCCTTGAGTACCAAGGTTCGTGCCTTCGAGACGCCAAGTCAATAAGGCTCTTCCGGTTGTTCATAAAGAGAACAACGTTAGAACAGCCATTGTTCTTTGAGCCCGTTGACAAGAAACGGTTCTCACCCTCCACCCCCCCTGTTGTTCAGAAAGAGAACAACGTTAGAACAGCCATTGTTCTTTGAGCCCGTTAACAAGAGACGGTTCTCACCCCCCCCCCTGTTGTTCAGAAAGAGAACAAAGTTAGAACAGACATTGTTCTTCAAGCCCGTTTGTCAAGAAACGGTTCTCATTCACAAGACATCACGTCAGGATAATTTAATTCCCCCCTTTTTAACGTTCTTCCAGAGAACGATTGGTTTCAACGATAACCTCCATTGTTCATCTAGGACATCCCCGATTTGCTGTCACAAAGATAGCTCGTACCTCCGAGCCCCACTTCGCTCTCACTCTTCGAAGACAGTCTTTTCCCTTCGCTAAGGATAACCTCCCAAAGAACCCTTCTGCTGGTAATCACCAGTGGACCGAAGATTCCTTGGCATCGTCTTCCTCTGCACAACAACCTTGTAATTACGTAAGCTGAGCATTACCTTTAATTATCTAACCTTTGGTCAACGCTACCCTGTGCTTTAAATGGTTTAGCGAACCATCCCATCCCTTTAATTTTTATTTGTTTACCTTTTTAAATCTCTCCAAATCTTAATCCTCGGATTAGTCAGATTTTCCCACGACCCTTTCCATTCTCCGTTTATGTAAACATTTTCTTTTTGTGTGTTGTTGATAGTTTAATTAATTAAACTCTATTTTATTAATGATAGCCATATTATTATCCTTGAGCTCAGTTCCACTTCTTAAGCATATTGAAGATAAATAACCTCGGTCAATCAGATTACCACGCACTCGAAATATTAGAATAATTCTCTCAACGAATAGTTATATATGGTATATCGTCGAGAGTCTATTCTACGACAGATCTGACGAAGGTTTTTCTATATATCAAACCTGGTGAAGTAACTTAAAAAAAGGTTTCAGGGTGTCTATGTTAAAAAAGTGTTCGGAAAATTCTCAACTATATATAAATGTTCAAGGGAAAAGACAATATAATAAAAGGTGAAATAACTTTTAAAAAATGTTTCAGGGTATCTATGTTGAAAAAGGTGTTCAGGGTGTTAAAATAAAGAGTCTATAAAGGGGATTAAAAAAAGCGGTTTAGAATAGCAAATAGGCCGTAGGCCACACGCCGAAGGAGTGCCTGTGGAGCCAAGTTCTTTCCGTAAGAAAGAATACGGAGTATGACTTGTTTTTCATATATGTTGATGTTGCCTATTTTCAATGCCGTTAATCGCGTTTGTTTTCTTTTATTTTGATTTGGGGATGTTATTCATTAGCTGATATCATCCACGAACTGGATGTTCATGGTTTCTGGTCTAAATGGTGGTGTCATATCAGCTGTATAAACTGAATATAACGTGGAAGATAAACCTCCTTGCGGCAATCCGTCCTTCAATTAAAATTCTGGACCCACGAATTCATTTATCACCATTCTTGCTTTACTTTCCATGATATAGTAGCAGACAATTCCCTCCAAATTTCTATTTATTTGGAGAATTAGGATCTTATTTTGTAAGCCCTTGAGCCAGACGTTATCAACGGCTTTCTCTACGTCTCTGAGCACTAAGTCCAGATATTTTTTTTTCGCTTTGGCTTGGGAATTTTTTTCAGTTATCAGTTCCAGAACTATGGTTGTATCCCTGTTCTTCAGGAATCCAAACTGGAAATTATTATTTAGATTATTTTTTTCTACTGTATATATTCTATTAATATTCAATCATTATTCTTTCGAATACTTTACCGATAAAATCCAGCAATAATATAGGCCAGTAACTATTCAAGAGATTAGGGGGTTTGCCTGGTTTTGGAAAGAACAATATTCTTGCTGTTTTTAATACATTAAAGATGTTTTAATGTTCTTATGATGTTATTCGGGGCATTGGTGAAGTTCATCTTTGTAGGCCTTGATGGTCCTGGTGCTCATTAATTCTTCATCCGTTGTTATTGTCCCTGGCCTCATTTTTTCTTCTATGTTGGGGTCTACTGCAAGTGGAGGAGTAATCCTATTTATGTTGTTTCGTACGTTCTCATGCACCATTTCCTCTGTTTCGGCACAGAAGTCTTCGTTTCCTTCGGGGGGAAATTGAGAAAACTGGCTCCCAATGCCTTCTGAATTTTAATTCCATTTCCTGGTCTTCTTGGATTAGTTTTCTGTTCTCATTTTTAAATTTAATTTTTATTTTTTGGTTTCGACTCTCCTGTTCTGTTGATTGTTCTCCAATTTTCTTTCGGTTTATCTCAGCTTTTTTTTCTTGTTGTTCCTCTATTAGGTAGATCATTTCTGCTATTAAATATTTTAAATTGCTATATTTTTCTTGGCTGGATCTTCCTATCCACATTGAATTGTATGCCCTTTAATTTGCTTATTTTTATTTTTCATCTCGGTGGTCCACTCATGTTGTATTATCTGATAACTGGTCTTCGGTACGTATTTCGAGTCTGCACCCACCAGGGCATCCTGTAACTGCTCCAACTCTTCATGGATCTCCTCAAGTGAAGCATTTGCCAGGTCTTTATGAATATATTGATTTAATTCTTCCTTGTATAACTTTCAATCTTTTTTATAGTGTTTCCTTTTTAAGTGCAGGTACCCGTATTGGATTGTAGTTCATTTGAGGCAGTGTTTCTATATTGGCACTGCTTGCAATTGCTACCGGTTTCACATGAAAATTTACTGGCAGATCACAGCTGCTTAGGGCTATGTCTGGTTTGGTACCGGTGTTTGCTGTAAAAATAGGTGGGGTGACCTGTGGTCCCGCTCTTTCTACGATGTTCCTGTCTAGAATCGTATCCAAATTTCTGCCAGCATTATTAGCCAATCTATAACTATTTGCGCGGCATCTTGTTATGTATGCTTCATCCGTTATTGGAATTTCCGTGAATTTGAAGCATTTTTTTATGACTATAACCGCCACATCGTTCTTCCTGCTGACGGATTTTTTTTTATATGACGTTATAGTTATATAGTTTTATTGCTTTATTTTGGTTGCTTACTCCGTGTTTCGAGATGAGTACAACATCTGGATCGATATTTATGATGTTATTTGTAATTGATTTTCCTTTACCAATCCAGACGTTTGTATAAATTTGCAGAATACTTATCTTTCTATGTCGTGGGTTAGCCGAGATTATATAATATATATATATATATATATATATATATATATATATATATATATATATATGTTTATTATTTTTTTAATAAATCATATAAACTTTGACTTGAAGCGTTGTTTCGGGCCTCGGTGATCGCTTGAGGATCGTTCTCTAAGAGTGCTAAACTTTATATTTATTCTAGGCAACGAATAAAAGGGGTTTCTTTCTTGACTTTATCAATTATTGCCACTTTAACTCGTTCGAGGATAATTAAAACATGGCTTTTACTAAAAAAATAGACTTTAATGCACATAAACCCTCTCACTAAATAACATTAAAAAAAATACAGATCTAATACACGTATAAAAAGAAAATGGGATTAGTGGGCGAGTTCTCGAGGCTCGATTCGAGTTAGAATTTTACGAGGGGAACAATTTTAAGTTAATACCTTTTTCCTTAGCCAGACATCCAATAAACTAATTATTATGCACGGGGACATAAACAACAGGATTATTATTTACTTACATAAGGTAATGGAGATTAAATACCCGAGACCAGTTAGAATATCTTCGAAGATTTTGTTCCTAAGAGGCTTAGCTCGAGTAGTTGGTTGGTTGCTCAATAGATGGCGTTCGTCGACCAGCCTGCCGATTTGACGGGTGACGTCACTAGGAATCTGAGTTGAGGGAGGCGGCTTCAAGCGACAGCTTAATCCTTCTCTTTCTAGGCGGTCGTGGTGACCTTGACCTCGTTTCTTCCGGCCGAGGAGAAATAGTTGTCTTCTCTTGTTTTCTATTTAGTTGGGATCGGTCAAACTCAGATAGAGTAAGATTTGGAGTCCTCAAACTGGGTAGATTGATACTCAATAATCTTGGGGCTCGAACGGCACCGAGCTTCCTTGGTGCAATCTAATATTGTACAAGGACTGCAAGTTCTCCTTGACTGTTTAAGGGAAATTTATCATTTCTTACTTGATCGTAAGTTCTGCTTGAGTGAGTTACCACATCGCCTGGTAAACTCTAATTCTTCCTTCCACCAAAAGTTTTTCGAGTATTTTTTTTATTTTCACCTTCCTTAAATTGCTAATTTGCACTTATTCTCAGTAAGTACACAGATTATTTATGTTTGATTTAATTTTCGTGGTAGTGGCGTTGATGCTCTCGCAAAGACCGTCAACCTCCCGGCTAGTATAGTGGTTAGAGTGCTTGCCCAACAATCGCTGGCTCTACAGTTAGAATCTCCGTCCCCATTCTTTTTAAGCTGACTCTATTTACTGAGGGGAGTTACCGCCGTGATTGGGGAATTGGGGCTTGCCCTGGCAGACGTCCACTTGAGAAGCTACATAGCTTGATATGAGGACTAAACCAGCAAACTTTAACTTTAACCTGAGATCTTTCGCTTCGCATACCTTTCCTTCTTTGTTTAAATTTAAAATTGTAGGTTGTTTTTCATCATTAAAGGTTGTCGCGTTATCTTGGTTTGTGTCATTGTTTTTAGTTTCTTTTTCGTTAGGTTGTAATTCCATTTGCATAGTATTTTCTTTCTTTGTTAATATGTCCATACGTAGTATATCTGACGATTCTGGGTTTTCATGGAAGCACATTTCGTGGATTCTGTTTTTCACTAATAATTGATTAAGCGTGTTTGCCAATATTCCCGGTTTACCGATGTTTGTCAAGTGAGCATATAATATGCAGACCAGGAGGTCCGATCCCAATCTTTGCTGCGGTATGGAAATGTTTGTTCGTGCTTCTTTCATTCCATTGATTGTAGCTTTTGCCACTCATGCGGAGCAACCTCTCATGGTTGAAGCGTCGTGAGACGATTACGATCAATAATATTCACCTAACCATCAAATTCACCGTAGAGGAAGAGGAAGACGACGCCACGCTTCCAGTCCTATACGCAAAATTGCATAAGACCGATGAAGGCTTGAAACTCTCTGTCTACAGGAAGCCAACCAACAAATGTGACTTCGTCCACTACCTGTCGGCCCACAACTCTTGCTGCTCAGACTTTATTGAATAAACAACGCTAATCAGAAGAAAGTTGATAGCGATAAAGGAGGTAGAAGAAAGGGAGAGCAAATTCTAAAACGTGGAATCTTTTTTACTTTTCCCTACGGGGAGTTAAAAAAGAGAAAAATACATTTGAAGCTGCGAATAGACGACACATGTTTGCTTTAATCCCCATACTACCCCCTGAGGGGCAGCAAAGCGGGCGTGAACGGGATGCCATTTATTTTGTCTTTATCCAACTATGTCTTTCTCTGTGATAGACATGATTGGGGGCGCCAAGGAAGCAGGTTTGAGGAGTGGCCTACTGTGGAACTCGGCGTCTGAGGCACCCGGACAAGGGGCAAGACTGCAACTTCTGTAGGGAGAAGTGGGGACCCGCCTCCACTTTCCCACTATGGGAGCCCAGCCAGGACCATATAGGGAAACAACACACGTCTCAATGTATGCCGGCTGCAGCACTGATAAGCCAAACCCTCGAGGGATAGCACCCCCGGTTAGCGATGGTTGATTCCGCGTTAATCAACTAAAAGTCCGCCATACAATCACACCTCGTGAAGGCTCCCCCGGGTTCACCCATCATCATCATCTCCCCATCCGGCAATCTATGTTCACTAACGCTGCGCTGCTACGAGGAAGGGGTAAGTCACTGACTTAACCAATTTAACGAGAAATCACGACCCAAAAGAAGAAGACTCAAGATATTCAACTATCGTCTAACTGCCTGCAAGAAAAGAAAAGAGGCAAACATCAGAAAAGCCCCGTGGGGCTTCCCTGGGTAAAAATGGCCCAAAAGAACACCACAAGAATTCCCCTGCAGGTGATCTACGGGCAGAACAAGCCAAACAGGGATAAGATATTTGAGCTAATGTATGGAAAATTCAACATCGCTCTTCTAAGACTTCTAGACGCCCCCTCTGGGTACGTCGCGATCTGGGAACGGGAAAAGGACGTAGAGGCCATTACGAAAGAAGAAGCTCTGGAAATACTAAAAACCATTGGACTACAGCCTGATAATAGAGAGGAAATTAAAGAAGAAATCGAGCTTAGACAAAAATGGGCTAAAGTCACAGATGTTATCAAATTTAAAAACAGGCGGGACAACAGCGACTAACCCCATGTATTTAAGGTTGTCTTCGCAGAAATCTCGATGGCCCAAAAGGCGAAAGGACAAGGCTTGTTTATGTTATACACCAAGGTAAGTGGAGACCAGATATAGCGAGAAGAATCCTTTCCAGTTCAGTTTTGCTTCCGCTGCTACAAAATGGAGCAGCACGCCACCAAAGACTGTAAAGAGCCTGAGGAAGCATACTCCAAGTGCAGCAAAAAGGGACACCACTGGAAGGACTGCCGCAACAACTACGACAGATGCACCAACTGCGGGCAAGGCCACAGAACAATGGCCATGACATGCCCGGTCAAAAAGGAAATAATAAACAAAAAGAAAAACGTCAAGAAACAGGAGGAAGTAGGCAGATCAAACACTACTTACGCACAGGTAGCTAAAGCCGCGTACAACGAAACCGAAACAAAAAAAACATATTTGAAGATAGAGAACGAAGAGTCTACAAAATCCTAACGTGCATACTCTATGCTAACGTTAGGAATCTAACCCAACCTAGTTGCTTCGCAAAAAAACTCAACCAAATGCTCGCCGAAAACGGAATGAGCCAAATGTGGTTCCGGACGACCCTCCAGCTGCAAATGGTTCATAATAGTGCAAATTAGATGGACACTAACAACGAAGAAATAGAGAACGAAACCCAGGAACTTAAAGCTACTGCAGCAAAATCTACATAGGCTCAACCAAATAAAAAAATCGAGAAGAGAAGCGAAAGGGTGGACCTGGCACCAACAGAATTCATTGACTCCTCTGACTCTTCCGACTTAGAAACCCCTAAAAACAAGAAAACCAAGTGGTTAAGGAGACCCTACTACGCCATAACGTTAGTCTGTACAAGGACTTGTAAGAGCAGGTCTCCAACACAGAATATAAAAAGAAGAGGAACGGAAGAAAAAGAAACGTCACCCAGAAACACCAGTAGAAAAAGACCCACATGGAGAATGTGAACAATAGATTGGGAATTCTGACACTCAACGTTAATGGATGGGAGGAGAAAGCAAAGGCATATGTAAAATTATTCAGTGTGCTTGGCCCCGTAATAATTCTGATAACGGAGCACGGTATTGAAACCAAAATAGTCAACTCAAAATACCGGGATACAGAGTGCTAATGAAGAATCACTCACAGGAAAGGTTTGATGGCGCTGCAATAGCTGTTAGAGAGAACCTCACGGTCAAACGTCTCCCAGAATTATACAAATCCTCTGTGGCGATACAACTTCCCACATTATTGGGGAACCTCACGATAGCTGCAGCCTCTCAACCCCCGTCAAAAACTTCTGCACACTTTTCAGGCATCGGAGAATGGCATTCTTAGGGGGCGACCTCAATGCCAGATGCTGAATGGCAGACTGTGGTAGAAACAACGAAAGAGGCCGCAACTTGAAAATTATAATGGACAGGAAATACATCCAGAGAAGAGGCCCAGATTTCCCGACCCACATCACTAGCAGATCAGCCACCAAACTTGACATTATCCTGACAAGCGGAGGCTACCCCTTCAACTACCATAGCGAGCCGGGCCCATAACTCACAGCGGCCACATTGCGATATGAACCACAATTCCACTTGCGCTAATCCAGCTGCCAGTCACACAACGAAAGAACTACGCCGCCACCGACAGGGGCCGTTACAATATGCTTCTCTGACAATACGCGTCGGTCAAACTGAGCGAGGCTACATTGGAGGAGAACGACGAAGAACTAGAGAGAGTAGCGACTTCTATCATCGAAGCTGACCACGAGTCCGTCCCAAAACAGGGTACAAAATGCTACCTCAGCCCAGATAGCCAGAGGAAATGAAACAGTTCGCACATGTGCATAGAGAAGTGTATGAAGAGATCAGATGCGAAGGTCCAAGCCGGGAAAGAAGCCCGCTACTACGCCGGCTAAGCTCTGAATTGAAGGAAACAATAAACATCCAACAGGCTGAGATCTGGGACAGTCTTATAGCCGGAGTAGACAGTGAGCTGAGCCCGGCCAAATTCTGACACCAAGTCAGGAAACTGAAAATTTTGCAAAGAAAGGAAAAGGCTCGGATTATAGAAGACGGGAAATATAGAGAGGATCCGTTGGTTCTAGGAGGAAGATTCAGAGCATACTGGGAGAAAGTTTTCTCTATCACCGAAGAAAACAACGAAGAGTTTGCCCAGGAATCCTAGGGCCGTCTGATTGACTATCTGAATCAGATAATACATCACACGCATGCACACCACCACACGGAGATGGGAAGAGAGATGGTTGACCATGGTCGTCCAATAACGATAGACGTCATGGCCACTGTGAAATTCTTAAAAAAAAAGGCCCCAGGTTGGACGGGCATCACCAAAAACAATATGGTAAATGCGCCACAGCACATCATCCAGGGAATCACAAACTTCTTTAATGCTTCGCTGAACATGGGCTACTTCCCTGACGGTCTAAATGTGGCCAAAATCATCTTTATACCCAAGGCTAGTAAGACCCCATATCAACTGGTGAATTACAGGCCAATCTCTCTTCTTGAGTTCGTGGGTAAAATCCACGACAAACTCTTAGCAAATCGGCTTCAAGACCAACTAGCCGAACTGGGAGCTCACAACCCTCAGTAGCACGGGTCCTAAAAGGGGCGAGGAACGGAAACTGCCATAGTCCTCCTAACGGAGAAAATAGCCCACTGCAAAGCCGAGGAGAAATACGTAGACCTGGTGCTTCGCGATTTACAGAAGGCCTTCGATAAGGTTAAGGTGAGGGGTCTTCAATTCAAGATCCTGAACCTCCAGCTGAACTCACCCAGGTGTAAAATGGCCCTCTGTGACTATATCATGGAGAGAAAAGCCCAAATCTCCATCGAGGGATTTTCAGGACCCGAATTCGAACTCGATGCGGGAGTTCCACAAGGCAGCTGTTTGAGTCCGTTGTTGTACCTTGTGTACACAATAGCCCTTCCTCCTCCGGTGCTGGACGACACGATGTATCTGCAATTTCGGAAACTATACAGGTTCCAAAACTTTAACACTCTAAACAAGAACAAGCTATACACTGCCTTGGTACACTCCGTCCTGGTGTACCCGGCAGGGATAACGTAGATGGCAAGCTATACTTCTCTCAGGACGATGCAGAGAGTACAAAATATAGCCATCCTGCTAATAACTGGAGCTAGATAAAAACGACTGCATTAGGCAAACAGACCTGGAAGCAAGAGCAGAGCTTAAGCCAATTAATATGGAAGTTCAAAGGCTAAGGAGCAAGACTTGGGAAAAGATACAGCAAACAATTATACCCACACTCGACAACCTCAACATTGCAATCCCACAGCAGAAGCGACACAAAGTTGCAAGGTCACCATTATTCCCAAGCGGAAGCAACTGCGCGGGAGAGGCAATAAACCCGATTTCTTAAATAAGCAAGATCGAGAAATACGAATATAAGACCGGAGAAAATCAAAAAAGAACAACCAATATAGAGTAAAACCAAAATCGAAAAACGAAAATCGAACAAAGAGATATACCGAATAAGACCACATGAAATAAATAAATAAAAGGACAAACAATAAAATGAGGCGAAATGCCCATAAAAGGTGTAAAGAAACGAGAAATGAATAAAATATATAAATCAAAATAAAACTAAACAAAAGAGGCGAATAGCCCATCAATAGAAAAATAAATAAAAAATATAGACTCATTTAAAATAAAATGAAATAAAAATTATGAAATAAGTTAAGAATTAAAATGAAAAATAAACAAAAGAGGCCAAATGCCCCAAAAAAGAATGAGAAATAAAAATGAAGTAATAATAAACGAAAATGAAAACAAAAGAGATTGCGGTCTCATTTTCCTGGAGAACGGGAGGGGGTTCCTGCGAGAATTTACCTGGAGTCCTTTTGACTCGCTTCTTAGAGGAGTCTTCCCGTTAAGTGAAGACACGTATGCCCGCCAAGAAGAGCGATGGGCGTGCTTTGAAGTATAAGGACCCTAGCCCTAGTGCCACGAAATTCACTGACAGTGAAGTCATTCGGGCGGCTCTTATAGCACATGTAGACATACCGCTTCTGTTTAAGGGGCGTCTCACACTCGGCTGACCACCACGGGAGCGGTCGGCGTGCAGAGCGACCAAACGTTCTAGGATAGTAGTTAGGCCCACGGCGATGAGGTTGCCAGAAAAGAATCAACGGCCTCATCTACCGACCTAAACTCATCAACTGAGACGGAGAAATCAGTCATTTCCTGAAATGCAAACAAGACCGCCGTGCCAAGCACCACCGGGGCGGGCTCCTCGGTGATAGCGGCCCTGAAAATAATATTTGAATGAGAAAGTGATCAATACCATGTTGGTCATCGACCAACCCCCACCCAAAATCAGGCTGTTCATCCGGAGAGAACAAAGATAAATCGAGGCAAGAAAATGAAGCGGTTCCCTGGCAGGGATGAGTAAACTCATTTACATTTAGGACACATATCTCCAGCTCGTTGAGAAGGTCAGCACGGACTTGGCCCCTAGGATTGAGTACTCTCCCCAGAGGGGAGAGTACTGCCGGAAAAGAAGTATCTAAAGTAAAGAGAAGAACAGAGACATCATGTCGAGTGTAAATTGCGATCCTCCTGCCAGGCCCCTTCCCGAGGTGGTGGGCTCACAAAACCTGTATATCACGGGAGGGTGGGCACAGGGCACAAACCAGCATAGCGCCCTGCAAAAAGATAGTTAACGGGGAACGGGAGAAGGCGAGCCTCCGCAGCTCCTCCCAGCTAGCCCGGAGTATGCGGCAATTCTATTGAAGGAATATACTCTCCAGGCCTAGTTAGCAGGAGATGCAGCGGCCCTCTTCGAAGAGAAAACCCTCACGGAATGGCCGTACGCTTCCCGGAGGCAGAACTACGGGCGCTGTTGGCCAGACAATAGGCTGAAGGCACTGTCGCATTCAAGGACTTATCGTTGAGTTTGGGCTCGCCATTCGAGTATTTTTCCTTCCTCCGCCTCGAAACCTTAGGCAGGCGTGGTGGCTTCGGTTGCGGGGGTCCCTCTTTTGGAGGATCCACCGTCTCCAAGCCACCCAGCCTACCATTGGTTGTGGGTGAAGGAGTCAAAGCTCCTTTATTGCTATCCTCCTTTTTGCAGCATTAAGAACCCCGGAACATGGCCTCACGACTAACTTCAGGGCTATTGCCTCCTGTGAGTCTAACAACTCGGTGGAGACGCGCGACCGTTTCGCCTTACGGGAAATGGTCACACTAGGAGAAGGGGAGGGAACACTGGTTTTAGCCGGGGCTGGGTGTGAACGCTTTATACCACCAGCTCTACCGAGGGAGCGCCCGTGTTGGGTAGAACCCACAGAAGGGTTCCGATTGGGCGTGGAATCGACCGTGCTCGTAGGCCTGGAGGGATCAGGAGCAGAGGATGTATTTCTCTCGCATAAACAACTTCTTTCGCGAAGTTCATGGTAGAGTGCGGCGTCACACTCACTGGCGTTCCATCAAGTGTCCGAAGGCCACTAATCATAGTCGCATTCGCCAGAAGGCTACCGTCCCAGAAACGAGTCACCTTCGGCTCTCTTCCAATCGTGTTGCCCTTAGCCAACATGCTGCAATCAGTGGAGCGAATAACGAGAAAGCGTTTGAAGCTAGTGGGCTCGAAACGCCAGGTAGCATCTGAATGAGTGGCTCCGACGTAATCGAGGTTCCGCTCTTCCCACTTGCACTATTGTTCTTTGTCAGGGACTCCCCACCCGGGATAGCACCGGGGCTGATGCCGATCTTCGCTTGGTCGCTTGCCAGAACGGCAGTTACCCAGTCCGTCCCCGCGGCTCCCACGGAGGGAGAGAAACCTTGAGTCTTTTTGGTCTTTTTCCCATTCTTTTTTTTAGAAGAGGAGACGGGAATGAACCTGCTTCTCTCCTCCGCCGGTGGGGGCTCCTAGTTTAGATGGGCCGGCCTCAGCAAAGCAAGATCCTTCTTCCAAATGGAGGAGGTCTTGATGTTACAGGAGCACCAGCCGGGGAAGAAGATCTCTCCTCTCCTTCTGAGGCCTCGGGGACTCGAGCCGTTTGAGGAAGATCCTGGGTAGGGGCAGACACGGGTTCTGTGTTTGGTACTGAGCTCGGATTCGACCCCATGGAGGATCCTACCATCTGGGGCTGGGTCACTTCAGGGACTATGTCTATCTCAAGGGGGTGATGAATTCGCTGAAAGAGTTCAACCTCCTATCAAGCGCCCCCCCCCCCCAGCAAATTCAAGCCCATAGTAATGTCGTTTGCCAAAGATTTGACTCATCTGTCGGGCAGCACTCCAAAGAAGAAATCGCGGAAAAAATCACGTGAAATAACCCTGGGTGAAGATCGTGGAAGTTGTGAAGTTCCGCAACAAAAGGGACAACTGCGACTACCATCACTTATGCAAGACTATTTTCGGAGCAACACAAATGGAACAGAAGCCGAAGGAGAGCTGGGTGCTACTCTTCAACGCAAAGATCAGCCGTGAGCTTATAGAACGGGAAGGAATGCAATCCAGTTCAAGTCTGCTTCCGCTGCTTCAAGCTGGAGCACCACATCACCAAGCGACAGCAAGAAACAGGAAATTCCCTGTTTCAAATGATGGGGGAAAGGCCCCAGTTGGCGAAATTCTACTGCAACAGAAGAAAAATGCCCGACGTCCGGCAAATAAAAATACGGGGCCTTCAATGGCCATGTCCTGCTGTAAGAAAAAGTTAATCCTTATGATAAAATCTAAGAAAAAAAGGCTGGGGGAACTAGGAGAGCAGGCATCTCCTACACTCAGGCAGCAAAATCACCCGAGCTAAAGTTCTTGAACCCCAGCAAATGACGTACCTAAAGCTTGAAAATGAGAATTACACCAAGATTCTCACATGCATCCTGTATTCACACGTGAGAAACTTGGTAGACCCGGGCTGCTTCTTCAATGAATTAAATACGATGCTAGTAAAGAATGGGTTGTTAGAAATGTGGTTCACGGACAACCCCCCTTTCGGGGCACGTCATACAACTGCCGTTCCTACCCAATGAAGAGGCACCAGCGACTGTATTCCATGCGTCAAATAGCACTACCGAAAAAGAAACAAATCCGGAGACTACGTCAGGATTCAAAGGGTCCACAAACAGGGACCCGAGAGCCAGGCGCGAATCCAGGGAAGGGGGCGCTGAAGCGATCCCCCCATCCCTTTTCAGTAGTGTTTATGTTTATATTTCTTTTCAAACCATACTTGTTTTCTGCTATTCAACATAGTTTACGAGTTTATCTGCCCCAATAAAGCCTGCAAGCTTTATAATAACTCAAAATATATTGACATGACAACAACCACCCTTTCGAGACGTTTAACCATGCACCTGCAAAGCGGAGTGCCTAAAAATCATATGGAAAACGCGCATAGCATCAACCTAACTGGAGATATTCGAGTTGAAAACACCACAATTAAAAGAAAAGAGGGAATAAAGCGAGGCTGAATATCTTAGAAGCCATCTTAATAAACGAATAGAAGCCCGCCATCAACATTCAGGCCACTTACCGGATTGGCTCGTTTCCTTTAACATTGCGTTTAGGCGAGGAGGAATAAATATTCCTTAAACCCCGTTTTATTTCAGTATACTAGATTCTGACTCCACCATACTTCATCGGTAAAGGAGAAAAGAATACATAAAGACGCTCTGAAAATGATCGAATAGTTCGAAAGCTTAGCAATTTAAGTTTGGTTTTTACCAAACGCATTTATTAGAGAGATAAATATAGACAAGTGATCTATCATATACAAGATGGACCAAAAAAGACAGTAAGAAGAATATAACATGATCTTTAACAAAATTTGCACTAAGGAAAGACTTACCCATCTACACTAATATATATATATATATATATATATATATATATATATATATATATATATATATATATATATATATATATATATATATATATATATTAAGCAAGCCGAGTGTATTGCTTAATAATTGCCAAAGGATCGTCCAAATTGGTTAAACACACTGATGCAAAAATAATCTTTAATGTACATGAATTTGAAATAAGCAACAACGTATATAAATATAAATAGAATTAATCTTGCACTGAATAAATAAGTCTACAAAAATGTCGTGGGGATTACTTGAAAATTACTCACTCGGATGCTTGCGTCTTAATGACACCCGACAGAACGAAGGATCTCGTAGAAAAGGCTCCCGACGATATACTATATATCTATTCTTTGTGGGGATTATTCTATATTCGAGTGCGGGGTTGATCAGATGGCCGAGAATGACTCTACGTTAATAAATAGGCCTGAAGAGGGCTTATTTATCTTCAATGTACTTAAGAAGTGGAACGGACCCCAAGGATAAATAATATTGCAAGCATTAATGAAATAGAATTTTATTAATTGATCTAACAAAACAACACATGGAAAATATTTACATGACGGGGGATTAAAATGGGAGATACACATGATATGAAAAAAAGGTCATGGGATAAATTTGACTAAGCGGAGGATTAAGATTTAGAGGTATTTAAAATGACAAAACAAACAGAAAAGGGAAAGGGGCGGCTAGATCCGTGTTAAAGCACGGAGTTACGTTGGCCCAAAGTTAAATAATTAAATGCAATTCGCAGCTTACGTATATATAAGGTCGTCGTGCAGAGGAAGGCGATTTGAAGGAATGGCTTCAGTCCGACTGGCGATTTCTTCCCAGGAGGAGGGGTTTTTAGGGGGTTTGTCTTTAACGAGGGGGGAAGGAGTGACTTCGAGGAGTAAGAGTGAAGTGGGGCTCGGAAGTAAGAGCGATCCTTGAGTCAGGATACCAGAGAGGTTCTGGATGAACAATTGAGGTTATGTGTGTAACCAAGTGTTCTCTTGAAGAACGTTAAAAGGGGGCAAATTAAATTACCACTGACGTGATATTAGGGGAACGATAACCGTTTCTTGTCGAACGGGCTCAAAGAACAATAACTGTTCTGAAGTTGTTCTCTTCTGAACACTTGTAAATTATCACTGACGTGATATCAGGGGAGCGAGAACCGTTTCTTGTCGAACAGGCTCGAAGAACAATGACTGTTCTAAAGTAGTTGTTATCTTTCTGAACAACTGGAGAACCCTGTTTACTTGGCGTCTCGAGGGGCACGAACCTTGGCACTCAAGGATATTGTCCTCTTCTAGAGTTCCTAGGTGCACAAGGAAGGCCAGATCGGCGTGACGCCTCGTGAAGATAATCGGGATCTGCTTCAAACGCGAAATTCTATCGCATAAATAGCCGGAGCCAGCCCCTCGGGGTAGGGGACAATGGGGGACTCCAATGGAATGTCCCGCTAGCGTTTGAAAAATCTTATCTTCCCATAAGCCTAATTCAATCTGGCCAGATCGACGCCTGGAGGCAAACGGGGGATTGAACCTCCTTGATTAAACTTGAAGCGGGGGAAGATCCTACTCGGGAATGGTGGGCGATAAGAACGTCGCTCTACTCTCTCTTGCAGGATGCACGTGGGAAGCATGAGTTTCAATATGTGATAGAAGCGAGGCGCGGCCGCCTTAGGCAATTCTATCACAAAGGGAATATTATTATTGAGTTAAACACTGAATTAAGCACTTCCCTAATAATCGAGGTTACGAGCTTGGGATGGGAATTCTAGTTCACAAATAAACTGGTGAAGTTAGAGGAGGGGATAATTCAATTAACGATAGCTTTGAGTTCGTAAGTATTTTTGAAGGGGACCGGAAGATCTTCTTCTGGTGACGATGATCGCACCTAGTCTGGCCGTTCAAGGTTACTGAATGAGAGGGTAATCCTACACCGGTGATATACTGATCCTGTGCCGGATCACAAAAGTGAGCCAAACGGTGACTCAAATCGGACTTCTTTCTCGAAGTACCTCTCCGATTATTCGGCTCCTGGAGTGGGTAGCCAATACAGTATACCTAGCTACGTCTAGGGTAATCCGCAGAGGGAGGTCCTGTGTAACCTCAGACTCTAAAGGGGATGGGGGGATGCTGCGAGAAGCTTAGCACCTACAAGTACCGTGACGACAACAACCAATTCCCCGAGAAGTTCCTTCACACACTCGACGTAGGTCCAAGAGCTTCTGCCTGAATCCAGGGAAAAGTTTTCCTTTTATTCCCCTCACGAACAGAAATCGAGAGAGAGAATCGAATTCTCGTAAAATCCGTATCGTCGCGCGAAAGACCTTTTTTTCATCTTTGGGCAGCCAGTATGGCTTTGACACCTTCGTGCCATCTCGGAGTTTACGATGGCGTGAAAAAGGGCGACAGAGGATTCGAGGCGAGAGGTGCATTTAGAGATACGAGAGGGCACGCAGCTTGTGTCGGAGTATTTCTGTGTACACTTATGTACGCGGTATCTAGAATTCTACAATATATATATATATATATATATATATATATATATATATATATATATATATATATATATATATATATATATATATATATATATATATATATATATATTCATATATATATATATATATATATATATATATATATATATATATATATATATATATATATATATATATATGCAGTAAAGAAACCACAGGGGTAGGATAAATTTATCTGCGAAACCAAGTTTTAGAGGAGACATCCGTCATCTTCAATCGCTGGGTAGACTTATAGGTTTGCACCTTATAGGTAGTCAGCAGTCTTGGGTGACGATGAATTACCAGTGTATGTGTGTCGGGCTAAGGTGGTTAAGGCGACCTTGCAGTGGAGTTTGGTTGGACTCCAAAGGGTTCTTTCGGGTAATCCGCTTTCAGGCTGGGTTCGAATGGTAACCTGGTTATTGCTTGACAGAAGGAAGGACTCGGAATAAAAATAGCGGTTTCATAGGCTTTAATCGTGGCTTAGAGCTATCTCAATTTGATCAAGTGAAATAATTGAGTTTTCAGTGGTTCGTTTGTTCGTTCACGCCTTTGTGCTGACTATCAATATTAATATTCATTATTTCTTGTAATCCTAATATACATATTAGAATGAGAATAATGAATAATAATCATGAAAGTGTTTCAGCCCGTCTATTTATACCAACTTCAATTGAAGGGGCGTAACTTCTCTTAATCTGGACTCAGGGTAGACCTTATAGGGTCAGAAGTATGTGCGTGTGTTCTCTACTTAGACTGCTAGGCGGAGTCGAAGGGTGTGTGCATATTCAGTGTAGGTATAGTATTTGGTTATTAATGGATTTATTTTTGGTTAATAAATCAGCCTAAATAGCGTTTCGAAACCCATTACCATAAATTTGTATGATGAAAGTAGTCTGCTAATGTTTAGGCCTACGACTAAAGCGAAATAAATTTTGAACTTTTGGACTAGGTTTTAAGAAAAACAATTAAACAAATATATATATATTCATAGAATCAACGAATGCACAATCAGATAAATTTGATTAGGTATACAATGTAAGATATGATAAAATATGATTTAAAGTAACAAGATGCGAAGTTAAATGAAGAGTGAAATAAATATGAAATAAAAGATGACTACGATGGACTGTGAATTGGGGGCTGCAATACGAGAAGTAATTAGAAATAGGACCTACTCGCGTATGGCGATTTGCAGAGAATAGTAAGTGGATGTGGAATTGAACTAAATATGATTTGTTTGGAGGTAAATGACTAATTGTAGAAGGAATGATTACCGACCTTTATGCGGAGAATGGCGAGAGTCGAATGGGCTATAGTCGTGTTTAATTTGGTTGAGCCCAAAGCGTGTTTGTTTGTGTGTGCGTTGAATTTTAAGAGATGTTGTTTGAACCAGTAGTACGTTAAATGAATTTACTATTTCGTCACAGGATATTTGAATTATTGAAAGTTACATAAAATAATTGAATTGTAAAAAGTTATGGATAAATTAATTGAATTGACAAGTTAAGTAAAATAAAAGAATTGCATGAGATGAATTTTATACATAATAAATCATATATATATATATATATATATATATATATATATATATATATATATATATATATATATATATATATATATATATATATATATATAAGTTTCCCAGAAGGATTTTATTATGGGAATGTCCAGAGGTCATTGCTATATAGGCACGTGTGCACCAAAAGAGCATATGCATTTGGACCAGCTGACCGATCTTATCAAGTCGACATCCATAGCAAGATTGATTTAGTCGTTTCACAGGTTCATGATGTAAACATTAGCTGATTAGATCAGACTTCGTTCCTAGTGTGTCCAGACCTTCGTCTCACATCTCTTTTTTAATGTGTGTATGTTTGTACATTCACGTGAGAACCCCAACGACTTCGCTTGCCTCATTACAACATATTATATTTTGCATTGATAATCGTACATATTATTGCGATTTTACATCATTTAAAAATATTTGCTTTGTTCTACATTAGTACATTGTTACAACATGGCATATTATTTCATTGTTCGATTTGTATGCGCAATTTCAAGATTTCAACAGGGCCAACGGGGTGCTCATTCGTGGGGTTCCTTGTGGGTTTTACTCCACCTTGCAACTGGGCGCCAACTTTTTAAAATTGATTACTTGGGGCGAGTATGGGAATGTAATATAATTATTATTAAGTAATTTTGCCTTAGGATTAGCTTGTGAATAATAGTTGGTTCTTGTTTTCCAATAACATTTTTCTATGAACCAAAGGGAATACTGTAGTTCAAGGAATGTTTGGATGATCGTGTTAATTTCATCCTGCAGGAAACAAGGATCACATATGCGATATGCTCTGAGAAAAAGGGAAGAAACTACGGAACTTTTAACAGATTTGAAGTGGCAAGAGAAATAGTAAATATAATGACCGTCACTATGACCAACTAACATTTCCATTGAATGTGATTGGTCGATTTAATATCGTTTATGCCACTCCAAACCCGCCTGAGACTGCGAATTGCCAAATCTGTCATCATCTAAATGAATAAACCAACAATTAACGAGCAGCTTCAGCCAGAGACGATCCTTCTGATAGCCTAGTGTCTTCGTAGTGACCGTCACACATTCCAACTCACATTTTCCTTGAATGCGATTAGTCGATTTTATATCGCGTATGTTAAAACATTTGTGCAGCGCTTATGTTCAAATTTTTGCAACGCTTATATTTAAATTTTCACAGCGCTTATGTTAAATCTTTTACAGCTAACGATCAAAATTTTGTAGGAACCACAACAAAAACAAACTAACAAGAAAACCTAGGCAAAACACTGCTGCCAAACTACAAAAGGTTCCCCCAATATATAGAAATCAGACTACTAAAATCTCACGAAGAATAGGGGAGGAGAGAGGAGCTCCAAGCAGTCATCAACTTAAAGCCTCCCCCCCCATCCCATTCTTCTTCTCCTATGCAAACAAGAAATCGAGAAATATAGCAGCTATTGGCCCCCTAGAAAATAAAGAAGGGAACCTAATGGGTGACCCAAAAGAAATAGCGCAGATCCTCAACTTGCAGTATGAAAGTATATTTAGCAAGCCACAAGGTGACAAAATTGTGGAGGATCTAGAAACCTTCTCATAGGAATCAAATATCCATTGCACACCTAAACTAACTGACATCGAACCAGAACTTGAAGAGATCATCTCTGCCATAAATGAAATAGACTCTGACTCAGTAGCAGGACCAGCTGGTTTCACTACAAAGTTTCTAAGAACATGCAAAAAGGAGCTTGCTCAGCCACTGAGGCTGCTGGCAGCTAAATCATTGACTACCGGCATAATCCCTGCATCCCTGAAAGTAGAAATAGTTAGCCCAATCCACAAAAGGGGTAGAAAGAAAAGGACTAGAAATTACACCCACCACCCGTAACACTAATTTCACATTTAATCAAAGTAATTAAAAGAATTGTAAGGGTCCGTATTACAAATCATCTAAGGGTCGAGATTTTTTTTCCGAAAGCAACGCTCCTGCCTCTCACAATTGCTAGCTCACCATGAAGCCATATTGTAGGATGTCAGAAATGGCGAGAACGTGGACGTGATCTACCTGGACTTCGCCAAAGCGTTTGACAAGGTGGATCATGGAATCGTTCTTCAGAAACTCAGGGAACTTGGCATTAGAGGAAACCTAGGAAGATGGATACATAGCTTCTTGACGGACAGGAAGCAGAGAGTATCAATATCCGGCCAACTCTCAGACCCCAGCCATGTTAAGAGCAGAGTCCTACAAAGGTCTGTGCTGGGGCCCCTTCTGTTCCTCATTATCGTTGAAGACATAGATGAAAAGGTCCAGCACTCACACTCGACGAATATACAATGTATAAATCTTTCGCGTTGATGAAAGATATATATACATATTGTATATTCGCGGCGTGTTTACATCAACTTTCTTTGTCCTTTGAATTCCCTATTAATTTATATCTTTCTCTCTCTTTCATAAGCCCGATCGACCTTAAAAGCTGGTTTATTCGGAAGATTTTTTGTCTTTCGCGTAGCCGAGTGGTCTAATGGACGGTTTAATCGAGATCGAAGTGGTTGTTCGCTGCCTCAGTGTCCACGGTTCAAATCCCACCCTCGTAATGAAATTTGGCGAATTAGGAAATAACATTTCCGAAGAAAAATTATCCTGTTTCTTGTGGTTTGCTGGATATATATATATATATATATATATATATATATATATATATATATATATATATATATGAAAAACTCACAAAGTATCACGTGAGGGTAGCAAATGAATGCAATGTCCCGCAGGAAAAAATGAAAAGGTGTTTCCAAGTACTTTCGAACTTTATTAAGTTCCTTGTCAAGGATAACTTCAAGAAATAATATTATATTAGAGGTATATATACGAAAGAAAAGTATGAAAGACCGCCTCAAAAACAAGAAATAACCAATGAGGAAGACGGAAGGGGGAAGGTAAAGAAACACATTAAGAATTACAAGAAGCAGGTAGTAAGGTCAAACTAAGTCGAAGGAAAGGGTAACAGATTCAAAGAAATGGAGATAGCCTAACGAGGGAGATTATAAGACACGATGAGCAAAAGGGGGGGAAAATACAATGTACAAAACAGAGCAGTGACAATTAAAAAATAAAAAATAATAATAAAAATTAAAATAAAATAGGGGCGACGTAACTAATGAATGTATTTAAAAAAAACTAGGAACGAAAGACAAAACTAATTTCTTTGAGTATTAATCTTTTAATTATAACATCTATTTTATATAAGCCAGGGGAAAGGTAAAAATTATCACATTGGCTTATAGAAGCACATTCAATGATATTCCTTTTTATGGGTCATTGGAACGATAAATAAATTTGGCCGAGTTCCAGTTAATATGGATTTGGAATTTTCCAATATCTTTGAAATTGGCCATAAACTTTGTTACCCTTACCCGTTTCTTCAAAACTGTCTTTCTTCTGCTAAAAAGACATTTTATCAAACTGTCCCTACTCTCCCTTTTAATAGTAATAACCATTTAGTTCTACCTTTTTCTCTTTGTTTTAGTGATCTCCCCACTCTTTTGAATAACTTTAACATTTCTGTTGCTTTTAAATATGAGACGACCATTAAGAATTTATTAGTGCGTAATAATTGTAATAGTTTGGGAGGGGGGGGAGAGTTTATTCAGTTGAGTGTTCTGGTTGTCTAAGTAAATATTACGGACAAACAGGTAAACAACTTTCTGTTCGCATAAATCAACGTAAATATAATGTCCGAAGAGGGGAAGATAACAGTGCTTTCTTTGTCCATATGTCAGATAAGGACCATCTAATTAACTGGAACTCGGCCAAATTTATTCACGTTCCAATGACCCTATAAAAAGGAATATCATTGAATGTGCTTTTATAAGCCAATGTGATAATTTTAACCTTTCCTCTGGCTTATATAAAATGGATGCTATAATTAAAAGATTAATACACAAAGAAATTAGTTTTGTCTTTCGTTCATAGTTTATATTTATATACATTCTTTAGTTATGTGGCCCCTATTTTATTTTGATTTTTATTACTATTTTTTATTTTTTAATTGTCACTGCTCTGTTTTGTACATAGTATCTTTCCCCCTTTTGCTCACCGTGTCTTATAATCTCCCTCGTTAGGCTATCTCCATTTCTTTGAATCTGTTACCCTTTCCTTCGACTTAGTTTGACCTTACTACCTGCTTCTTGTAATTCTTAATGTGTTTCTTTACCTTCCCCCTTCCGTCTTCCTCATTGGTTATTTCTTGTAGTTATCCTTGATAAGGAACTTAATAAAGTTCGAAAGTACTTGGAAACACCTTTTCATTTTTTCCAGCGGGACATTGCATATATATATATATATATATATATATATATATATATATATATATATATATATATATATATATATATATACATATATATATATATATATATATGTGTTTGTGTGTGTGTGTGTGTGATAGAACGGTCTGAGGCCACTTTAATTCAGCCTCTATCACATGTGAACCATGCTTACCCACGTGCATTGCCTGCGAGAGGAAGCAGAAGCGCGTTATCTCCCATCATAGCCAATGTTTAATCAAGGAGGCGGACTTTCCCGTTTCGCCTCCATACGTCAATCTCGACAGATTGAATTAGGCTTATTGGCGGATAAGGTATTTTCCCAGGCGCCACCGGGACACTTCCCGAAGTAACCCGACTCAATTATTCCCTCCGCCATGGAGATGGCTCCGGCTATTTATACGATAGTTTCTCCCAATTGAAACAGATCCAGATTATCTTCGCTGTTGTTCAGAAAGAGAACAACGTTAGAACAGCCATTGTTCTTTAAGCCCGTTGGTCAAGAAACGGTTCTCGTTCCCAAGAAATCACGTCCGGATAATTTAATCCCCCCCCCCTTTTTAACGTTCTTCAAGAGAACGCTTGGTTTCAACAATAACCTCCATTGTTCATCTAGAACATCTCCGATTTGCTGTCACAAGGATCGCTCGCACTTCCAAGCCCCACTTCGCTCTCACTCCTCGAAGACAATCCTTCCTCCTCGTTTAGGACAACCCCCCAAAGAACCCTTCTGCTGAAAATCACCAGTGGATCGAAGATTCCTTGGCATCGTCTTCCTCTGCACAACAACTTTGTAATTACGTAAGCTGAGCATTACCTTTAATCATTTAACCTTTTGTCAACGCAACCCTGTGCTATAAATGGTTTAGCGAACCATTGCCCCCCCCCTTTATTTTTTGCTTGTTTACCTTTTTAAATCTCTCCAAATTTTAATCCTCAGATTAGTCAGATATTCCCACGACCCTTTTTCATTCCCCGTTTGTGTAAACATTTTTTTTTGTGTTGTTAATAGTTTAATTAATAAAACTCTATTTTATTAATGGTAGCCATATTTTTTATCCTTGCGCTCCGTTCCACTTCTTAAGCATATTGAAGATAAATAAGCCTCTACATGCCCCCCCCCACACTCCTTTTGGACTAACCTCGGTCAATCAGATTACCACGCACTCGAAATATTAGAATAATTCCCTCAACGAATAGTTATATATGGTATATCGTCGGGAGCCTATTCTAAGACATATATATATATATATATATATATATATATATATATATATATATATATATATATATGTATATATATATATATATATATATATATATATATATATATATATATATATATATATAAATTTGGTGTCAAGTGTGTAAGGTTTAACGTCATATCTTTGCAAACACTGATCCCAGTCGAGTGAAGCATAGTGTTATTCGTTGTAAGAATAGAGTATAGTAGTTCCCTTTTGTTTTAACGATTGCTATCCCCTTTTTGAAACTTAAGAAGCTGAAGTAGCTCAAGGAACTGTTACAATAATTTGTTTGTGTTTTTTTTTGTGTTATTTAAGTCATTGGTTATCTAGGTCGAGAAACCAATAACGAATAGGTCAATGCCCATATTTACGTAGGCCAATTCTCTAGAAGGCATAATTCTTATCGCAAGGAGTTTAGTTGGTTGACTATTACGCCCCCAAGTGCAATATGACTCAGTTTGAAATCTTCAAAGAGCAAGGAGAATCCTTGGGACTTTCCGGAAGAGAATTTATTGAGTACGTTCAAGAGGAGAAACGAACAGAAAGAGAAAATTTAAGGGAAGAAAGGCAAAGTGAAGTTCAACGAGAAGAAAGAGAAAGAGAAATCCAACGAGAAGAAAGAGAAAGAGAAATCCAACGAGAAGAAAGAGAAAGAGAAATCCAACGAGAAGAAAGAGACGAACGGAAAAAACAAGCTGAGCTTCACCATCAGCTTGAAATGGCTCGCGTACAGGCTGAAACCCAATCGGTAAGTTCACGTTCCTAAGCCCCGCCCAATCTCCCATTAAGCTCCCCAATTTCAGGGATGGAGAGGATTTTGGAGCATTTTTAGTACACTTCGAAAAGATTCTCGAGATCAATAACCTGGATTCGGAGGCTGAAGGTGTAGTAAGATTACTTTCCCTTTTAAATTGTAAATTGCGCAACATTTTCATATCTTTACCATCTGAATGTACAATTGACTACAGCACCTTAAATGCTGAGTTAATGGCCACTCATAATATGACTCCCGATTTCTACCGACAAGAATTTCGAGGAGGTCGTGTTAAACCCCGACAGACGTTCCGTCAATTCGGATACATTCTTCAGAGGAATTTTAAATTCCGGTTAGAATCCTCAAAGGTTGATCCTAACTAAGAGTCCTTAACAGACTTCGTGTTGCGGGATCAATTTTGGCGTCTCTCCCGACGGAGATCCGCGCGTTCGTCAAAGATTGTCGGTTCCAGACTTTTAAAGAGTGTATCGAAGAAGCGGATGTATATTCTGCAAGCCATAATTTATACCCCAAGGAGAATCGAACTTCCTACAATCCGCCTACCAGGAAAGATGGAAGGATTCGCGCCCCTTTCCAGGAAAGCCGACGAAGTTTCCGGGCCCTTAAAACCTCAAAACTTCTTCCCCCCAAACCAACAACGGGACATCAAACCTCCCGTTAAGATTTCTCCACCATCACTCTTCACGAAGCGACCAATCATATGCTTAAAAGCAGACCAGCCCAATAAGTTCACCAGATTAATGCCACCCCAGCTTCCCCGGTGGTGCAGACCCAAACATCAACTTCCCCCCCTTCGTCAGGCCACCAGGTAAATTTTATTTTTGATAAAAGTTCCCCGGGAACTTTGATATTTGAGGAGGGCAGCGTGAACGGCTGCCGTGTATCTATTCTCGCCAGGGACACAAGGTACACGTGTTTCATCGTGTCCGACGAGCTCCTCCCCCTAGTGGACCCTAACCACGAAAATTTGCGGTGGTACATGACTACCTTGGGCGGGCGAACCGATTCCCCGTCGTTAGGTGTTACCTGCAGTGTCAGTATTATGATGGCTGGGCTGAAGTCATTTCAGCACCCATCAAATTTTGTACCGTACTTTTAGGACAGTACCCTCAAGTAAGCTCCGACCCTGTGTCCCAGGCCGCCCTTACTCGAGGCAGAGCTAAGAAGGTAGCTCAGGAGTCCGTTTTCCTCAGAACCCCGATACCGTCCGAATTATCGGACATCCTTAACCAGGATTTTAGGTCCGAAGATCAAAAATTTAAGCCCGGTGATGAAGTTCCCCTGCTCTTTCTCACAGCGAGTAATAAATTACTGAGCCAATGGAAAGGTCCGTACTCGGTCCGCGAGGTACGAGGACCGGTAGATTACCTCATTGGTACCCCAGCAGGCGATAAGCTCTATCACGTCAACTTGTTGAAAAAGTACCACCGACGCGCCCATGGAGATACGTTGGTAGCACTGGACGAAACATCGGCGCTTTTAGAGGATTACCCCGCGGAGTCCCTTAATGTCATACAGACAGTGTACATCCAACCTGATGCCGATTACCCTCTCGCTTCCCTGCCAGGCGAGTCTTTTGAACCCTCTGACCTGGATATCGACGCGCAGCTGACACCACATCAAAAGAGTCAGCTACAAGATTTATTATGTCAGTTCGACGACGTTATTTCAGAGAAGCCTGGATGCGCTACTATTTTCGAGCATGATATTAAATTAACGACCTTAGAACCTGTCCGTTCGAAACCCTATCCCATGCCGATTCATTTACGCCAAGCTTTTAACGCCGAAGTCCATAATTTGATTAGTTTAGATATAATAGAACCTTCCACCTCTATTTATTGTTCCGCAATCGTCATGTTCGAGAAACCTGATAGCTCTTATCGGATGTGCTTCGACTTCCGGAAGTTAAATTCGGTAACTGTGTTCGACGCCGAGCCCATCCCGTTGGTAGATCAAAATCTCCACCTTTTTGAAGACGCCAAGTTCATCTCAGAAATTGATTTGTGCAAGGCGTATTACCAAATTCCCCTCCGGCCCGATGTGAAAGCATATACCGCCTTTGCAACTAAGAAAGGCTTAATGCAATTTAAGCGCCTTCCTTTTGGCCTCGTGACCGCTTGTAGTAACTATAACCGTCTCATGAGAAGGTTGTTAGATGGACTTCCGAATGTCTCCTTTTACTTCGATAACGTCTACGTCGCTACTCGTGAATGGAGTCATCATTTAACCACCCTATTAGCTCTCTTCGAGCAACTGTGTGAAAATGGCCTCACCATTGGCCCCAGCAAATGCCATTTTGCCCACGGAACCATAAAATACTTGGGTTTTAAAATAGAACAAAGCCGGTTAGGTCCACAGGAGGACAAGATTAAGGCAATCGCTGACATGCCCCTCCCGAATACTAAGAAGCAATTAAGATCATTCCTAGGATCAGCTTCTTACTATCGGCGATTTGTCCCGAATTCCGCTGCAATTTCGGCGCCCCTCAGCACCCTTTTAAAAAAGAATTCCTCCGATCGAAAACGTTGGTAAAATGTCGCTATTTCTCATTTTAACCAGCGAAAGAGTAAGCTCATTTCTACCCCATTTTGAAATTGCCCAACCCGGAAAAATACTTTGGGATTAAGACCGAAGGGAGCAACGAGGGCATTGGAGGTGTACTCCTTCAATATGAAGATGACGGAACGAGTCATCCAGTTGCATATGCTAGTCGCCAGTTATTACCCCGCGAAAAGAGATATGCCACTATAGAGAAGGAAGCTCTAGCTATTATTTGTGTTATTGACAAGTTTAAGATGTATTTGATCGGAAAAGAGTTTCAGATAGGAACTGACCACCGTCTGTTAGCATATATTCGGAATGTACGACACTCCAACGGCCGAATTATGCGCTGGAGTCTACTCTTGCAAAAGTACCAATTTAAGATAAATTATATAAAAGGTTCCGATAATCAGGTCGCTGACGCACTCAGTAGGAATACGTTACCAAATAGTGCAGATTAATTTGTAATTCGTAGGATTAGGATCTCCATGTATGTATATACCGTCTTGTACGACTTAAATTAGATTCTCTTGTAATATAATTAGTTAATGTATATGTCTGAATTTTGTGGCTCAATGTCTATTTTTTTTCGTATCTGTATATATTTGTACCCATTAAATTACGTATGAATTCTTTTGTCCCATATGTACTAATTTTATATTATTTCATTGTTCCATGTCTCTTTTATGGTTAAGTTTGTATTAAAGGTTAGTTTCCCCTATAATCAAATGATCAACCAAATCATATGTATTGAGGTGATACTAGCTAGGTGCATGAAGGTACGGTCGGTGCAAGAAAGTGAGTTCTCCAAAACAGAGCCCTATGGTTGTCCCTTATCTCTTTTTTTCGAAGTGACAACTTCCCCTGGAATGGAGGGGTGTAAGAGAACGGTCTGAGGCCGCTTTAATTCAGCCTCTACACATGTTAACCATGCTTACCCACGTGCTTACCCACGTACATCCTGCCTGCGAGAGGAAGCAGAAGTGCATTATCTCCCATCATAGCCAATGTTTAATCAAGGAGGTTCACTCCCCCTTTTCGCCTCCATACGTCGATCTCGCCAGATTGAATTAGGCTTATGGGCAGATAAGGTATTTTCCCAGGCGCCACCGGGACATTCCCCCGAAGTCCCCCACTCAATTATCCCCTACGCCATGGAGATGGCTCCGGCTATTTATACCATAGCTTTTCCCAATTGAAGCAGATCTAGATTATCTTCGTGAGGCATCAAGCGGATCGGGTCTCCCTTGTGCACCTAGGAACTCTGCCGAGAAACCCCTTATTGTCCAGAAGAGGACAATATCCCTTAAGTGCCAAGGTTCGTGCCCTTCGAGACAAGGCCCCCTTGTTGTTCAGAAAGAGAACAACGTTAGAACAGCCATTGTTCTTTGAGCCCGTTTGACAAGAAACGTTTCTCACCCTTCCCCCTGTTGTTCATAAAGAGAACAACGTTAGAACAGCCATTGTTCTTCAAGCCCGTTCGTCAAGAAATGGTTCTCGTTCCCAAGACATCACGACCAGGTAATTTAATTCCCCCCCTTTTAAACGTTCTTCAAGAGAACGCTTGGTTTCAACAATAACCTCCATTGTTCATCTAGAACATCTCTGATTTGCTGTCACAAGAATCGCTCGTACTTCCGAGCCCCACTTCGCTCTCACTCCTCGAAGACAGTCCGAAGATCCCTTCTGCTGGAAATCGCCAGTGGACTGAAGATTCCTCCGCATCGTCTTCCTCTGCCTAACAACTTTTTAATTACGTAAGCTGAGCATTACCTTTAATCATTTAACCTTTTGTCAACGCAACCCTGTGCTTTAATTGGTTTAGCGAATCATTCATCCCCTTTATTTTTTGTTTGTTTACTTTTTTAATCTCTCTGAATCTTAATCCTTAGATTAGTCAGATAATCCCGCGACCCTTTTTCATTCCCCGTTTGTGTACACATTTTTTTGTGTGTTGTTGATAGTTTAATTAATAAAACTCTATTTTATTAATGATAGCCATATTTTTTATCCTTGCGCTCCGTTCCACTTCTTAAGCATATTGAAGATAAATAAGCCTCTCCAGGCATCCCCCCGCCTTTTGGAATAACCTCGGTCAATCAGATTACCACGCACTCGAAATATTAGAATAATTCCCTCAACGAATAGTTATATATGGTATATCGTCGGGAGCCTATTCTACGACAATATATATATATATATATATATATATATATATATATATATATATATATATATATATATATATATATATATATATATATATATATATAGTCATATGAGTTGCTGCTGACCAGTCTAATCTTCAATTTTACGGTGAAGGTAAGGACACATAGGAGGCTGAGGTACATGTGATTTATTTATGGAACAACGTTTCGGGCGTATCACCCATCTTCAGGTTCTAAAACATAAATTTATCTAATACAGTTAAAGAATATTAAAAATATTATGACTATTTAGGTAAATAAAAAATTAGAAAATAACTCAGGAATTTAAAAGTCAAGAGAATCAAATTATCAATCTAATATAACCCTATTGAAACGAAAAAAAAACACAAAAAACAAAATTAAATAATTACAGTATAATATTGCTTACCGATAATTCAGGAATTTAAAAGGCAAGAGAATCAAATTATTAATCTAATGTAATCACTATTGACACGAAAAAAAGAAGCAAAAACACAAAAGTAAAAAATTACAGTATAATATTGCTTACCGATGAAGTTCAGGAGAAATCACAAAGGGAAGAAATTATAAAGGATGTGGCTTAAAAAGGATAGGAATTTGATTGGTTGGTTGTTAAATAAGAGAAGTTGGTTGTTTGTTGAATGCGGTAATTAAAATTAAGAAATATCAAGAGGAACAGCGGTATTATCTATGTTGAGTGTAGGAGATTTTGTACGTATTAGTAGGGATTCCAAAATTCTTAGACTATATTCATTCTTATTATGACCA
Source organism: Ceratothoa steindachneri (assembly GCA_963969495.1). Classification (NCBI taxonomy): domain Eukaryota; kingdom Metazoa; phylum Arthropoda; class Malacostraca; order Isopoda; family Cymothoidae; genus Ceratothoa; species Ceratothoa steindachneri. Next base: position 194,339,885 of record OZ018321.1, on the reverse strand, counting down.
ATTATTTTGAAGTTATCTATGGAACATTCTGTCTTGCATTGTATACTATGATTTCTAATTACAGAAGCTTCCTTCTTAGACAATATTTTTCCAGTGCGATGTCTTATTCCCATGTGAGAACAAAACCTCTCTTTCAATGAGCGAACCGTACTACCAATATAGGTTCCTTGCAAACAACAAGGACAAGTAAAAGCATAAACAACACGGCTGCTCATTTCTAGAGGAAGTTAGTCTTTTGACGAGAAAAAACTTCCTATGGAAAGTGGGTTAACAAAAGTGATTTTGAAGTTAGGATGAAAGAAATATTTTTTTAGTAATTTGTTGTATTTTCTAGAGAATAATTTATTGTAAGGTCCCATTTCTGGTACTACGAAAATTTTTTCATTTTTGGGAACATTATATGAGAGAAAGGAAAATTATTGATTAGTTTGTCAACCAAAGGTGGGGGGTAACAATTATTTTTAAAATAAGACTTTAGAGTCTGGAATTCATTGTGCATTAGGGAATAATTGGAGGAGAGATGGTTAGCGCCTATTACAAGAATATCACACGGCAGTAAACGAAGCACAGTTATCTGTTAAAGTTGTTCGAGGCAATCCTAGGGCAAACATTGTAATCAAAGCAGATTCCAGAATAAACCAGATAGCTATCACAATATGCCACCGCCCACCGAGAATTTCACCCAATAGTTGGAGTGCCTCCCTTATCAATATGTTTAGCAGTAACCAATCAAGAGGCGAGTTATGTAGATGCCGACCAATCAACAGGCCGGCATATAAGAGGGAGGTATGGCTTAGTTGGACTTGAAACTTGTAGGAGGTGGCTTAAATTAAGTATAAAACTGTGGAAAGCCAGAACAGTAGAAATGACTATTATTATTATTATATCGCAGTATATCGCGTTATATATATATATATATATATATATATATATATATATATATATATATATATATATATATATATATATATATATATATCGCTCAGTCCGATCTCTCGGATTTGCGTAATTTATCCTTGTATATTATAGTCGTGTACATAACGCAGACATTAAGGTGTAACGCTTAAAGGTTATATTCGTCCGGCCTCCTTTAGACTTTGTACGCACTTGACATCGGATTTAATTCAGTTATAACTTAGAACTTAAAACTTAAATAAAGAACTTTTTGTAAAGTGCAAAAAGGTATAATTCAATAATAATTATATTTTTGTTTTCGGTGACTTCAATATCCTGCCGTTCTTCAATCTTCCTGCTTCCAGGTCAAGGCCTTATTATCGGGAAACCAACCGTTGCGCATTCTCCTCGCTAATCGCGATTACTTAACTACTGAAATACTGGTGTTCTACCCTGGTATAGTCCTTGCCAAAAGATTACACGATATCTCGGTAATTTATCACCCTTACTGGCAACCAGCGTCCCCCTTCAAAGGCTCTTGGGTTGTCCTCACGATTACCTTCAAGGTTCCCCTATTATTAGTGGCCACCTTCAACAGCCCCCATACGTTTATCCGCTCATAAGACGCCATTTTTGTTGAAGTGAACATCGGAAAAATATGAATAACTAAATTTTTGGTTACTGGAGCTGGTTTCGAGCCGTACTATGGTTTGCTATATTGGGGTTACTGCCGCCCATATCCCCCACTCGCTTCGGTCGCCCTCAGGAACAATAGTTAACTCATTAGTTGCCCGAGGGCTTTTATTAGTCCTGTCTTAAGTAATCGCCTGAGGGTTTAGAAGTTTTATTTGCCCCAATTTTTATCATAAATCGTCAATTTCCTTTCATACTCTTATGTTAGTGATTAATCATCTAATTAAAATACATAAATGGCTTAGGTCAGTCCTTCTTTGTTTGCAAACTGAGATTTATGAACGAGAGTAATTTGAAACTGTTTTATACCACACCATAAGGCGAACGCAAAAAAAAAAGAGGCTGATTTATTGTCCACACACGTGTAAGCAGCCGTTTTTTTTGGCGACTCTTCCATTTTGGGGTTCAATACACTTATATTTTTCATCCAATTAAAATCAAGAAATGCCTTACGTTAGCAAGTTATTCAAAACGGAAGAACGAGAAAGCCTATTCAGCCCCCAAAATAGTATGTTTGGTGATTTTCCTTTTTAACCGAAGTTTTAAAATTCTTTGATATAAAAATGTTATTCATAAATAGAAGTAACGTTTTCTATAAAATGGTAGGGCTTAAAATCGATAACTAAAATATAATAATTATTTCTTCAGTTAACAAGAAATAATTTTGAGCAACAAGCAAATATTTCCAATCATAATTTTAAATATGTAGAAGGCTATTAATAATTTTTAAGTTAAATCAATAGAATAATTCTTTGCAATTAAAATGCTATATTATTTTATTCATAATAAAGGATTCAAATATTTTATTATTATTTTCCATAACGCTGTACCAAGGTTAATTCGCCCAGGCCAATTTTGAGCAAATTTACTGGGTTACTAAAGGGTTAAACACAAGGCTAATACTTGAGTTTATGGGCGGCCTTATGACGTCAGACCGTAGCTTCGGATGTGGCCAATCACTCACAGACACAAAACAGCATTGTATGTTTTGTTACTTGTTTTGTGGTCTCTATTCTTTATTATTTAATAAGTGCCTGCACTTCTACTCGATTAAAATAATTTGTAATGTAATGAATTTGGTAATATTTTAGGTAAACATGAAGATCGGCAGCGCGGCCGAAAAAGTGTATTTTTTGACGTGGATCTTTCGTTCACCCCCACATGCATATTCATGCTCGTTAGAACATTATTCCATGAACCATTATGGTAAATGTGTCGAGTATGCCTCCGAAGCCCACCCCCCTCCCCGCCCGCCTAAGGTTTAGAGGCAGAGGGAGGAAAAGACTCGAGCCCAACCTCCCCTAATAAGGCCTCTAAGAAGGCGTCAGCGCATTGTCCGGCCAACAACGCACGGATTTCTGCCTCCGGGAAACATACGGCCATTTCCGTGAGAGTCTTCTCTTCGAAGAGGGGCCCCGCATCTCCTCTGAGCTAGGCCTGGAAGGCCTAAAAAAATTACTTTCATTTGTTTGCTTCCGTATTGATTTCTCTTCTTTGATTTTTTTTTAAAAGAGATTCCACGAGTTCTGGCTCGCCGCTGGTAAACTTTACCCACCCGTCTGACGTAAGTATTACCAATTATTTTGAGCGTCGGCTCGTTGTTGGGGACCGCTCGTCTCCCGCGTCGCAGAAATAACGGTAATTGTGTAGAATATGGCCGGATCCGAGTTCTAGCTTATTTTGGGCTATTATTCCTAGCTACTTCTTTTGAGCTGAAATCAAAGGGGGTAATACTTCAGATTCGGGGCGCACGGTAGGTGGCGCTGTTAGTAGGCTACAATTTTGAGCTACAATATATCTCTTATGTCGTCAGACGGTAGCTTCAGATGTGATCAATCACGGCGTTATATTTTTTGGTTGTTTTGGGGACTTTTTACTTTTAGTCTGTATTATTTACTAAATATATGCGCCTCTGCTCGTTTATAGTTTTTTTCTAAGGTAGGTAAGGTTTCTTGATGTTTTTTATTGTTTCTTGTTTTGTTTTGGTATTTTTTGTTTGCTGCGAACGATAATAGCTTCTTACTGGCAACGTCGTAGCTTATAAATAGGACCCGTTTTGCAAATGTTTTTGTTTCGTTATGGCGTTTTCGTGCTCTCCATGTGCTTCTTCGTTATTCGAATTCGGCTTTATTTTGTATAATCGCGAAAAACTTTTAGATTATCTAGAGGCGCATAAACTAATCAAGAAACCTATAAAAGTAAGTATTGTTTGTTATTATGTTAGGTTTTTCCGCCAGTAAAAAGCGGTTGGGCAAAAAAAACCCCAGTAAATTCAAAGGGACTGCTCGTAGGGGAGATATCACTGCGGGAGGACCACCCTGCGATGATCCTGAGTTTCAATCAATTTACTCATATACAAAAAAATATAACGCCGAAATTGTTCACATCTGACGCTACCGTCTGACGTCATAAGACATTTATTGTACCCTATAAACAGCGCCACCTACCGTGCGCCCCGAAACTGAAGTGTTATCTCAAAGGGGACGAAGTTTATGGTGATTTCCGATTATATACTGGGGGGATGTGTCCTCCAGACCCCTCCCCCCCCAAAAAAAACGATTTAAATCTCAGGATCATCGTAGGTACATCCCCCCGACGAGGCGTCTCCAACAAGCCGACCCTCAAAATAAGCTAAAATCGCATCTGTCCATACTCGCAACATTTACCCAATAAACTACAAAACAAAAATTAAATTCACAATTAACGACGAACAAGCAAATACAACAGATCAAAACACGAGGTATAACACTAAATTTGAACACAAATAAAGGCTCGAAAGCTCAACATTGCACGAAAACTAAGTAAACAAGACGACGGGACAAATACACAGAACACAAAGAAGAACGCACACAGAGAAAAACACTAGTCAACATTAATAAAAAAAAAGAAAAAATAGGTAGTTAGAGAATAAAAATGCCTGCAATGCCCCTCAAACAAGGGCAACCCTACTTTTCTTTCACCATCCATCATCTACCACTATCTAAATCTTCCACTATTGATTACACCAGAAGATTTTTGACGGATAGCAGATGTTGGAATCTCTTACTTACGAAGAATTCACGCAATCCATACCTTCAGATTACGAAGCGATCTTTTAAGCTGTTTCAATAAGAAAAAGGAGAAGCTTTTTGAAGAAACTGCGACTGTCAGACAATACCTTGACCGGACTCTCTACAAAAGACGTTCTTCCCTATCCTATCCACCCTCTTGGGGCGATTCGGTTTAGGAGATCCAAGTCACCATAGATACCCTCTCTAGCAGGAGCCATATCTGAACCCAGCGGTTAGCTCGGCGCAGGCTCAAGCTTAGCCTGGGATGGGTCCAACCCGTGTGAGCGATAGACTAAAGTGGGTGGGAGCAAAGACTAATAGGAATAGGTGGGCAGGTAGCGCTAGCGACTCGCTAGTTGAATAAGCCAGATTGATAAACGGATATACCAGCACTCTTTAACTTACTTTACTCTCACTACTTTTCTTTTTCGCCTTAACCGCCGATGAGGAAAATAAGATGAAAGAAGATCGGATAGCAAGAAAATGGACTCCACTAGACGGGTCTCTTTGTGCGTCCAGAAGGGCGCGCAAAAGCCCGACAGGATAAATGCTTTTCGAATAATATAGGGCGAACTCGGAATAGTGCTCGTGAGACTACTGGACTACTCTAATTCATACGTCGCAATTTGTCAGAGCGACGGTGACGTGGATAAGTTACTCTCGGGGAACGCAACTGAAAGGTTGAACACGATCAGATTGGAAGCTAAAGTGTCCCCCCCCCCCCGATCGAGGCTCAGAAGACAGTCTATTGTTGGCAAATAGACTCATGGATTGGAGACCATACGGCAGAAGAAATAAAGTCTGAAATCAAGAGCCCAATCCTGGGCAAAGGTAAAGGAAGTAATTAAGTTTTATCAACAGGACAAATAATAAGGAATACTCTCATGTCTTTAAAGTTATTTTTTCGCGAGACCAATATGGCGAGAAAGGCAAAAGACGTAGGATTACTTGTTTTCAACCTCAAGATAACCCACCACCAAATCAAAAGGGACCATTTCGTCAGTGTGAAAACCTGCTCGATGAAAGAAATAAAATGGTGTTCCGAGTGCAGCGGGAAAGATACACACATGGCACGAGTGCAGCCCACAAACGAAGAGGTGCTTGAATTGCAACGGGAAGCATCGGACAATGGCAATGGTATGCCCAATCAAACGAGAAATGATAGATAGGAAGAGGAAAGAAAAATAACAGGGTCGAAGAGGAAAAGCAAAATCTTACTTTTTCCAAAGTTGCGAAGGCAACGGTTGAAAAAATACAACTGGTGAAGAATCTTATTGAAATAAAACAAGGAGACTCATTAAATATACTGACATGCATATTGCATGCTCATGTTATCAACGTAGTTAATCCAGGTTCATATGCAAGAGAATTTAATTTTATGCTAAAAAATAATGGGTTAGACCAAGTGTGGTTCCCCGAGAACACCCCCATAGCGGACATCCATAACCCCAGTATAAACCCTTGAAAAATGATGATATTCAAGCACAGCAGAGGACGGGTATTCAAGAAGAAACCCCGAAGCCCGTCAAATCGGCAGTTAGAGACCCAAGACCTAGGAAAAATATACAACAGGCAAACGAAGAAGTAATGGAAGTAGAGACTGCTCCAAGAGACATCGATAGTGGGAAAGCTACCCCTGTGTTGCCAAACCGAAAAGTTGGGCAAATTGATCCCACCACTGATCAAAGAGAAGGAGAAACTGAAGAATGCCAAGAGTTCAGTGTTCGATTCTTCGCGTCTGAAGAACGATCCTTCCCGGAGAGTAACGCCGAGTTGATTCAAGGAATCAAAAAGGAAATTTTAAGTACGAGTTCGATGACCCGTACTAGGACTGATAAATTTTCAAGATCATTACGGACGGCAACTTAGAAATCCCAAGGGACCTATGCTTTACAGTAAGGAAGAAAGAATAAAAAAAGAAGAGAAGTGGAAGGATGAAGTCGCCCATCAAGCGGGAAACACACAAGGCTTAAAGAAAGAGGAAATCACTAGAGAAAATCCAAATAATGGCCCATGCAAGAAAACTAAAAATAATAAGTCACAACACCACTGGATGGAATGATAAAAAGTTTGCTTTGAGCAATACATATCTAAAGGAAGACCACAAAAATAATTTTACTTAATAAAATAAATATAGACCCCGAGATTCACAAGATCAAATTATTCAATTATACAGTAATAACAAAAAACACTATCGACATAAATTTTGATAGTGTCGCAATTGCGGTGCGCAATGACATATGTTTTAAGAAACTAAGAGACCTAGACGAGGCATACCTGGCGATAAGCGTTCGGACTTCAACTGGAAACCTTATGGTAGCGACTGGGTAGCAACCCCCAATGAGGGATTATTTACCGATCCATAACTTCACCGAAACTTTCGAACACAGAGATCAAGCGGTATTCATGGGGGATTTGAACGCCCGGTGTAGAGGCTCGTGCTACACAGGAAATTTCAACAGGACAGAAAAAAATCTAGACACAATATTGGAAAGAAGGATAGCAGAACGTATAGAGTCCCAGTTTCCGACCTAGTTTGGCCCAACCAGAGCCACGAAGCTCGATATTGTCCTAGCTAACCCAGATTTACAATTCACTACCTAATAGAGAAGGGGCCTCCATCAAATAGGGACCATGAAATAAAGATCATAAGTCTCTCCCTCGACCCTATTCAGGTAAAATGCCCTCCGAGAAAGTCATTTAGGGACGCTAAATGGGCTGGCTATTCGGAAGATCTGGCAAGACACCAACAGAGAGATTTGAGCGAGGCAATCCTGGAAGAAATTGACCAGGAGCTCGAAAGATTGATAGAAGTGATGGTTAAGGTGGATAAGAAACACATCCCCATTACGGAGTATAGAACCTTACCACATCCTATCAGAACAGCGCATATTGAAGACCTGGAGAAACAATACATCACTACGAGAGATTCCATCGAACGCAATGGACCCAAAGAAGTGACAGGGCCAGGCTAAAACAGATAAGAACCGACCTGATAACTGCATTTGCCTTGAAAAGAAACGCAAGATGGGACAGATTCATAGAGGCTTTGGACACCGAACTAAATCTCTCAAAACTGTAGCAGAAAATCAATATTGCTAGAGGGGAGAGAAAAACAAAGGCCAGAATCGTATTCCAACAAGAAGGAGGCGAGGCGAAAGAGCCCCAAGAGATAGAGGCAGCATTTAGAGAGCATTGGAAGGGAATCTTTGACATATCGCCCGAAGAGAATGAGAGCTTTGACAGAGACCACAAATTAAGAGTAGTGGATGAATTGGAACTTCATCGCTAGGAAATCGTCCCAAGCAACAACGACTCGCCGAAGGCTTCTAGCAGAACAAAACATTGTACCGATTACCCTTAAAGAGCTGAAAAAGACACTCCGGGCCAACAACCAGAGGGCCTCGGAGAATCGGAAATAACAAGAGAGCACCTGCTACGAGCACCAGACTGTATTTTAAACAAAATAGTAGAACTATTCAACGCCACATTAAGCGCAGGATATTTCCCAGACGCTATGAAGAGGGGAAAGATAATTTTCCTGCCTAAGCCCGGAAAACCACAGAACAACCCAGGAAACTTTAAACCGATTACTCTCCTCAAGACTTTGGCAAAATTGCTAGAAAAAATAATCAAACTCAGGCTAGTTAAACATCTTGAAGAAAGAACACAAATTCCTAAGCACTAGCACGGGTCCAGGGGGAATAGGTGAACCGAAACGGCCCTTGCCATACTAGTCGAAACAATCGCCAAAGCTAAATTCACCAAGAACTATACATATGTTGTACTTAGGGACGTTCAAAAGGCTTTTGATAAAGTCTGGAGGATTGGCCTTAAGTACAAAATCCGGAGATTGGGGTAACCATCAGCCATAGTTAAATGCCTATGCGATTATGTCACGGACAGGTCAGCTTATATTTTGGTGGAGGGTTACGACGACCCAAGCTTCGAAGTCCCTCGGGGGGTCCTCAGGGAAGCTGCCTAAGTCCAACTCTATATAGTATCTTCACAATGGATTTACCAAGGCCAGTTAACGACTCTTTGAAATATATACAATTTGCCGATGGCACCACAATAATTACGAACTGCGCATATATGCATCCTCCGACACTGGCGAGGATTACAGCGGCCGAGATCGCTAACATAAATGAGTTTGAACGGAAGTGGAAGATCCGTACAAATTCAGATAAATTTTCAATTATACCAATAGGAAGAAGAAAAACCTCCAGAGTGCAGATAGAGGAAGCAAGAAATAGATACAAAAATGAAGGAAAGGTACTCGGGCTAAAGATCAGCAGACATGGATTTGGGAAACACGTCAATGAAAGAATAAACATAGCGAAGGCGCACTTAATTAAACTATTTCAACTTAGAAATCTTAGCGTCGAGAAAAAGAAGATTTACAATCCTATATGTAAAGGGGCATTGCTATACCCAGCTATACCGTTGAACAGATTGCTCAAAACCAATTCTGTGAAAATCCAGAGAATTCAGAACGCTGCGGTCTACATCATTACTTACACCAAAAGGCGAGAAAGAAGAAGGTTAAGAGACTTACACGGAGAAATAGGCCTCCCGGCCACACACGTGGCCCTAGACTATAGAGCCTGTAAAGTGTGAGACAAACTTGAGACCATTTTAAGTGAAGAGGGAAAAAAGATCACTACAAATCTCGCAAGAACACAGAAGAAATAACAGAGGAATATTTAGGAGCGGGAAATCCGATAGGGAAGAAGAACCGCCTTCAGTATTTACAGCTTAGATGAGATTGCAGAAAAACTGCAAAAATTGGTAATCAAGAATATCTGCAACAAGCTGGAAAATTTTAAGAAAGCAAACAGAAGAATAGTAATAGAGGCATGAGAGCCTCCCCATAAACGACGATGAAGAAGACTTCAACAAAATGAACCCAAGAGACGGCGGGTCAACCATCGACTACCACTCCCTCTCACTCATTCTCATTTACCACTTTATCCTTACGTAACATATCCACTCTACTCTACTCTACTTTTATTTCTAACTTCTTCAAGACGTAAGACGACGTACGTGACGTATCACGATTTTTCTCAGAAGGCAGTCCCTAATAGGGACCAAAGGCTCAAAAAGAGATAAATTAACATCTGACCATGGATAGAGACAACTTAAAAATCTTAAACATCAACACCGATGGATGGATAACTCAATGAGTGCATTACGGAAACATTTTTAGAAATATCGACGCCGATATGATTCTTATTTTGGAACACGGAATCAACACTAATAGTAAAGTTATCAAAATATGGAACTATGAAGTGTTGAGAACAAACCATTCGCAAGAAACATATGAATGGGAAGCCATTGCAGTTATAAAAGGAATTCAATATAAGCAAATAAGAAACCAGAATCTTACCGCGCCATCGAGATTGAAATGAGTCTAGGGAAAATAGTCATCGACACGGGATATTCACCCCGATGCGCAACTATTTGACGAACCAGACTCTCACGAGTATATTCGGGCGGAAAGTCCCTACCCTTCTTATGGGAGATCTGAACGCCCGCTGCGCAGAGTCCGGATATACTCAATTTAATGGAATAGGCAGATGCCTAAACACCCTCTTGAACAGAAACATTGTGCAGAGACTAGGCCCCGAATTTACAGCCATCATAACGGAAAGAAAGATCAGCCACTAAGCCAGACATTCGTTTGGCCAATTTCCTACTCCCATTCAACTATCATGACACCGGAGGTAATTCTTTGCAGCGACCATATAAGGATTAACTTACAAATAAACGTAAACTCTATATTAATTCCAGCCCGCACAAGGAAGGACTACAAAAGGGGCGAATTGGGAGCATTGCGAGCGTTTGCTCAGCAACTATGTCCCAACTAATTTGGTCGAAGCAACGCTCGAAGAGATTGACGAGGAAACTGAAAGGCTAGAGGACCAGATAATAAAAGCAGACAGACAATCAATTCCCCAAACCGCGTACCGAACAATATCTGCATACAAATGACCGAGCATATGGAAAGGTTTACACCGTGAGCTGAAGGAATTATATCAAAGAAGCGTCATCACAGGAACTTCCCGTGACATAATGTTTCGTACAAGATAAATAAAAGAAGAGCTAAAAATACTGATCTACGAACGACAAGAACAAAGGGGGGGAGGGGTTGAGGCTATCGAGGAATGGCCCAGAAAGAAAAATGTAGCTTGAAGACTCCGACGGAGAACTGAAATCTGAAGAAAATGAAATAGAGGAGATTTTCAGAGAACACTGGGAATAGATATTCAAAATCAGCGAAGATGAGAATGAAGACTTCGACGTTGATTTTGAAAATAAAATAATAGACGAGCTAAACGAGAACAGAGATTGGACGAACCCGAACCACCAAGTGATCGGGGGAGAAGACGAAGAGGAGGATAAAGTGACGCTAGAAGAGCTAGAAATCGCGCTCTACCCTTTTAAACAAAGAACACCAGGTTGCACGTGGCCGACGAAGTTCAACTTCGTTAGAGCACCGAGATGCGTTCGGGAAGGTTTACTCAATATTTTCAACGCCTGCCTTAATGTAGGTTACTTTCTCGACGCATACAAAACGGCAAAACGATCATTATTGCCAAGCCTGGAAAACCCCCGACAAGCAAGGAGAGCTATCACCCAATATCCCTTCTGAAAATTGGGGGAAAACTCTTCGAGAAGATCCTGAGTAAAAGACTTGTCGATCACTTGGAGGAGAATTCGCTTTACAACAACCAGCAATACGGATTCAGAAAGAAAAGAAGTACCGAGATAGCAATAAATGCCATTACCGAGAAAATTGCTCAAGCGAGAAAGGATCTGAGCTATATCGACCTCGTATGTAGAGACGTATCCAAGGCATTTGATAAAGTCTGGATACCGGGGATGCAATATAAAATCCTAAAACTGGGTTTAAACCCAAGGCTCAAGAAGATCCTCTGTGACTACCTTATGGGGAGATCAGCATATATCAATATAGGCAACACGAAAGCCCTTCCCCCCTTTCCGTTGCGGGCAGGATTGCCCCAAGGCGGGGCATAAAACCGACCCTATACTCGATATACACATCTGACATGCACGAACCCAGCAAACCCTGTAATCTAAACATTTAATTCGCCGACGATATAAGTCAGATCATCGTTATTGGATATCGCAATGCGCCTATGCAAGCTAGCATGACTACTGAGGAGAGAAGAAACATCAATGAATACGAGAAAAATTGGAAGATCCGAACCAATGGTGACAAATTTGAACTCGTCTCGCTGGGAAGAACAAAACTTGGTGATGTGAGAGTGGGGGATACACAAATGAGTGCAATATACTCGGGATGAAAATTACTTATACTGGGTACAAGAAGCACGCGTCAGATCGGATCTAGAAAGCAAAATCGGCAGTCAGAACCCTCTATACATTCAAGAACCTAAGTACAAAAAATAAAAAGAAAGATATATATGGCTCTAGACAGACCAATTCTAATATACCCTTCATCAACTCTCTTCAGTGTTTCAAAAACGGCCTAAAAGAGTTGCAAAGAATACATAACAAATGCGCGTATATCATTACAAACACACGCATAAGGGAAGGGAAGAGAGTAGAAGACCTGCATAGAGCGGTAGAGATCACTCCGCTCAACTCTCTACTAAAAGCAAGAGCAGAAGCTACGAAAGAACAAATAACATCCAATACCACCGACGAGATCAAAGCACTCCTAGAAGAAAATCAGCAAACTCCATGCCATGCCAGATTCCCAAGCAGCGCCGTAAGCTTGGTAACGAATTTGATCCATACTATGCATAAAGTGATGAATTATTCTCGACCAAATTGACAACCGACAAAGATAATTCCCAACCGAAGTAGACAAAAAACCGATCATGATAACTTAACCGAATAAGATAAACTCAACCAAAGAAGACTAAGAGAAACAAACATAAGGAAACAGAATGAAGAAAACAAGAAGAAGACACTAAGTATGAAAAACATAACAATAAACAAACGATACGAAAACAAGAACAATTTACACTAACGCTAAACAAAAACGATTAAAACAAACGAACAACCTAATAATAGAAACATAAGAAATACACATCGAGGACAAGAAAACCAATTAACCAAACATACGTTAATGATAATAAGAAAAACAAACAACGAATTCAAAGACTTGAATTCCAATATCATATATATGCATGTATATGTGAACATGTAGGTATATGAACTCATATAAAACAGTATAGTAAACAACAAAAGATACTGACAAGAGATTAACCTGATCTCCTGGTAACTATGCAATTCTTGCAACTCTTATACTTCCTTCCTTTCACCAGTATTCCCAACCCCACTATTCTTGTACACCATTATCTCTCATACTCACATACTTACCACTTCCCCATGTTAGAATTATTACCCCAAAAGCAGGGCAGGACTAAGCAAGGTGGTAACGCTTAAGAGAGAGACGTTCGTCTCCAATTGATTTGGAAAGTTATAGTGGTTTCTCCAGTGCACGCACTTTCTGGAGGAGGCGGCGGTGTGGTACCTTATCGAAGGCTGTTTGAAAATCTAAGTAGATAACATCCACCGCCTTGTCACGGTCGTGCTCACTGAAAAGGAAGTGGAAGAATTCTACAAGATTCGTTAGACTTCCGAAAGGCTAATTTCATAGATTAAAAAAAGTCTCAAAAATTATTTAAAAAAACTGGTAGAGACATAAATGAAGCATGGAATGAATTAAAAAACAATCTTTTAATTAAACAACCCCAATTCATTCCTCTAGCAGTCAGAACAAGTCAAAAAATCAATATCCTAAATGGTTGACAAATGAAATCAAAAGAGACATAAATAAAAGAAACGAGGCTTATAAGATGATCAAATTAAACAGCTCAGAAGCGAATAAGAAGAAATATATTGATCTCAGAAGAAAAGTAAAAGCTGGAATTAAAAGATCAAAGCGTAGCGAGGAAATGAGAGTAGTTTTAAACTGTAAAGAAAATCCCAAAGAATTATTTGCCTTAGTTAATAATAGAAAACCAATAAAAAACAGTATTGACCCAATCAATAATCATCACAATAATTTACAGGTTAGAGATAAAGATATAGCCACTGCACTAAACGATTATTTCGCATCAGTTTTCAACAACGAGACCTCAAATCAAAATATCATACCATATAATAAGTACTTAGGTCAATGACCCACTAGAAATGTTGAAATGCAAGAGCAACGATGTACGAATACGAATAGATAAAATGAATAAATTCAAATCTCCAGGAACCGATAAGATAGTGCCAAGAGTAATCAAAAAAGTAAAAGATGCAGTAGTGGACCAAATAACATACATTTTTAACTTATCACTTGAAACTAGTACTGTCCCTCAAGATTGGAAATTAGCGAATGTAACGCCAATATTTAAAAAAAGGACTTAAAGATCTGTCATGCAATTATCGACCTATGTGTAAATCTAACATCAATAATTGGCAAATGCTCGAGAGTATTATTGAAGAAAAAATAGTAAGCCATTTAGAAACCACGAATTGCTAAGAAACACGCAACACGGATTTAGGAAACACAGATCTTGTCTTACAAATTTATTAGAGTTCTTCCATTACATTAACACAATTCATTATAGTGAGAGATCTGTCGACATTCCGTATCTGGACTTTCAAAAGGCCTTCGACAAAGTGCCACACAGGAGATTAATGTCTAAAGTTAGAGGTCTAGGAATATGAGGTAAAAGAGCAAATTGGATTGAAGACTGGCTTAGTAATCGTAAACAGAGGGTCGTGATCAATGGAGAAGAGTCTGAGTGGATATCTGTGAGTAGTAGCGTTCCTCAGGGATCGGTCCTGAGACTTTTGCTCTTTATTATTTATGTAAATGCCATAAACGTGGGATTGATCTCTAAAATCACCAAATTCACTGACGATTGCAAACTGGGTAAAAGTATAATTACCGAGCAAGATATAGTAGATTTTCAAAAGGACATTGACCACATAGCCGAATGGTCTGAAAAATGGAAACTTCTACTGAACCTTGAAAAATGCAAAGTGATGCATGTTGGCCACAAAAATCTGAAGGCGAAATACAAACTCCTTGATAAAACAATAGCAAAAACAAAAAACGAAAAGGATCTCGGTGTTTGTCTGTCAAATAACCTCAAGTTCACACAACACTGTTTCGACGTAGGAAAAAAAAGCGCGAAAGATACTCGGTTACATTAAGAGACAGATCAGCTATAAAAGCAAGACCGTATTAATTAATATGTACAATGCCTTAGTAAGACCACAACTCGAATATTGTGCCCAGGTGTGGTCGCCCTTCCTCAGAAAAGATATAGAAAGAGTGCAAGCTACGGCTACGAAAATGATACCATCACTAAGAAAATACAGTTATGATACACGGCTGGAAAAGTTAAACTTTTACAAACTAAAAACAAGAGGTATACGAGGTCAGCTAATTGAAGTATATAAAATCTTAAATGGGATCGAAAATGTGGACTACTCCATCTGGTTTGACTTCACTAGAAATATTATGCGTAATAACAGCATGAAGCTCGTTCCGAAAAAGTACAGACTCAATGTATGTGGAATTTTTTTTCGTATAAAATTGTAAATATATGGAATCAGTTGTCGGAAGAGTTTGTCTCGAGTCCCACCGTTAACACATTAAAAAGAGGTTAGATAAAGTTATAAGGACTATTAACTATTAAATACTACTTGTTAATAAATATTTCAAAAATTTTTACTGTCAAAATTCCTGGTTGAGCTCTATATTTCAACTGAACAGGTATCTTTTCGGGTTTCCGTACTCGCGTGGCGGGTGGGAGAGGAGGGTAGGGAGAGACTTCAACTTTACTGCCCTTTTGTCTCCAACTTCTCGATTTTTTTGTATATATAATAGAATAGGGAAACAAGCATCTTCTCGGCATGGATTGAAAGGTCTTTTAAGATGCTTACTTTCATTGTAACACACACTCTCTCTCTCTCTCTCTCTCTCTCTCTCTCTCTCTCTCTCTCTCTCTCTCTCTCTCTCTCTCTCTCTCTCTCTCTCTCTCTCTCTCTCTCTCTCTCTCTCTCTCTCTCTCTCTCTCTCTCCTTCTCCCCCTCCCTTACACTCCTATTGTAATTTTAATAGCCTGGTGTTCGCTTGGAATGATAGAGCCCGGTTCAATGTAGCAGTTGTAGGGGAATCTGATATTAGAAAAGACTATATCTGGTTTGGTGGCGCTTGTTCCAGTTATGTACGTCGGTAATTCATGTCCATTCCTTGTCATGTACTGTCTGTCGAGTAGTAATAGGATGTTTCTACCTGCAGTGCTGTAGGAGGTATATAATCTGCATCTGCACGTCTTGGGTTTGAATCTCCGGCGAAGAGAACGTTTCTCTGGTTGTTAAATATCTACAAGAGGTTGTGCATGGGCACATAGCCGCGTATTGAGGGGTGGTACTCTGTGGCAACGACCAGTCTCCCTACTGCAGTACCCACTTCAATGGCAAGGCAGGATTCATCTAAGTCTTCCAGAGTCCTGTATTTTAATCCCTTTTTGATGGCTATTGCACATCCGTCATACTGTTCCTGACTGTAATTTTTGCTATGACATCGTATTGAAAAATTTGTAAATCTTGTTACGCGGTTAGTCCGTATTCGGAAATAACTATTACGTCAGGGTCACTCTTTCGCATAATATTGTCTTAGATGGAACCTTTTCCGTTCCACCCATTGACATTCATATGTATTATTGTAAGTCTGTGTTCCATATTGTGTAACGTAGGTTCTTTAGTGTATGGAATTAAAGCAGACGCTTATTCGCGCTCTACTTTAGCTCCGTGTGGTGTATTGGGCGGGGTGCAGTCCTTGGCGTTTCTTTTTTTCTATATTCAGTGTTGGTGATCGTGTGGAAGCATTTGTTGAGCGAGCGCCTCTTCAACTTCCTGTTCGGGAACCTCGTTCGAGCATTCCCACTTGTAGCTTCCGTTGCTAAAACCTTCAGATACTTCGCAGGAATTCAGTTTGCTTGGGAATGGGTCTGACTCTGGGGCGCAAAGATTTTCAGGTTGAATTCTGTTGCGTGGTATTTGAGCTGGTGTTCTCTACCTTGCGAAGAGGAGGAGGTTGACCTCGGGCGGCGGCTTTTTGAGGTTTTCATCGATCGCGGGTACCTGGTCTCTTTGGGTCGCATTGTTTCCTTGTTGGATGTGTGCGTTTGTGTGTCGTTGGATTCGGTTATATTTTTCCTTGGTGTTGCGGCCTCTTGTTGTGGTGTTCGTGCGTTTGTATGTTTGTTAAGTCTTGGGTCTCGTTCACCGGCTGTGTTTTGTAGAGGCGGAGGAACCTTCTTGCACGAATATTGGCACTTAGAAGCTATGCTGATTCGCATAACTTCGTCTGAAGGCGGGTTCTCTGGGAACCATATTTCTTGCAGCCCGTTTTTGACGAGCATGCTGTTCATTTCCGTATAGCAAAGGTACCAGGACGTGAAATGTTTGCAATGTGTACATAATATATGGAACACATTATTTTTGTTGATTGCTCATTTTCAATGTGAAGAAATGTCTTTTGATTGCTCGTTTCGGTGATAGCGACTTTGGCTACTTTCGCGTATGGCGCAATGGTCTTCTTCTATTCGTTCTCTCCTTTTGTTTGCATTTCGTTTCGAAACTGTTGTTTTTTCACAGGGCATGCCATAGACATAGTCCGGGGCTTCCCATCGCAATTGTGGCATTATTGTGTGCTACTCTTGCAGTGACGCTAAAAATGGTCACGGCTGGCGGGGATAGAGCACAAGGTAAGTGTCTTACCCGGGCAGTTGGACGAGGTGTGCTTGTCGTACTTGTAGCAGCAAAAGGACATCTACACGTTTACAAATTCTTCGCGTTCCATCTGTTCCGGACAGACTCATACGCTGAAGAGTAGGAGGTCGTTTTCCTTAGTTTTTTGAGCCATGGCCTTATCTTCGAAAACAATCTTAAATGCTTACGTGTAGTTTTTAAACTTTATTATTTCCGATACCTTAGCCCAGGGGTGGTTTGGTTAAATTTCCGTATGAATATCATTTGCCGAATGGCTCTCGACCCAGGAGTCGAGGTGCTTCAGATCACTCTTCTGTATGATCGAATTTGAGTTGGTGTATTGGGTTTTAGATTAATTGTTCTAAGGCATTCAACAGCCTTGCTTGATGTCAAGGCTTCGAAGTCGGCCTCCCCCGCTCAAATGGCTGAGTAACCATTATTGATGTCTATTAGTCTTACAAGTGCAACGTTCAGCGATCCAAATACCTTTTCATAAACCTTTCCGCGCTCGGGTTTTGGGCCCTCCGAGAGGGCCCGAAGAGTTATTCGCAGGGTCTCTCTCATTTCCCCTGCATACTATCGTATGATATTTGCGAGTGAAATGGGAGAGGGGACTCCATGTAGTGGTGTGGTGTAGTAGTGTAGGAGCGTGAATGCACCGAGGAAAATATTTAGAAAAAACAACACGGATAAAAGAAAATGGGTGGAATGAGAGAAAGAGAGGAGGGACCAAAGTCCAATCTTTGAGTTCTTACTTTACAATAAGACCTTCCTTGGGACTTGCGAATATGCCATATAGTGCTCTGACCCTTCTATATCAGCAAAAGGAGCAGAGATTTCACTTTCCACTTTCCTCCCACGAAAAGCAGTAGTCCACTTTTAGAACGATCTATCGTGCTTTTTCACTAACACTATTTTTATTCACAATTCTAAGCAGGCCAAAACCATTTTTCTCACTAAGAAATTCACTTAGAAAATTCCGAAAATATGCGTTGTGCTGAACATTAGAGGGTAGGGATGACTAACTGCCGGTATACCACATAGTCTTTTGAGAAATCCGAGCAGGCTATGTTTAATATATTTTATTAGCTTTAAGACAAATTTTAAGTTTTAAAAAAAGGCGCTGCAAAAATTGGTCAACCAGTGTTACTATAGATTTTAGGAACAATTTACGTTTAACCACTTACAAACATAAGCGTCACTGAAATTGATTTTTTCTTATTGATTGCGCTTCACTTGATTAGAGATACTCTACCTCATCAAGGGAACTTACAAAGTCCTACCTTCTTACGATTCAGATTTCACGATTGGAAGTAGGCTGAAGAAATCCTCCACGCATTAAGACCGCTGACACGTGACGGCACCAGCCTCATTTGAAGAGTGGCGGGCGGGCGTGCTCGCGCGGATCCTCCCTCAAAAGGCAGCGATTCTGCCTCGGATTCTCCTAACGACTGCAGCACACCTCGTGTTCTTATAACTTCTCTGCCAGTTGAGGCCTGTAAGACCACCGGGGTGGTGTTTTTTTGGGGGGTGGGAGGTGAAGGATGCGGATGATCTTTGATAAGCCCTTGTGGCTTTTGTCATCCGTGAAATTATGTTATGTTATGTAGGGGGCGGAGTGGTCAGGACCGGGAGGTGGGCCCTGTTTAGACACTTATCCTAGGTAGAGCAGAGAAGGTTAGACGAGAAAAGAGGAGTAATAGGGGCACTAATTGGATAGGAGCTTGGTAGGCTCCAAGGGAAGAGAACCTCCCTAGCGGGCCGTTATGGACAACCCCAGGGGAGAGAAGAGAATCCCACTCTGGGTTAAAGAGCACTGTCATAAGCCGCCAAGGGAGAAGGTTTCGAGACAATTTTCTCTACGATAGGAGTTGCGTTATGCCAATTGGTTGATCAGTCTTAAGTCTTATGGCTATCTAGAAATTTGCGATAGCAACCATGGTTATGACAAGCTTCTCAGCGTGAAATATCGCAGGAAGCTGTGGAGTACCAGCCCCCAAGACGATCATATCTTCCCATTTCTAATTTTCTCCGCTTGTTCAGGAGGAATAGCTCTACCAATCTGATTGGCAACCTTAATGCTCGCTGTAGGGAAGCAGGATATACCATAGCATGCAATGGATCAAGAACCTCCTTAAGCCTTCTTATGGAACGAAATGTTGTGCACAGAGTTGGCCCAGAATTCTCCATGTACCTAACGAGAAGATCCTCCACAACACCTGACATTATCCTCACCAACGCTAATTTTGTTCTGAACTATACGACGGTTTCATGCCCCTATACTCCGTCAGACCATATTAGTTTGGTCACTACTATTTCAACGTCCCCTATACAAGTTAGAATCCCAACTCCTAGGTGCTTGCCCAAGGCAGATTGGAGCTACTATAAAAGAATCCTACAAGATAATCAAGTCGAACAGTTGGACGGATCTACGCTTGAAGAACTCGAAAGACCTTTGGAAATCATCATGGCTAAACTAAAGGAGGCTGACAGAGTGGCAATCCCTGAGGTAGAGTATAGGACTCTCCCAGCGCCACGGTGGGACGAGGACATTGTTCAAAGGAAAAATAAATTAGTTTGGGAAATAAACGTATACGGAAACTCAGCAGAGCGTTATCGGGAACTCCGGAACCTTCGTTTGGAGCTTAAATTTCTAATCAGTGATAAATCAAAGATGATCTGGGACGAAATCATTGATAGAATGGAAATGAAATGTGACCTCAAGAAGCTTTGGTCCCAGGTTAAGAGATTAACCGGTACTCTTCACACCAAGAACAGCATCACCATCACAACTGACGGAATAAAGATCACAGATGATCAGGCTATTGAACATCAGTTCAGAGAACACTGGATAAAGAAACTCGATATTATAGAAAAGGAAAACAAGGATTTTGACATGGACAATGAGGAGGAAGTGTTATCAAATTTGGAGGAGCGAGGGCCAGCCTTAACGCCCTTCCACTACGTGAACGTTACTCGGCGGGCGGAAGAAGAAGGAAGACATTTGACTCATGGTGAGTTTAAAGCAGCCCTAAAAAGCTTTAAACACAAAGCCCCAGGCATTTCAGGTATCACTAGAGCGCATCTAATAAATGCCCCAGCAAACATCAATATGGCAATACTGAACCTCTTCAATAACTGCCTGAACGTTAGGTACTTTCCTGACCTACTTAAAAGAGCGAGGATGATTTTTCTTCTAAAGCCAGGGAAGCCTAAATGGGAAGTCAAGAGCTGCAGTCTGATATATCTACTAGAGTTTACAGGGAAGTTATTCGAAAAACTAATCAACGACAGGGTGAAAGACTATCTGGACGCAGGTGACCATTACAACAAGCAGCAACATGGCCTCCGCAAAAACCTTAGAACAGAAACAGCCCTTGCCTTGATGACCGAGTACATTGCCATGGCAAAAACTGAGAATAAGAACGTAGATATAATGCTCAGAGACGTAACATCTGCTTTAGACAAAGTATAAACCCCAGGACTGAAAAAGAAGTTATGTGATCTAGGAATGGAAGCAAATATCACAAAAATCCTCTGCGACTATCTTGAAGACTGGGAGGCATTATAAAGATTAATGATTTTGAAGGACAACCCTTTCCCATGAAAGCCGAGGTACTTCAAGGGGGCTGTCTGAGCCGAACGCTATACACGTGTGACCCCCACTTCCCAGGAGAACGCCTTTTATGTTCAGTTGGCTGACGACATATCACAAGTGATCATAAGCGATTATCCTAACCCAGCCGACATTGCGAACAGGACGGCAGGCGAAATAGACAACCTTAATATCTACGAAAATCAGAACAAGATACGTACAAAAGTGGAAAATTTCATAGTCCTGCCCATTGAACGAAATAAAACAGCCGATATACTAATACGGGATGAATTCTATCTATTACCCGTGAAGCTCGGGCTTTTGAACTTAAAATTACAACGAGAGGGTATGGCGAGCATCTTAATGTGAAGGTCACGTAGGCCAAGAGAAATCTACGATACCTCTACAGATTCAGTGGGATCCCCCCAAAAAATAAAAATAAAATAAAATTATGCATGAGCCTGGTGAGACCGATTTTGCTGTACCCCGCCATTCCCATATACATGGCAAGCAAAAGTCAAATAAAAAAAGGCACAAGCGGTGCAGAACTAGGCGCCTCGGTTCATCTTTAATGCCACTCGCCTGGACCACATCCTCTCAGGCAGACTGCATAATCTCGCTGAGATCGAACCCATAAACGTGATCCTACCGGAAAGAGTACTTCAAGGCATAAGGCCACCCGAACTTGATCACCGAAATAGAAACTACCGACGAGCATTTGGCAGCAGCCAACTGCGTACGCAGGAGGATGTTGTACCATTGTATCGTTAAACATACCCCGGAAAAAAACGCTAACCAAATAAAATTACCTAGATGTAGGACAACCAAATGAACTATTTCATACATGATGTCATGTATGTCTTTTAAGAAAAAAAATTATAAAAAGATCCGTAGTGGACAAATTAAACATAAAGAGAGGAAGAATAAATGATAACAAAGAAATAAATAAAAGATCCAAAGTGGACACGAAAAAGGTAAATATGATGCAAAACGTAATGTAAAAAACAACAGAGATAGCATGTGAAACATATATGTATGAAGAGGCCAAAAGTGAGTAAGCTCTAGAGACACAATTCAAGCAAACCCTAAACAAAGGCTTGAATGCTTTTATTATGTTCAATAGATACATGAAGGGCAAGAAGAAGCCCAAGTGAAGAAATTGCCAGACGTACTAGCACACAAACTCTTCTACTAAAACAAAGCTTTTTCGAACTATATACCTTCTGCTACTATCCCCCACACACTTTCCTATCTTTTAAGTTCATTTTCATTTTTTCATTATTGACTGCTCAGACACCATTGAAAAAGCAACGTCAATTGAGAGGAAAGTTCCCATTTGATAAAAGAGGTACAGGAAAGCCAAGCAACCTCAAAAACGTGAAATCTTTTTCACTTTTCCTGACAGTGAATTAAAAAGTGTATAATACATTTGGAGCATGTGAATTGGCGAAACATTAACATTTTTATTATTTATTAGTCGATCCCTCGTAACTCTTGGACGAACTGTGAGCACCGCTAACCAAAGATGACAGTCTAACGGTGAAATTTTATTCACACTTTAGAAAGAGATAAAATTACAATTTTATTCCAAGGGAAGAAATGATACAATTTTATTCGTTAAGAAAGAGATAATACTACAATTTTATTCTAAGAGTCAATAATTAAATAAGGGTTTAATATCTCATTGCTCCCTTCACAACACTTATTGATTTACCATTTCATGAAATGTTACTTTGGTTTACTGTGAACCAATTATAGAATTTTATAAGACTTCAAAATCTCATCTTTCAGGTGGTTTTGAGTCTGATGCGATTCTATAATGTGGTTCCAGCACTACAAGCGTTTGCCGCGAGAACTCGGAGTTTGTTAACATATAATACATCTTTTGTACTAATTTTTGCGTTATTCAAAGTATACAGAGGTTATTTAGAGCGTTCGAACTCAGGAACTGCAACTCTTAAGTGCGAACAAAATATGCTTGCGTCTGTGTGAGCGTGCCACAACTTTATTTTGCCCATCATTGACTTTTATTATTGGCTACAGTATAAATTATTTTTTTAGCGCTGCTGATGGTTTTGTATCCTTCTCTAATCCATCCCTACAGCTTCGCATGCGCGCCCACAACACCATTAATTATGCGTTCCGCATGTAGTAGCTGCAGTTTCTCATCACGAGCTAAACCACTTTGTCATGTAAATTACTTTGTGTTATTGGCACTACACCACTTTTCTACACGGAACGGAGTTAACTTTATATTAATATATACACGAATTTACGCAACTACTATTATTCTTATGACCGGACACTGGAATTTTCACAATTTACGCTTTACTCGCACTGGAATTTTCTTTAAAAACACTATTATTGCCCATTTGTTTGTTTCTTCTAGCTCATCCAGGATGCTCGAAGTAGTCCGGTGCGTGGAGATATCTCGAATCATTCATGCTGCAGAGTCTAGCAGAGCTCGTTGAGAGGAGTAGCTCTGCGATGAAATGATCTTAGATGGAATTCGATCCACGATGTCGGGCGCCAAAGCAACCAAATCCATGGCTGCTTAGGTGAAGACGGGATGCTTGCTGGTGGTTGAATTCGCTCCACCCTCTCGGGCGGTAAAGCAGCAAAATTCCACGATTTTCGACCATCCCGTAACGGCTGCTTGGCTGAAGACGGGAGAGTCGATGGTGGTTGAATTTGCTCCAGCTATTCGGTAAGACAGCCCCAAATCCACAATTTTCGCCATCCCGTAACGGCTGCTTCTTTGTAGACGGGAAGCTCGATAGAGTGGGATTACGCCAACTTGGTAAAGCGAGAAGCTTGTTGCCCGCTCTGTGAATCCATTTGTTCGGCGTAGGAGGATCACCAGTTATATGGGGTGACCCTCTTTATTTGGCGAATGCATGGCGAGTCTTAAGAGTAAAATGCAGGAAAATAACAGCTTCAAACTCTAACTGCCTTCAGCGACAAAATTCTGCTTTATATATACTTTTCCTACTAAAACTTAAGTTCTATAAAATGAACCAATCAGCGTTAAGCATATTTGTAATAACAAATTTATGTTTAATTTATTCTATCAGCTTTAAGATAAATTTTATGTTTTATACATAGGCGCGCCAAAAATTGGCCAATCAGCGTTACGATAGATTTTAGGAACAATTTACGTTCAACCACTTACAAAAATAAGCGTCACTGAAATTGATTTTTCCCTACAATTATCGTTGTAAAAAACATTTTAATAATCAACGGGACAACAATAATATACAATAATCAATTTAATATTTATCAAAAATGTAATTGTAATTTTTATAAAGAGTTGACTAGTCCGATCTCCGGGCAAGCGTATACGTTCTACTGTATTTAACATTTAACAAATTTTCATTCCTTCCATTTCTCAAGTACCTAAGCCCACGAGAGAGAGAGAGAGAGAGAGAGAGAGAGAGAGAGAGAGAGAGAGAGAGTGGGGGGGGGGGGATCTTTAAGCTTTTATCTTTATAATAATAAAGTTAAAGTCAGATTTCAAGTTTTCCCTGCTGACTGACGGCTCTCGTTGCCGGATGCTAGTGACTGCGCACACACCATTGAAGGAACAACGCCAATTCAGAGGAAAGTTGCCATTCGATAAAGGAGGTAACGGAAAGGCCAAGTGACCTCAAAAACGTGAAATCTATTTACTTTCCCCAACGGTGAATTAAAAGAGCATAATACATTTGCAGCATGTAAATTGGCGACACATCAACATTTTCATTATTTTTTTTATGGACCCCTCGGAACTCTTGGATGAATTGTGAGCACCGCTGACCAAAGATGACAGTTTAACGGTGAATTTTTATTCACACTTTAGAAAGAGATAATATTACAATTTTATTCGCACGGGAAGTGATGATACAATTTTATTCGTTAAGAAAGAGATAATACTACAATTTTATTCTAAGAGTTAATAATTAAATAAGAGTTTAATATCTCATTGCTCCCTACACAACACTTATTGATTTACCATTTTATAGAATGTTACTTTGGTTTACTGTGAACCAATTATAGATTTTTTTAAGACTTCAAAATGCTCATCTTTCAGGTGGTTTTGAGTAAGGTGCGATTTTATAATGTGGTTCCAGCACCACAAAGGCATAGCATTTTGCTGCATGAGGTTTAGGTACACGTTATCATTTACTTTCCCAATTATTCGCACTAGCTGACCCGTTTATATTTATATTTGTATTGCCACTCTGAAAGTTGGAATAGGTTTGATAATGAGGCCTCACACATGTGAATAATATGACGGCTTGTAACAGGCACGCTCACAATTATACAAATGCAAATAATCTAAAATATGTATAGCATATTTCATAAATAATAATAATTCTTTGTGTAACTAATATATAACATCTCTGTAAAGCAATAATGTATAGCTTTTGCAACAAAGAACCTATAAACATATTCCATGCAAATAATAATATACATGCTGCTTGTAAAGGCCAAGGCGAGAAGAATGAATTCGAGACGTTCGCACGTTAGCAAACCTGTGCACATGTAAAGCGATTCCAACAGTCATACTAAAAGCTCAACTGTCCAAACAAGCTTGGTTGCAGGTGCAGAACAGAAAGCACAATAATAGCGGCCATTATTTGCTAGCTGGAAACTGCGAAGCGCAAAGTCGCATCTTTTGGAATTCGAGATAAAATGAATCTCTATCTCCAAATTTTCTCTCATTTTTCATCCTTCCAAACAACATGAAATTCAGCATATTCGAGTCTCGCCTTCTGATTCTTACTGATGATTGGTTTGGTTGCCGGAGAACGAGCTTTTAAACCAGATGTATTGAGCGACATGACTCTGTGAAACGGCTAATTTCTTTGCCAATATTGATCTTATTTTTTTCGAGTAACTCTTGCTGCAGTATCGAAGAGATCTTTCATAGAGAAGCGCCTAATACCTCTCTTCTCGGACGGTGGTTATGCGGGGTCAACCGAATTTTTTATGGGATTTATAGTTTTTTTTTCATTATATAACTTCATAACGCGCATATTCACTTTCTTGGACTTTCCTACCTCTAATCAAATCGCAGAAAGAATCTGCCCCCGAAGTCTTTAAGCAAACAATTTTATATGACGGATATCAGGAGTCACTTTCATGTGTAGTGGCATCTCTGCATAGTGAGTACTACAACAAGGCGGTTGTATAGATCTTACCTACTGAGTAATATGTTGCCAGATGATTTCAAGAAACTTCTAGAATGTTCCTGAAAAAAATCGTTCTTATTTTGCACGTGTCAATATTTTACTTTGTTAGTTTATTTAGTATAATTTCTTAAATATACGATTGTATTATATAAAATCCTCTAAAATATGTGTAAATTCATGCCTTAATGTACTATGGATATTTTATTTACCTACTTATCATATTTTTAAAAATATTTTAATAAAGGAAAATTCTTCTCTTACTTTGATCGGTTGATTATGAGCGATAATTTTGTTCCGGCTAATATTGTAGAATTTTACCAATACCTTTAGCTTTGTAATTTTATTTATCTTCTGAATCCTAGGCAATACTTCATTGGATATTGTAATCGAATATGTATTGCCTACGATGAACATTGTTTAAAACTTTGTGGAAGAAATGCGCGGTAATGATTTGTTTTAACACACATGTGCACAGTAATTTAAAAAAAAAAATTCCTATGCAGTTTTATCTGTACTTTTCAGATCTGACACTTGTTTTTTCCCGGAAATGCATACTTTGGCCATAATCGACCGAATGTCCATAATAGGAAAACTACACATAAAACTATTTCCGCCAAAAAATTCGAATTGAGGGCCCCCATACCCCTCACCCCCTGCAACTTAATAAAAACTCGTAATATTCCTAATTCGAAAGCCTACCATCAGATTTGAATGCAAAACTCGATTGTTAAATGTCGTTAGGCCTCTAGTTTGAATCAAATCTTTGCGCAGAAAACAGTTTAGAAATAAAAGGCTAGCACTTGTTCGAATGCGGCATTAGAAATCAACGTAGCCTTAAAATCCCTAACGGAAAATTTGCACTGAGTTTTTCGACCTTTCGAGTCCTTGAATCCTAATCTAGCACAACAACCGCATGCCATTATACCATATAAACTAAAAAAAAAGAGACAACCGTGAATCGTTTGAAATATACGGGAATCTAAAACGAAATCATATGGAGAAATCTGCAAAAGACGCATGCACAGATCGCCTGCAGATCTAATAAAGAGTGGTATTGGTTGAATATTGCAAAAAGACGCATGCGCAGTTCGCCTCCAGATCTAAAAGGCTAAGTCTAGGTGAAAGAGTCAGGCCAAAAGTTGAAGGAACGAGGCCAAAAATGACGAACGTCTTTAGGCCTAAACGGTCGTGCGAGATTCAACTACTCGAGAAGACCCATGACATTCCCCAATCCCTGAACCACCCCAAAAATATTAGACAAATAGACGCCATAGTTTTAGACTTTGCCAAAGCCTTCAACAAAGTCCTGCACCAACAACTATTAGGATAATTTGATTTTTATGGCTTTCGAGGACCAATTTTTCACTGGATTAAGACGTTTTTGACTACTAGAGAGCAACGTGATGTGCTCGATGGTAGTCAAGCTTCTTCTGTTTCTGTGACTTATGTGGTACCTCAAGGTACCGTCTTGGGGACACTACTATTCCTTTCTAATATTAATGACCTTCCATTATCGCTTACTTCTACCACTAGACTATTTGCAGACGATAGTTTAGTTTATAGACCAATTGTAGATAGGAATGACTGCCTTCGGCTCCAAGACGATTTAAGTGCCTTTGAAGACTGGGAAGCCAAGTGGCAGATGACTTTTAGACCAGGCAAATGTCATCACAGCCGTTTCACCCGTACTAACAAACCCATTCTATTTAATTACAAACTCCATAACATCACCTTAGAAATCGTATCACTCCACAAATATTTGGGCATCCAGCTCTCAGCGGACGTGAGGTGAAACACGCACGTGAGCAGTATCGGGGCCTTGGAGTTCCTGCGCAGAAACCTCAGTGGGTTTAACGTAGACATAAAAATTCTCGCATATAAAACACTCGTTCGGCCACACTTGAAATACTGTGATACGGTCTGAGATCCACACACTTACAATAACATTAACAAATTATAGGCCATACAAAACAAAGCCAAAAGATGGATCAGACGTGATTACAGACACACCACATCAGTCACTTTGCTCAAAAAAGACATTAAACTGTCCCACGAGCAACAAAAACACAAATACAACATATGTAAAACAAAATCAAAAACAATTTAGTTGGCATAGACAAGGACAGATACTTACACCCTACAAATATACGTACGACCAGAGGCAGCCACAATATAAAATATCACACATGCCAAACAAGTACTGAAATTTTGAGGTGTTCATTCTTCCCACGCAGCATCCAAGAGTGGAATCATCTCCCATCTTATATAGTTAATAGCCCCACTCTTGACACATTTAGGAATAGAATCACAAATCATTATATTACTCCTGACCCACGTTCTGCTCCCTAGTCCTAATCCTTTATTCTTTCCACCGCATAATATGTCGCCCGTGAGCGGCCCTCTGCGAATTACCGTAATCAAGATCAATACCTCTCTAGTAAATAGTGTCAGCTTTAAAAAGAACCCGGACGGAGATTCGAACTGCCGACTCAACGATTTCCGGGCAAACGCGCTAACCACTATACTATATTTTAAAAAGGTGAATAAATACGTTATTATTAAGTTACGAAAGTTAAAATAAAATCGGTTAGCTTCATTTTTAGAATTATAAACATTTATTTCCTTGAAACTTACAAAATCGTATATGTGTTAAAACGAATCTTAACCCAATGTGCAAAGTCGCTTCATTTACTGACGTAAAAACTAGAGCTGAATTTTATTCTTTCTAGTTTTGTTTATTGCTAAACTCAAGCTAAAATTTCGTATTGTTTACACTTTCTTTAGGAGAATGACGAGAAAGATCGCTGTTAGTGACGGATCTGTAATTAGTTCTGGATAACTAACATTATTTCACTAATTAATTAGAATTTCTCTTTGGTAAATATGTTACCTTCTCTTTATATATTAATAGTAATTAAGGTTTGCTGCACTTACTTTATAAATAGGAGGACATACAGATCTACTGGTACCAGTAGGTCCCCCTCCAAAATGGAGGACGACCCGGGTGAATTCCCGCCTGATAATATAGACCTGGAATTTAAATATTTGGTAAACATGTAGATTAGTGGCCCGGCCGAGCAAAAAAATTGTGTGTAAATATTATCGTTCACTCGTGTCGGAATATTCATGCGCGTTTGAGTCCTTTTTGAATTATTATTCTATAAACAATTAGGATTATATACTGGGGGGCTGTGCCCCCCAGACCCCCCCCAATTTAATGAAACTCAGGATCATCGTAGTGTAGTCCCCCCATTGTGTTTACCCCCACACGAGCCGTCAACTTAAATGTACTCCAAAAACGTGAAACATTTTGGAACACAGACGAAATAGTACGTCCCATCGTTCGCGCCGATAATCTACATATTTACCAAATATTTAATATCTCCTGTAAACGAAGAGAATAAATTCAATCACAACCCCCTCCAATTTAGTATTGCTCTTTGAAATAGTAATTACTCAATGATATTCAACATCATGATGTAACTTTTACCCGCCGTCCAAAAAATTGCATTATCAGTACTAATACTGGTAAATATGTACATTATCGGCCCGGCCGATCCCGGTCGATAAACTGTAGTTTTTTCGTCCGTGTTCCAAAATGTTTCACGTTTTTGGAGTACATTTAAGGGGACGGCTCGTGTGGGGGTAAGCACAAGGGGGGGACCACACTACGATGATCCTGAGTTTCATTAAATTTGTGGGGGTCTGGGGGGCATAGCCCCCCAGTATATAATCCTAATTGTTATAATGTTCTGCCGTTTACAGAGGTGAATGCTTTAACTACATCATGTCAGTGTCTGTAATCGTTTTGCAAATTATAATAGGGGTGGGGGGGGGTATGACGTCAGAAATGCTTGATATCAATTTTTCTTTCCTACTAAATAGCTTTTTATTATCCTCATTCGGAGTCATTTTTATTTTTCAATATATTTTTCTCCATTTTACTATTTTTGTTACCTTCTTTTATACATTTAAATGTAATTGGCTAGATCATTTCAAGGAACTACTCATTTTTTAGCAGTTTGGGTGTCAAATATTCCCCTTTTACGCAGTTTGAAAATAATCATCGAATTCTGAATTTTGTCCGTTGGCTATTGCGGAATTATTAACCCTAGTTTCTGATAAAGATAAACACCTTTTTGGATGTGTATACTTTAGTGCGAATTAAAAGTGAATGCGACATTTGTGGCCAAGCATTAGATGGGAACCCTAACTTCGAATTTAGATGATCGAAAATAAAATGTGATTCAAGTCAGCTAGATTTCGAATAGGGCGCAGACGCGCAAAATAAATAGGCTTTCCTCTTCGCTATTTTGGAAGTATAACCACTGCATTTAAGTACGGGAAACAAAGTGTTTCGTTTGGTTATTTTCGGGCAATTTAGTAACTAAAATGGCCTACGTTAACAGCATTTTCGGTGGGTTTAATTTTGAGATTTAAAAAAAAAATGGCACCTAGCATTTGAACAAAACTCAAACGCGCATGAATATTCAAACACGGGTGAACGATAACGCGAACGAAGATTCAAACACGGGTGAACGATAATATTTACACAAAATTTTTTTTTCAGGCCGAGCCGATAATCTACATGTTTACCCTAATACTAAGATTAAAGGGTAAATATGTAGATTATTGGCGCGAACGATGGGACGTACTATTTCGTCCGTGTTCCAAAATGTTTCACATTTTGGGTGTACATTTAAGTTGACGGCTCGTGTGGGGGTAAACACAATGGGGGGACTACACTACGATGATCCTGAGTTTCATTATATAATCCTAATTGTTTATAGAATAATAATTCGAACAGGACTCAAACGCGCATGAATATTCCGACACGAGTGAACAATAATATTTACACACATATTTTTTGGGGGGCCAGGCCGCTAATCTACATATTTACCGATTAAAGATATCTTCTTGGGCAGTGCCGGTTTTCCACTAGGTGAATGGAAAGTAACATGCAAATTATTGTCAGATATTCCAAAATCCTATGGGGTTATTGGCCAGATTGCTTTAAATGAAAATGTAGTGGAAATAAAAAATGAATTAGGTAATACTTCAGATTCGGGGCGCACGGTAGATTGCGCTGTTATTCAGCTACAATGTTGGGCTACAGCATATCTCTTATGACGTCAAATGTTAACAATATCGGCGTTATATTTTTTTGTTGTTTTGGGGATTTGGGTAAATATGTAGATGAGTGGCCCGGCCGATAAGATGTACTATTTCGTCCATGTTCCAAAATGTTTCGCGTTTTTGGAGTACATTTATAGGGGACGGCTCGTAGGGGGGGGGGGTTACACGATGCGTAGACCGCACTGCTATGATCCTGAGTTTCATTAAAAAATTTTGGGGGGGGGGGGCTGGGGGACACAGCCCCCTAGTATATAATCCTAATTTTTATAATGTTCTGATGTTTACATAGGTAAATGCTTTAACTACATCATGTCAGTGCCTTTAATCATTTTGCGAATTATAATATGGTTTGGGGGGGAGGTATGACATCAGATGACTCAAACGCGCATGAATATTCAGAAATGGGTGAACGATAATATTTACACAAAATAATTTTTTCCGGTCGGGCCGCTCGTCTACATGTTTACCGGATTTGTAACTTCTAGTCTATTATTTACTAAATATCTGCGCTCTACTCGTTTATAGTTTTTTTTAAGTTACGTAAGGTTTCTTGATGTCTTTTATTGTTTTTTGTTTTGTTTTCATATTTTTTGTTTACTGCGAATGATTACAACTTCTTACTGGCAACATCGTAGGTTATAAATAGGACCCGTTTTGCAAATGTTTTTCTTTTGTTATTGTGTTTTCGTGCTCTCCATGTGCTTCTTTGTTATTCGAATTCGGCTTTACTTTGTATGGTCGCGAAAAACTTTTGGATTATTTACAGGCAAATAAACTAATCAAGAAACCTATAAAAGTAAGAATTGTTTGTTATTAGGTTAGGTTTTTCTGCCAGTAAAAAGCTGTTGGGGAGTAAAACCTCCCCGTAAATTCAAGGGGACTGCTCGTGAGGGAGATATCACTGCAGGGGGACCACCCTGTGATGATCCTGAGTTTCAATCAATTGGGGGGGGGGTCTGGGGGGCGCAGCCCCCTACTATATACTCATATACAAAAAAATATTACCCCAATATTGTTCACATCTGATGCTGCCGTCTGACGTCATAAGAGATTTGCTGTAGCCCCAAATTGTAGCCGACTAACAGCGCCATCTTCCGTGCGCCCCGAATCTGAAGTGTTACCATGAATTAATTTCTAAAGGCTATCCTATATTATCATGGCTTGTATTAATAAGAGAATCAAGAAAGACAACTCTCCAACAGGATTCATTAAAATTGACTTTTCTGTTGAAAACAAGCCAACAATAATTAAAATATTGTACACTAACTTCTTTGTTAATGATTACATTCCACGGTAAACATGTAGACAAGCGGCCCGGCTGGAAAAAATATTTTTTTGTAAATATTATCATTCACCTGTGTCTGAATATAGCATAAATTCTCATCCTACTAGTGCTAAAGTAACTGTTATAGATATACAAAATTCCCAAGAGGTAAATCACTTAAGCTATGCATCTATTTTAAAATCCAATCTACAAAACCAAGCTATAAATAACGAGGTAAACATGTAGACGAGCAGCCCGACCGGAAAAAATTATTTTGTGTAAATATTATCGTTCACCCGTGTCTGAATATTCATGCCCATTTGAGTTTTCTTCGAATGATAGCTGCTGGCATTTTTTGTATTAAAAAAATGCCTGAAAGTAAACAAACTGAAAATGCTGTTTATGTAGGCAATTTTTTTTTACAAAAATACCTGAAAAAAACAAACGAAACATGCTGTTTCCGTACTTAATTGCAGTGGTTATACTTCCGAATAGCTTAGAGGAAAGCCTATTTATTTTGTGCGTCTGCGTCCTATTTGAAATATAGTTGACTTGAATCATGTTTTATTTTAGAGCATCTAAATTCAAACTGAGGGGTCACATCTATTACCCGGCCACAAATGTTGCATTTGCTTTTAATTTGAACTAAATTATGAACATCCAAAAAGGTGAACAATTTATCTTTATCAGAAACTAGAGTTAATAATTCCGAAATGGAGGATGGACAAAATGCACAATTCGATACCATTTTCACACTGCTTAGAAGATGTCTGTATGTGTCATTTGCACACTGCGTAAAAGACGTGTGTTTGACACACCGCACTGCTAAAAAAAATGTAGTTCCTTTAAAATATCCAGCTAAATAGATTTAAATGTATATAAGAAGGTAATAAAAATAGTAAAATGGGGAAAAATATATTGACAAATAAAAATGACTCAGAATGAGGATAATAAAAAGCTATTAATTGGAAAATTTTTGAAATCAAGCATTTCTGACATCATACTCCCCCCCCCCTATTATAATTCGCAAAACGATTAAAGGCGCTGACATGATGTAGTTAAAGCATTCACCTCTGTAAACGTCAGAACATTATTCTATAAACAATTAGGATTCTATAATGGGGGCTATGCCCCCAGACCCCCCCAATTTAATGAAACTCAGGATATTCATAGTGTGGTCCCCCCCCTTGTGTTTATCCCCACACAAGCCATCCCCTCAAATCTTCTCCAAAAACGTGAAACATTTTGGAACACAGATAAAAATAGTACGTCTTATCAGCCGGGCCGCTCGTCTATATATTTACCCATTCCACAACCAATACAATGTTTTAAATCCCAGACATATGGACATACTCTAAATTCCTGTAGATCAAAAGTAAAATGCTTCATATATAGCAATAACCACTCAGCTAAAGACTGCCAAGAGTAACCTTGAAATGTGCAAATTGCAATTTAAATCATGTCTCAATATTTAAAGGATGCAGCGTATACAGGGAAGCCAGGAAAATTGAAACAATACCAAAAAGATCAAATATTGGTTATGAGAAAGAGAAAATGCAAATAAAACAAAATAATAGCATAAATTTTCATCCTACTAGTGCTAAAGTAACTGTTATAGATATACAAAATTCCCAAGAGGTAAATCACTCAAGCTACACATCTATTTTAAAATCTAACCTACAAAACATAGCTATAAATAACATAAGGTAAACATGTAGACGAGCGGCTCGACTGGAAATTTTTTTTGGTGTAAATATCATCGTTCACCCGTGTCTGAATATTCATGCCCTTTTGAGTTTTCTTTGAATGATAGCTGCCGCCATTTTTTGTATAAAAAAAATGCCCAAAAGTAAACAAACTGAAAACACTGTTTATGTAGGCCATTTTTTTTTACAAAATTACCCCCCAAAAAACAAACGAAACACGCTGTTTCCATACTTAATTGCAGTGGTTATACTTCCTAAATAGCATAGAGGAAAGCCTATTTATTTTGCGTGTCTGCGTCCTATTTGAAATATAGTTGACTTGAATCGCGTTTTATTTTAGAGCATCTAAATTCAAACTGAGGGGTCACATCTATTGCCCGGCAACAAACGCCGCATTCGCTTTTAATTTTGGTAACACTTCAGATTCGGGGCGCACGGTAGATGGCGCTGTTAGTCGGCTACAATTTTGGGCTACAGCATATCTCTTATGATGTCAGATGTGAACAATATCTGAAGGGGCTGAGCCCCCCACCCCCCCAATTGATTGCAACTCAGAATCATTGCAGGGTGGTCCCCCTGCAGTGATATCTCCCCCTCGAGCAGTCCCCTTTGAATTTATTGTTTTTTTTTTTCTTCCCAACAGCTTTTTACTGGCAGAAAAACATACCCCAATAACAAACAATTCTTACTTTTATAGGTTTCTTGATTAGTTTATCGCCTCTAGATAATCTAAAAGTTTTTCGTGATTATACAAAGTAAAGCCGAATTTGAATAACAAAGAAGCACATGGAGAGCACGAAAACACAATAACGAAAGAAAACGATTTGCAAAACGGGTCCTATTTATAAGCTACGATGTTGCCAGTAAAAAGCTGTTAGCATTCGCAGTAAACAAAAAATCTGAAAACAAAACAAAAAACAATAAAATACATCAAGAAACCTTACCTAACTTAGAAAAAAACTATAAACGAGCAGAGCGCAGATATTTAGTGAATAATAGACTAAAAGTTACAAATCCCCAAAAGAACAAAAAAATATAACGCAGTGATTGTCACATCTGACACTACCATCTGACATCATAAGAGATATGCTGTAGACCAAAATTGTAGCTGACTAACAGCGCCATCTACCGTGCGCCTCGAATCTGAAGTATTACCTTAATTTTAACTAAATTATGAACATCCAAAAAGGTGAACAATTTATCTTTATCAGAAACTAAAGTTAATAATTCTGAAATGGAGGATGGACAAAATGCACAATTCGATACCATTTTCACACTGCTTAAAAGATGTCTTTATGTGTCATTTGCACACTGCGTAAATACGTGTGTTTGATACACCGCACTGCTAAAAAATAAGTAGTTTCTTTAAAATATCCAGCTAAATAGATTTAAATGTATATAAGAAGGTAATAAAAATAGTAAAATGGGGAAAAATATATTGACAAATAAAAATGACTCTGAATGAGGATAATAAAAAGCTATTAAGGGAAAAAAATTGAAATCAAGCATTTCTGACGTCATACTCCACCCCCCACCCCTATTATAATTTGCAAAACAATTAAAGGCGCTGACATGATGTAGTTAAAGCATTCACATCTGTAAACATCAGAACATTATTCTATAAACAATTAGGATTCTATACTGGGGGGCTGTGCCCCCCAGCCCCCCCCCCAATTTAATGAAACTCAGGATATTCATAGTGTGGTCCCCCCCTTGTGTTTACCCCCACACAAGCCATCCCCTTAAATCTACTCAAAAAATGTGAAACATTTTGGAACACAGACGAAAATAGTACGTCTTATCGGCCAGGCCGCTCATCTACATATTTACCTAATATAATCACTGACAAGTCCATTAACCCCCAAACCTTAATTAATAAGAACTCCAAATCAATTGTTCATAACAGGACAATTAATCCTAACCCTCACATTAATTTAAATGCATCCTTTATTGACTTGCCCCAAACCAGTAACTATCAAAATACTGCAGATGATACTACCCTTTACAACTTTCTTCTGATTGCTTTGCTCAAAAGACTATTGGGACAGGATGAATTTGAAGAAACAATGGCTTATGCAAAATAATGCAACAAGAAGCTATATATTCTCAATCTGCTAATCTAACACATAATTAAGAAACCTAACCAATACCAGGTGAAAAAGTAACTAAAAAACAGGAAACACCAATTAATGTTGATAATCAGGATAAAAGTGACAAACAAGACACAAGTAACCCACTCTCTAAAGAAAATAAACTTAACTTTACTATACCTCCTAAAAATGCAGGTGTTGATAAAAAAAAGACAAAAATCTTCTGTTGTTGAAGCAAATGAACGCGTGTAATCCTCAAGGTAAAAACCTTTAAATTCTGAACCTGAAAAAAATAAACTTAATAAAACTAATAATCCAAATTTAATTAAATCTTCTAATAAAAGACCTGTTACTAATGAAACTGAATCTATAAATAAAAAAGTCAAATAAAATGGATAATAAAATGAAGAATATAAAAATTCTACAATGGAGTTGCCAGAGCTTATTCTCCCACTTATCAGAATTCAAAGTTTATTTATACACTAATAAACCCCACTTGTGTTGTATATGTGAGACACAGTTGGGTATCGAATTAAATGTTAATTGCATTAACTATACAATTTTTCGAATAGATAGAGATAGAATTATAAAATTATAAAACTAAATAACTATATTAACAAAATCTTGGAAGCTCAAGCTTCCAGAATTTATCGAAAAAATAATAATGCTGTTGATGTACTCAATTTATACTATCCCCATGCAAACAACTTTATTGATCAAGAATTAGAATTCTATATCTCTCAACTGGGTAACAAATTAATTATTTGTGGTGACCTAAATCAAAGATACCCAACATGGGATAATCATCTTTTATGTGAACCCCTGCAACAAGCAATCTCCTTCAATAACTATATCATCCAATCAGATCTAACTCTAGCTACTCCTCTTGGTCTCAAAACAAGATATGACTTAAAAAATAACTCTTATTCAACTATCGATCTCACTCTAGTATCTGCTGCCCTTTCAGACAAAACTGAAATTAACTTGGGTAGAGATCTTGGCTCAGATCATACCCCGATCCTTATCTGCATATCTGAACAAATAATTATATCCAAAATAAGAAAAAGACCAAATTGGAAGATAAAAGATAACAAATGGTCAGATTGGACAACAAATCTAGCTCCAATACAAGCAGATGTATCCTAAAATCCAGTCGAAGAATTAAATGAAATAACAGAAAATATAATAGATGCTAGCAAAATAACTTTCAAACTTAGCACTGAACCTAAAAGCACTAAGTATAACAAACCATGGTGGACAGAGGAATGCAGCAAGCAGGTGACACTGAGACAGAAAGCTAAATGTATTAATAAACTTTAGAACACCAATTCAAGATATTTGGTTCTATTTTTAAAAATTCAGAGGCACCTACAGAGAACAAACATTTCCTCTTATTCAAAATGATAATCCAGTATTAAATGACAGAGAAAAAGCAAAATTTTGCAGATCCAGTTATTTTAAATGAACAAGAAAATAAACTGATCAATGACACTATAAAAAACTTATCAGAAGACTATAACAAAGAATTTACTTAGGAAGAATATATGGATAGTTATATCAGCACTTCAGAAAAAGGAGGAACAGCCATGGGATCGGACTTAATCCATAAATCTTTTCTAATAAACCTTCCACTGGAATATAAAAGAAAATCTTAAAAATACTTAATGCTTGCTGATTACAAGGCAAATTTCCATCCTCATGGAAAGCAACATTATTGATACCCATAAAAAACCTGATCAAGATCCTGCAAATTCAGGTTCATATAGACTAATCTCTTTACTCTCTATTTTGGGAAAATGCTTTGAGAAAATGACTTATAATAGACTTTATTGGTATCTTGAAAAAAATAATATAATAAAACCCTTCTAATGTCATTTTCATAATAAACATAGCTCAATTGACTAACTACTGAAATTAGAAAATTTTATTAGGATAAACCTAAAACAAAAAAAGCATATTATTGCACTATTTCTTGATATCAAAAAAGCATTTGATCTGATGCCACATCAGGCTTTAATGTACAAACTTGCAGAATCTGGTATTTTAGTCAATTATCTAGAAAACCACTCATTTAAAATT
Organism: Ceratothoa steindachneri; assembly: GCA_963969495.1. NCBI lineage: Eukaryota > Metazoa > Arthropoda > Malacostraca > Isopoda > Cymothoidae > Ceratothoa > Ceratothoa steindachneri. The sequence goes on along the minus strand of OZ018321.1, from coordinate 194,301,427 downwards.
TCCATTGGGGAATTCTTATCTGATAGCTTTAATTTTGTTAGAGGAATACCACAAGGTTCAGTATTGTCACCTATTCTATGTACAATTTTCAATAATAACATTCCTCAACTAGTAAATTGCAATATATCTTGTTTTGCAGATGATCAGGCAATATATACCAGTGGGAATACCCTACAGGAAGCTGAAATAAATCTTCAAAGGGTAGTTAATAAAATAAAAGACTTGTGATACATGGGAAACTACAATTAATATTGAGAAAACTAAACTAATGCATTTTACAAATAAAAGAATATTCAGAACAGCAACTATATCAATAACCAAAGACTAAATGATGTTTAAAGAAAATAAGTTCTTAGGTCTCTTCTTTGACGCTTCTGACTTAACCTGGAAATATTTTATAAATTACCTTGTCTTAAACTGCCCAAAATGCCTGAATATACTTAAATCTCTCAGTAAAATATCTTGTGGAGCTGATCGAAAGTCACTACTTATATTTCTTAAAGCATATATCATCAATAAGATACAATATGGATGTGAAGTATATGACTCTGCCTGCTATTCTGTAAAAAGAAACTAGCTGTTATTGTCAATGCTGGGATTAGAATTAGTATCGGGGCAATGAGGTCTTCTCCCATTACCTCTCTTTATGGTGAAACATGTATGCTACCACATCAGTTTCAAAGAGATTTTGCCAGCATCAAATACTTTATAAAAATACTATCATCACCAAGCAATCATATTTTGAACGAAAACTTTAATTCCTACAAAGAAGCTGTCACTGAAGTTATGTGGACTACCAACAATAAACCACCTTATTATTATAGAGCTATCAAATTATGTAATAAATTTAGCCTGGACCACTTTATTTATAGAGAATCTTGCATTAGTAATATACCTCCATAGGAAATTATGAAACTACCTATACAATCAAATTTACCATTAACTTACTCAAAATCAATGCTGAGTACTAGTAAAATATTAATAGAAGATTATATCAACAGCAATTTCATCAGATTAAAAAAAAAAAAAATTACTGATGGATCTAAAGTACTCTTAAATGATAAATACTCATGTTCATCTGTAATCTTTATTCAAAACTCTGGTCAATGCTACTCTAGATAGGAAATTGGATGGAGATCATACTGTACTTTTCACTGAACTATTTGCCCCCCCGTAAGGGGCGCAGCGATTTGCCATCCTGGCCGCCGTGCTGACGTGATCCAGTGCTCCGTCCGGCACCAGCTTAGCCTCTCTTCCTTCCTTCAGATAGCCTGTATTTCTCCCCTACTTTGTCGCTAATCATACAACCTCTCCCACAACTTTCTCTGGTCAGCCTCTAATTTCACAGGGTAGATGCTGACCTTCTTCTCAGCCAACCGTCCCAGATCGGGGCTGAGGGGGGAGGGGACAATGTTCCCTAACCCCTGAGCTCCGGCCTGGGGTGGCTGGTTTTTAACAACCTGCTTCATCCCCACCCATACCTTTCTCACATGCCTTTTCCTCTCCTCTTCACATTCTATCAATTTTACGCCGTGTTCAAGGTGGAGCCACCATGCCGATGGACTGCCAGGCCACCAGGCGGGAGAGGTGGTCCCAAATGGCGGCGCCTGGCTCTGCAAGGCCTGTAAGCATCTCTTGCAGTGCGGGCAACTGCAAGAGGTGATGAGCTATTGCGTCCTGCAGAAAGTTTAGGGTCACCATGCCCAATGATGCACAACCTAATAAAAAAAAACAACCCTCAACTTCCCCTTGCTCATCAACGGAGCCGCCATCGGGCAGCTCCACCGAAAAAATGGAGGTCCCCCTCCTGTGCTTGCGCAGGGGACCCTCCATATTTCTCTAACCGGAGAGGAGGCTTACTCCTCTCCTTCGCCTACGGGTGCGGGGGACTCCCCCTCACACCCTTTTCTGGAGTTGCTTTCGGGCACCTCCCTTTTTCCATCGGCAGTCCCCTTTTTTCTTTCCAAGGGGACTGCCAAGAAAGCCAGCAGGCAGCCCATTGCCGACTGCCCCTCGTGTAAGTGGCTCGGTAGGGCAAACCCCCTTGAGGGGGGAGAGGGAAGCCAGGCCCTTTCGGGTGCTTCCCTCAAAAGACCAGCCTGCTGGCAAGAATTTTAAACCTTCCTGGGGTCAAAGCCTGTGCATCCCCATAAAAGACTGGCGACACTGCCAAGGGGATCTGCAATGTCCTGGGAGGGGATAGCCAACTGGAGGCCCCTCCTGTGATAGGCATGGTCTTTTAGGAAACCCAGCCTCAGACGGTAGGGCCTTGCATGGGGGTGAATCCGGGCTCAGCGCCAAATACTGAACCCGAATCTGCCCCTATGCAAGGTGCTCCTCAAACGGCTGGGGATTCTGAGGCAGTACAAGGAGGGGAGGGATCTCCTCCGGACGGTGCCCTTGCGACCACCAGGACCTTCTCCATTTCTGAGAAGGACCTGGCTGGGGCTGGTCCATCTGGCCTAGGAGATCCTATCGGTGGAGGTGAGAAGCGGGTTCATTTCCCGCCCTCTTCTCCAAAAAGGAAAAACTCAGACCAAAAAGATTAAGAAGACTCGGGGCTCCTCTCCATCCGTGGGGGCTGTGGGGACGGATGGGTCTGCTGCCACTTTGGCAAGTGACCAAGCCAAGATCGGCACATCCGCCCCCTCTGCCACTCCGCTTCCGGGGGTTCACCAAAAGTGAACAGGGCAGAGCCTCGATGACATCGGGGCTCCTCATTCAGAGGTTACCTGGCATTTTCGAGCCCGCTGGCTTCAAGCGCTTCCTCGTTATTCGCTCCACAACATGACAACATGATCCATCAGAGAAGAGGATTAACTAGGGCAATTGGTAGAGAGCCGAAGGTGACCCGTTTCTCAGATGGGAGCCTTTTGGCGAATGCGGCGAATCCCGCCGAGGCGGCCAAGATAAGTGCCCTTCGGACACTACATGGCACCCCGGTGAGTGTGACACTGCACTCTACCATGAATTTTGTTAAAGGAGTAGTTTATGCGAGGGAACTCATTGACTACTCCATTGAGGACATCACCCTAGAGCTGGCCGACCATGGGGCGGTCATGGCCAAACGTGTTATGAGAAAACAGGGAGGGGCCTCGAGACCCACCCCTACACTGTTTGTCACATTCGACTGTGACAAGTTCCCTGAGTCGGCGCATGCCGATTGGTACCGCTACTCCGTGAAGGCATTTCTGCCACTGCCGCGGCGGTGCTATTACTGTCCCTGCTTCGGCCATATGAATTGCTCATGTAGACATGCAAAGTCGGGGTCACCCGAAGTCTGTGTAAATTGCTCCAAGGTCGCACACAATAAGTCCAAATCGCGTGTGGCCAAGTGTGTCAATTGTGGAGAGCCGCACCCTGCTTCTTCGAAGCAATGTGGTGCATATCTCCTTGAGAAAGAAATCCCGGCCGTTCAGGTCAAGGATCGACTCATTCTGCGAGGCTAAGGACTTGTATCTGGCGCGCCCAGCTCTGCCTGGGATGTCATATGCCTCAATAGTTAGAAAGGCACCCTCTGCTCCTGGCCCATCCAGGCCAAAAGAGCACGGTTGTTTTGGCGCCCATTCGGAGCCCTTCTGCGGGTTCTTCCCAGCCGGGCGCTCCCCTGGTAAAGCTGATGGCAAAAAGGGTTCATACCCAGCCCCGGCTAAAACCAGGGCTCCCCCATCTTCCCCCAGCGTGACCGTTTCCCGTAAGGCGAAACGGCCACGCGCCTCCCCCGAGTCGTTAGACTCACAAGAGGCAACACCCCTGAAATTGGGCGCTAGGCCATCTTCCGGGGTTCCTAAAGCTGTCCCCCGAAAGGAGGACAGCAAAAAGGAGCTTCGGCTCCTTCGCCCATGCCCCGAGGTAGAGCGAGTGGCTCGGAGACGGTGGTTCCTCGAAAAGAGGGCCCCCCGCCTCCCAGGCCGCAACACCTGCCTAAGGTTTTGAGGCGGAGGGGGGAAAAGACTTGCATGGCGAGCCCAACCTCCCCCAATAAGTCCTCAAAGGCGACAGCGCCTTCAGCGCTTTGTCCGGCCAACAGCGCCCCGGGTTCTGCCCCTGGGGAACGTACGGCCATTCCCATGAGGGGATTCTGTTCGAGGAGGGCCCCCCGTGTCTCCTCCGAGCTAGGACTGGAGGGCATATTCCTTCAATGGAATTGCCATGGACTCCGGGCCAACTGGGAGGAACTGCGGAGGCTCGTCTCGTCCCGTTCCCCGTTAGCTATCTTTTTGCAGGAGACCATGCTAGGCGCGTGCCCACTGCCTGCCCTCCCGGGGTATAAGGGTAATGCGACCCCACCACCGCGGGATGGCTGAGCTGGGGGATGCGTGGTCTGCACCCGGCATGATGTCTCCGTTCTTCCTTTCTCTTTAGATACCTCCTTTCAGGCAGTGGCTGTGCAGCTGCACCTGGATAGGAGGTATACTATCATTTCTGCGTACATTCCACCGTCAGCTGACTTCGACGCGGGGGGACTTCTGCCGCGTCGTGGTACGGTTGCCGACGCCCTTTCTCTCGCTTGGATATCTGAACGGCAGGCATCCTCTCTGGGGAGATTACTCAATAAATCCCAGGGGACAAGTCCTTGCCGATCTGATCGAAGAGCTTGAGATAGGTGTCCTAAACGTGGATGAGTTTACACATCACTGTCCGAGAACCGCTTCATTTTCTTGCCTTGATCTATCTTTGTGCTCTTCGGATGCACAGCCTGATTTTGATTGGAGGATTTGGTCGATGACCTCCATGGTAGTGATCACTTTCCCATTCAAATATCATTTTCAGGGCAACTGCCGCCTGAGAGCCCACCTCGGTGGTGCTTGGCGCGGGCACGGTGGCCTGCATTTCAGGAAATGACTGAATTCTCTATCTCAGTCGAGGAGTTTAGGTCGGTAGATGAGGCCGTTGAGTTCTTCTCCGGCAACCTCATCGCCATGGGCGTGACTACTATTCCTAGGACGTCTGGCCGTTTTGCACGCCGACCACTCCCATGGTGGTCGGCCGAGTGTGAGACGGCCATCAAACAGAAGCGTTATGCCTACATGCGCTATAAGCGCCGCCCGAACGATTTCACTGTTGCTGAATTTCGTCGGGCTAGGGCTAGGTTCCGGTATATTTTGAAGCATGCCCGCCGCTCTTCTTGGCGGGCATACGTGTCTTCACTTAACGGGAAGACCCCTTTAGCTGAGGTGTGGAATCGCAGGACCCCGCTCCCGTTTTCCAGGAGAATGGGACCGCAATCTCGGACCCCGCGTCCGTGGCGGAATCCTTAGCGACCGCTTTTTCCGCATTCTCTAGCCGGGATGCTGATCCGCCAGCATTCAATGCACGTCGTGATGTCGCGGAAGGCCGCCGGCTGGACTTTACCTCCAGAGGCGGAGAACCCTTCAACGACAAGTTTACTGTGAGTGAGTTGCGCTCCGCTCTCGCTTCGTGCGCAGACACCGCCCATGGTCCGGACGATGTCCTGTACGCCATGCTTCGACACCTGGGTGAGTGAGGCATGGCCTTTCTGTTAGATTTGTTCAACAGGATCTGGGTGGAGGGTCTTCTCCCAGACTCCTGGCGAATCGCTACTGTGCTCGCCTTTCGCAAACCGGGGAGAGATCACTCTACTCCGACCGGTTTCCGCCCAATCTCTCAAACCTCTTGCGTGTGCAAGTGTTTGGAGAAATTGGTAAATGTTAGATTAGCCTTTTTCCTGGACAGCGGAGGCCATCTGTCTTCTGCACAGTGCGGCTTCCGTAAGTTCCACTCCACGTCGGATGCTCTGCTCCGACTGGAAAATGCCGTCAGCGAGGCTTTCCTTCGTAGACAGCACTATGCCACGGTGTTTTTCGATCTGGAGAAGGCCTATGATAACGCATGGCGATACGGTATCATGGAGACTCTCCACACGATGGGGGCGAGGGGACGCCTCCCAGTCATTATATCTGAATTTTTTCGAGATCGTTGATTCTGCGTACGGGGGGGGGGAGCTCTCTCCGGCCCCAAGGAGCAGGAAGGGGGTCTCCCGCATGGAAGTGTCCTCAGTGTCGCACTCATTGCCCTGAGCATCAACGGCATCACCTCGGTGCTGCCAGAAGATGTTCTCGCTACGCTCTACGTGGACGACCTTTCGATCTCTTTTGGCGCGGACCAGATGCCAACTCTGGAGCGTCGACTCTAACAGGCATTCAACCGCGTCTCTCGCTATGCCGAAGCGCACAGGTTTCGGGTTTCTTTGGCCAAGACTAAGGTCGTGCACTTCTGCCGCCATCTACGGCTCCACTCCGACCCAGATTTGTTTATTAATGGGGTGCGCCTGGATGTAGTTGATTCGCACCGTTTCCTTGCTCTTGTATTCGACCGACGCCTCACCTGGGAGGCTCATATTCGCAGCCTTAGGGTCTGATGTACCCGTGTCATGGATATTCTCCGTTCCGTGACGTTCAGCGCTTGGGGTGCTGATAGGGCTACTGCCCTACTTTTTTATCGATCCTTTGTTCGTTCGACCGTTTATTGCGGAAGCACACCGGCCTCCGCCTTGCGACCGGTGCCTTCCGCACTTTCCCCATTGAGAGCCTGTTGGTCGATGCTGGGGAGATGCCACTCGCTCTGCACCGCGTGCAGTGCATCACTCGCCTGTACGCGCGAGCACGGCGCCTTCCTCAGTGGCCAACCTCTTTCACTGCATCCGCACCTGATCTCGACGCTGCCTATGCCGGCGAGAGACGCCAGTCATACCCTAAGCCCTTTGGGTTTAGGGCCAGGAAACTCCTTCGAGAGCTAGATATAGCTCTCTGCCGGTGGCGCCCCTGGTTCTGCCTAGGACGCCACCCTGGAGGGTACCACATTTGGCTTTTTGTCGCCACGCCTCTGCTCCCAAATCTTGTACAGCGCTAGGATTGTTGCGTTCGGCCTTTTTGGAGCACACATCGTGTCACGCTGGAAACGTGCCAGTGTATATGGATGGCTCCAATTCCCAAGAGGGGGTCGGCTTCCACGCCGTATCCCCTCTGTTTGAAGTCAGCGGGGCTCTGCCAGGCGCTGCGTCTGTCTTCACGGCCGAGCTGGTGGCAATACAAAAGATTACCCGACATGCCCGGTTCGGAGACTGGATTGTGATCTATAGTGACTCACAAAGCACCCTGAGTGCTCTCGGGGCATTGGAATCTTAGCATCCCCTGGTTCGCGATATCCGTGATGCCACGGTTTTGGTGAGCTGGGCAGATGTCGAGATTATCTTCTGCTGGGTTCCTGGACATGTAGTAATTGCAGGGAATGAGTGCGTCAAAGAGTCTGCGACGACTCTGCAACTGGACCAGCGTTTCGCTCTTCCTCACACCGAGTACATGGCAGGAATATGGGCAGCTCTTCGGACTGCTTGGCAATGAAGATGGGAGACGGTCGAAGGGAACTTAAAGTTGTGTGCCATTGCGCCGCAACTGTTCCCATGGACCTATCCCCCAATGCCGCGCTGGCTTCAGGTTGCTTTCTGTCGTCTCCGAATCGGACACGCTCGTGTGATGCATCGCTATTTGATGGAGCGCTTGCCTGCGCCCCATTTTGACGACTGCATCGTCCCCAAGACTGTTTGGCGCATTCTTGTTGAATGTCGTAGTCTGGGTGATCTTCACGCACGATACCTGTCCCGGTACTGGGATGATCGGGGTCGCTACCGCCTGTCCCTTGTACTCGGAATGGATTCGTTCACATTGACTTGTTGACTTTTGGGGGGAGGCCGGGCTTCTCCCCTTTATTTAAGGTTCTTTTTTGTTTTGTTGTTTGTTATTGTTTTGTTCGTTGGTGCACTCTCCTGGACCGGGGTGAGGGGGACCTCCCTCCGCTGCCGGAGATTACTTCCTGATTGTTAAGTTTTTCCACTTTATATCATTGTTAAGTTTTCATTTTTTTATTTTAAAGTAGCCTAGTTCTAGGCTGTCGTGTTTTTCGGCGACTTATGCCCAAGTGGGCAGTTGCCAGATGGGCTCTATAAAATATTAAAAAAAAAAAAAATCCAAGACCCTATTTGCTGTATTTTTTGCTTCAATCCACTGCTTTGAAAACTTCAGTGACCTATCTACTACTACGCCTAAGTCCTTCTCATCCTCAACTGAATTCAGTTAATGCCCATCCATTTCATAGCTAAATTCCCTATTATCCCTTCCCATGTTAATAACTTTACATTTTTTAAGGTTCAAAGTCATTTGCCACTTCTGAGCCCAAGCTAATAACTTATTTATTCACTGCACTTTAAAGCTACCCTCAATTTCTTTGACTACAGCAGCCAATTTAGTGTCATCAGCAAAAATTGACACTGCTATTTACAGCCTCCCCAAGATCATTTATATAAACTATGAATAATAAAGGGCCTAGAACAAATCCCTGAGGTATGCCACCGATAGCGTCCCTCCACTGTGGCCTCACCCCATTCAGCACAAGTCTGTTTCCTGTCTTTCAGCCATTCAGTTATCTAATTCAAAACTTTCCTACATATACCATGCATTTTTAATTTCTAACTAGTTTCCTATGTGGAACCTTATCAAAAGCTTTGCTAAAATCTAACTAAATTACATTAACATTCTCTCCCTTATCTAATTGTATAGTAACATAATCCATAAAATCCAGTAAATTTGTTAAACACGATCTACCTGTTCTAAACCCATGCTGAGCATCATTTATTAACTTACCATACTCTAGATGTTCAGAAATCCCCTTCTTAACTATCTTCTCAAGGATCTTACAAACTATAGAAGTTATGCTTACCGGCCTAAAGTTATTCGGATCTTCTTTATTTCCCTTTTTAAAAATGCACTACATTCGCTAATTTCCAATCATTAGGTATTTCTCCAAACTCTAGTGATCTAGTATATAACTTCTCAAAAGCTACTGCAATATTATCTACACCTTCTTTGAGTAACCTAGAATTAATATTGTCTGGGCCAGATGACACTAGTATTTAACTCCAATATAAGCCCTTTAATTATTTCCCTGTTCACATTAATAGTATTCAACACTACTTCTCTTTACCTAGAATTATCATCAATCAATCTATCTAGATTCTCTTTTGTAAATACTGAAGAAAAATGATTATTAAGAACCTCTACTATTTCTTCATCAGAGTCTTTCAAAACCCCTTCATATCAATAGGCCCTATTTTATCACTGTTAGATTTGTTATTAATTTTATAATAGCTAAATAATTTTCTTGGATCTTTATTATTCTTTTGAGCTAAATTAATTTCTGCCGCCCTTTTGCTCTTCTTAATAATCTTATTTAGCTCACTTCTGGTCGACCTATAATGATTTAAATTGTCAAAAGTACTTTCTCTCTTCATTGGAATACACTGCTCCTGGACTATGTTTAATATAGTCTTAAAAAGTGTCCCACATCTCATAAGTATTCTTCCCCCGGAATTCTATATCCCACCTAATCTGATTTAGCAAATTTCGTAATTTATCGTAATTTCCCCTATAAAAATTTGGAGTTTTTGTGGAGTTTGTTGATGTTCTATCTTTTACTATTCCCAAGTTCAAATGAAAGTCTGATGATCACTATTTCCCAATGCTTTCCCAACAGACAATTCCTGAACCAAGTGATGATCATTTGAAAGAACCAGATCTAATATATTGTCACCCCTTGTTGGCTTATTAGCAAATTAAGTCAAAAGATTATCCTCAAAGCATTTTATAAACTTACAACTTGCTCTATCCCTTCCTATCATATTTTTCCTGTCCACAGAATTTAAGTTAAAGTCACCAAGAATAACTGTATCTACTTCACATCCTTTACTTATTTCCCTGATCATTAGCTCATCAATCATCTGTCTGGATGCTCTGTAAAAGGCTCCCAAGTGTATTATCCTATTTTTACTGACCCTAATATCTATCCATAGTGACTATGTTTAATATAGTCTTAAAAAGTGTCCCACATCTCATAAGTATTCTTCCCCCGGAATTCTATATCCCACCTAATCTGATTTAGCAAATTTCGTAATTTATCGTAATTTCCCCTATAAAAATTTGGAGTTTTTGTGGAGTTTGTTGATGTTCTATCTTTTACTATTCCCAAGTTCAAATGAAAGTCTGATGATCACTATTTCCCAATGCTTTCCCAACAGACAATTTCTGAACTAAGTGATGATCATTTGAAAGAACCAGATCTAATATATTGTCACCCCTTGTTGGCTTATTAGCAAATTAAGTCAAAAGATTATCCTCAAAGCATTTTATAAACTTACAACTTGCTCTATCCCTTCCTATCATATTTTTCCTGTCCACAGAATTTAAGTTAAAGTCACCAAGAATAACTGTATCTACTTCACATCCTTTACTTATTTCCCTGATCATTAGCTCATCAATCATCTGTCTGGATGCTCTGTAAAAGGCTCCCAAGTGTATTATCCTATTTTTACTGACCCTAATATCTATCCATAGTGACTCAACTTCTCCTTGTTTTATAGAATTATTTTGATTTGAAGAAATGCTATTTCTGATATAAATAATCAACCCACCATGACTCCTATCTCTCCTTTGACTAATGTACATATTATAACCCTGTAGTTCAAATTCACTCACATTGTCATTAAATTTATTTTCATTAACCCATGATTCTATTACACATATATCTATATCTTCATCATTAATATAACTAAATAACTCTTCTTTCTTATTTCTAAGACTCGCACTTACTGCCTTGCCACTGCCCTTGGCAGAACTCCCTCAGGAACTGGTCACTAGCCCAAGGGGGGCTGTTAGCCCTTTGGAGTAAATAGATCAAGGGCGGAGGATGTGTTATAAATAATGTAAATATTGTTTCTCATTCTGAGTTTACTTGCCTTAGGATCTGCACTTTGAATTTAAATTGTATCACAAATAAAGTTAACATGCTAAACACTATGGCATTGGATAATAATATTGATATCATAGCAGTGACAGAAACCTGGCTTACATCAGTTACTCCTGACTCCTTTATCTCTTTGCCTGCCTACCATCCAATAGTAAGAACAGATACAGTGGAGTAGGGCTGTACGTCAGGAAGGAGATATCTTGCCATAACCTAGATATCATCTTACTAGCAAACTATAACTTATGCTGTGGTGGTATATCATCTCCCAACTAACTCATTGGCTGCAAACACTGAACTTGTCAACTTTTTACTTACCTTCTGTAGAAGCAAGGAAATACTAATACTAGGGGATTTTAATTTACCTGCAGTGAATTGGTCCATCAACAACTCAATAAATCTTACCTATGACCCTATGACAATAGAGTTTTTGAATTGTTTTAATGAATTGGGCTTAACACACTGGTTGCCTTCCCAACATTCTTGAGGCCAAACAATATCCTGGACTTAGTACTTACCTCTGAGGTTGATAGAATTGGAGATGTAATATGCTGCCTCCCTTACCTTTTATTTGTACCTGTTATTTGTTAATACATCTTTATGAAAATACCTAATGATCCTGGGGGTTTAATCAGTAAGAGATCATGAAAAAGGGCTAACTATGGAAGAATGAACACTCACCTGGAAAGTATGGACTGGGATTATGAATTTGGAAATCTGAGTATCAATGAGCAATATGAGAGGTTCTTGGAGATCCTGCTCCCACTCATAGATGTATGTGTCCCATGTACTCGTGCTAACTTACCACCAAACAGATATAAACCTACCTGAAGATGAAGAGGTCTGCCTGGGAACTGTATAAAATGACTTGGGATATCTATGGTTGGAATTCTGATGAAGCCGAAACAATATTAGGTTATTTTAACTCAATTAATAGTGAATTCCTGAACTATTATATCCACACGCAAGCTCAGTTTGAGGAGTCTCTGGTGAATTGTCTCAAAGAAAATCTGAAGATATTTTACCTGTATATTAGAAGCAAGAAGGTTGTGGCTACTGCGATAAGGCCTTTGAAACAAAACAACATTATTTGTGATAATAGGCTTATGGCTGAGTATTTAACTGATAGTTATGCTTCTGTTTACAAAGATGACCCCTTAAATCTGCATCACCTAAATGGTAATGTCATGGACCCAATAGATATTACTCTTTTAGACATTTCAATAGCACATGGTGAAATGTATAAAAGCCTGTTCTAGCATGTGTCCGGATGGAATTAATCCTATACTAATAAAAACTTGCCCAGCATTAATACCTGTTTTACACAGGCTGTTTATTACAAGTTTGAGGAATTGCAGGCTTCTGGACAAGTGGGAAGTATTGGAAGTGGTACCTATCTTCAAGAAAGGTACAAGGTATGATCTTCTGAACTATAGGCCAGTGATCCTTACTAATACTACTCATAGGACACTATTAAAATGATACAAAGAAGGTATTACAGGCTTTAGTTGCCTAAAATGCATGTGCCACTCATATTAATAATTACCCAATCTTCTCACTAGTCATGGCCCCTTCATGAACTAGTCTCACACAAGTAAAAAACGGTATGACATCAACAAACACTAGTAAAATTCCAATTTTTTTTAGAGAAGATTGTATGCAACTAGTCCTGTGACTCGGTAGCAATTGGACCCATTCCTAACATAATTTCACAGATGACAAAAACCACAAGGGCCTATCAAAGGTCATCCACATCTGTCCATACCGCCCCATAAAATGCATCCATAGGATTGTGTCAGATCATGCATCTACAATATAGAATTTAAACCATCCATAGGAATGCATCAAAAACAAAAAGTATCACCATCAAGGCTCATCAAAATCCAAATCACTCATAATATACAATAATAAAAAAATGAGTCCAGTACCCCATCCCCCTCCTCAGCTAATTCTCCATTCCCATATAATCATCCAATCTGCGCTTGAAAACATTCAAGTTTGCACTGTCTAATGTCTCAGGTGGCAAACTATTCCAGTAATCTACACCACTTTGCTCTGTTGGTGAAAAAATATTTTCTAACATCCACCCTGCACCTCTGTTTTTTTAATTTTTAAGTTGTGACCCCTAGTCCTATTATTATCTTCCAACTCAATTATCCAGCCCAGATTTTAAAAAGCTCAATCATATTTCTCCTCACACACCTTTCAAATGAGAATATATTTAGTACCCTCAGTCTATCTTCATATTCAAGTTGCTTCATGGTAGGTATTATTTTTGTTGTCCTAGAGGAAGATGTATAAAACCGAGGACCTTTTAGAAATAGGTGGATCAAAATCATAGGTATAGTGCATTGGCTGTAACTATATTTTGTGTTTAATAAGTGGTGGCACTGTGAGAGGAGGCACATTTATATATGAATTCTGACAGGAATATCCTCTTGTGATCTGGTGTAGCTTTTTGAACCTCCCTGCAAGTATCTAAGTTGCATCTTCCTGTTCTGTCCTCATTTTTGTGTCACTTTTATAACTCCAATTTTTTACTGTATCCCATTTTCTATTCTATTTACTAATTAGAAAAATGTTAACTCATTAGTTTAGTTTGTTTAAAACAAATCTTTATGATAATTTTCATTTGTAAAAAAAAACATCTTTCTTTTATAAAAATATTGTTTTCCTATATTCTCTGAAAGAAGTATTCTTTTATCATTTTCAGAAAATTTGGACTTATCAGTTAGTTGAAATCAAGATATGGCAGCAGAAATTAAGCCAGTTTGTTCACCAAATATTCCAAGGACTATCACACCAGAAAGACCTATACTAGTATCTAGAATTGATAATGCTGGAGTAGGTATTAATGGTGCTAAATTACTTGATGGTGGCAAAACCATTCTATCTGTTTGTGATGATAAGTAAGTCTTATTTTTTTTTTTAATTCTAACCTAAAATGTAATAGAGAAATATAATGCCTCCACTAGTTTTTTCCTGAAGTTTATTTTAGGTTAAGCCCATGAAAGGTTTCAACATTGTGAAGTATTTTCTGGGATAATCCAGTAATTTAAACTGACTCAAGAAAGAGTATTATCAACCACATCTCCCCTGAAAGTAAAAAAATTTTTGGGGTTGGTGGCAAGTTTGTCTTAATATTCTTTTATAATATTCTCATGAGATTTCAAGTTAAAAAAATTTAAGGAAGCAAGATTTCTGTTCCATTGGTAAGCATAATATATGTATTTTAGTAAAGAGATATTCTTTTAGATTTGCTATGAAACTTACTAGGATGTCACTTAAATACGAAGGTTAGTCTTTTCACGCTCTCAATCTAGGGATCTGCCCTATATCTATTCCATTGGTACCATAAAACTGACTGAATAATAATTTTATTCAAATAACTATAAAAGGTTGCTATCTTCCAAAACTTAATCCATATTTATATATTTTTTACATAATCATTGTTTCTAATATTCATATTTCTTTATTATAAATCTGTATACTAAGCATATATGTGTGTGTACCTTTCTGTATAGCTGTAAAATACTCGATGTTTTATTTCTCATGAACATGTCAATGATGCATAATTATGACACATTCACTCATTTTAAAAATAGTATTGCATAATGTTTTGTGTTTCAACATATTACATCAAATGTCATAACTTGTGCAAAGAAAAATGTATATAAATTAGTTCTTCATGAGGTTGATTGTATTAGTGCCATTTCATTCATCCAGGTAAGAACATCTTACTGATTATAATTTCATTTTAATAGTGTGGCAGTTTTTTGTGACAATATAATTTATGATTAGCTACTAATTCCAAATTTTCTTTTTGTTTTGCATTTATTGCGATGATATATTTATATTTCAATTATATTATTAAGGGCAAGGGTTGATGAAGCAAAAGGATGCAGGCTTTTTTATACAGGAAAGCATTTGGGTACTTCCTTTACCTTCACTTAAAAGAAAATGACAGTGATACCTGAGAAAATCTCAAATTCCAATCTGGCTAGAGCACCACTGCCTTAGTGACCTATAGAAAGCTTTTGAAGAATGAAAAGTATTCAAGGATGAGTGATTTACAGAAAATAAAAAAAGCAAGAATTCATTGAACACCTCAATCCTATTTCTGAATGTGAGAGACTGGTCATGTAGCAAGAAGATTGGAAGTTCCTTTAGTAGCAGTGTCAAAGAGGATGTGCAGGTTTGGAGAAGACCCATCAGTGCCAAGTCACAGTTTGTATTTGATGCTAGGAGTTGAATAGAAATGAAGAAAGCAATCAGAAGCTGAAATGGAAGGGGCATTCAATATCACAGTTTGGCACTCCTTATCTTCCAGCACAGATGATAGCTAAGAAGAAGGAGTATGTGTTGAATTTTTCACAGAAAAGAAAAGTTCAATAAAATATATCAGGACATCAGGATTGGCAGCATTATTAGATTGCTTGCAACCTCATCAAGAAAGGCCACATGTCTGCTGGTTTCTTTCAATTCTCTTGCATTGACCAGCAACAGTTCCAAACAGCAAACAGATGCACTCACTAAATCACTAATTGTTAAGCACTTAGTTACCTTATTATCTTTGCAAAATCCCAAACACTAAAAGTTTGTAATGACATTAAGGAATTACTTGATCTTTCTGTTCATCTTTCTTGGAAAAGTTTAATACTTAAGGAATAAACACAGGAACATGGAATTCAAGATTCCTGCCTCTTTTCTATTCTAGTACACATCAAAACTCCATTGAATGACTGATTGATGTGACTACTCCTTCAATACTGATACAAAATCTCCAAGTCTACCAACAAGAAGTTGTCTGCACATTTGTGATGAATGGTTTCCTTCTTTTTTTCTGAAGGAGAGTGAGTGCTCATCATGCATTTTTATAATTCTTTTTGCATGTTTGTTGTGTGTTTTGAGGGTCATGTGGGTATTGAAAGTAAGGCTGAGTATTGTGCGAGTTTTATTGATTGGGATACGGGTGTCATTTAGTATTCTTCACCTTGTGAGAGTGGCATGACCTAGCCTCTGTGGCATTGAGATGATGAATACTTCATTTCTTCTAGACCTTTCCTTTTTGACACTTTCATTATAAGCCCTTTTTTGCTTATTTGGTGGCTAATTTGACGGGCTAGTTGCCAACTCGCTTCAATCCACTCATCTCTGGTTGGAGCTGAAAGTGAGTGAATTCATCCCCTCCCTCTCAGTTTCCGTGGGGAATGGTAGTTTTTATCACGCATGATTTCTTTCCCACTTTTCCATTCCTACCGCTCTTGTCTTTCTTTTGGACCCAAGTCCCAGTGGTGCACCATGCCACAGAATGTTTGGTCACTGGGCTGAAAAAGGTGGGTGTGAGTTGTGTTGGCTGGGACAACTGGCACCTTATGTGCTCACTCTGTATTGGGTTCCCAAGGTAAGCATTTTGCAATCGCCACCCAGCAAACATTGTATTGAATGTATGAATGAGGTTATATGTAGTAGTCATTATCACAATTTTTCTATATGAATTTTGTTACTCTCTTTTTCTTCCTTTGTATTGTAGGAATAAGGAGAGTGATAGTGGTGTTTGGATTAAATTAAGAATTTATTGTCTGTTAATATTAAACAAATTTACTATATAATGGTTTGAAATAATCAGCAATTCTCATTATTGATCATTTTTATATGGGCCAATCCTGACTGTTCTTATGCTGTTATGAGCCTCCAATCACACCCTAAGTTTTTCTAATTTAGGGCAAGATAACTCCTTTGAGATCTCAACATAGCTCACAGCATAGTGATCCCTCTGGTTGTTCCCAGATACTACGAGGGGCGGTCAATAAGTTTTGCGAATCAGTAGGGCAAAACAAAGGAAGGGGATGGCTGTTTGTGGAGGTGTTAAGACAAGTTATGACAAGTCAGGACCTGCAGCTGCATGCTCCTGCCTCGTCTATTTAAGAAGCAGTAGCTGATCGCAGATCATCAATCACAAATTTTTCAACAATGGAGAAGGTTGAGCACCGCTCAGTGATGAAATATTTGACCAAGGAAGGCAAGAATGCAAGGGAGTTCCGCCATGGTTGTGAGTCCCTTGAAGATGACCCCCGTCAGACGTGACCAACGAGGACAATGTGGCCTGTGTGGAGAGGATGATCCTCGAGAATTGACGGGTGAAGGTCGAACAAATCGACTGAGAACTGGGAATATCAACGGAGGTGTTATCAACATCATCCACGACAATTTGGCCATGACCAAGGTGTCTGCCCGTTGGGTCCCTAGAAACCTCATGCCCCATGATTGACTTCAACATTGTCAAATTCCACAAGGCCAGAGTTGCACAAGCTGCCTTGCACGAGTGCGGATTCGAGAAGCTCAACTATCCCCCCTACAGTCCAGATCTGGCCCCTAGCGACTACTTTTTATTCCACCAGCCTCAGGGACAAGTGGCGCAAGTGCATTGAAGTTGAGGGTAGTTATATTGAAAAATAATAAAACACTTTTCCTCATATCTCGTTTCCTTATATCTGAATTGCAAAACTTATTGACCACCCCTCGTATGTTCCCAAAGCTTCTAGAGTGCTGGTAGTATTACATTTAGACACATTTGAGTATAGGCCGGTGCTGTGCCAGTGTACACGGATAGGTTCAAACCCAAAGAGGCATTTGGCTTTAAATTGTCTCCCCCTGTGCTTGAAGATAAGGCTCTATTGTATGTTGCATGTCTTCACGGCTGAGCTAATTGCAATACACCACATGGTATGGGAGACTTTAACCTCATAATCTCTTTGGAGATGGATTGTGTTCTACAGGGACTCTCAGAGTGCCCCAGGTGCACACTTGAGGCTTTGGAATCTCCACACCTCTTGGTTTGCTGTATCATTGGTGACACTGCTACCATATGCTGGTAGGATGTTGATATTGTCTTCTGTTGAATTCCTGGACTAGTATGACTTCTGGAAAATGAGGGCACCAAATACTGCAAGGAAAGAGGGACTGAACCAGCAATTTGTTCTTCCTCACCCTGTCTACATGGTAGGAATTAAGTCAACCCCTTACACTGTGTTTAGCCAAGAAGATGGGAGACAGCTGACAGGAAGCTAAAGTTGTGTGCTATTGCCATGGAGTTGCCCCCAATGGCTTTAGGTCATTTTCTGTTTCCTCCAAATTGGACACGCTCACAGAACACAGTACCAGCACTCTTCTCAACTTTACTCCATTTACCATTTAGTCCCCCAGACCTTCCTGCAGATTCTTGTTGAATATTCCAGTCTGAGGGATCTTCCTGTGTGTTACTTGTCTCAGTAGCAGGTAAAAGTTTGCTCACTAGTGCTAGTCCCTTATACTCAAGACTAGTTTATGCACCTCAGATTGTGGTGAGGCTATCCAGTTTTTGGAGGAGGCTGGCCGCCTCCATTGTGTTTAGGTGCCTGGTGCATTCTTAGGTGGCAGGCTTAATCCTCTCCTTCGCCTACGGGTGCCGCGGACTCCCCCTCACCCCCTTCTCTGGAGGTGCTTTCAGGCACCTCCCTATTTCCTGCGGCAGTCCCTCCTTTTCTTTCCAAGGGGACTGCCAAGAAAGCCAGCAGGCAGCCCATAGCGAACTGCAACCCATCAAAGCGGCTCAGTAGGGCCAACCCCCTTAGGGGGGAGAGGGAAGCCAGGCCCCTTTGGTTGCTTCCCTCAAAAGACCTGCTGGAAGAATATTTAACATGGCCGGGGTCAAGGACTGTGCCTCCCCACACAAGACTGGTGACGCTGCCAAGGGGACCTGCGATGTCCTGGGAGGGAATGGCCAACTGGAGGCCCCTCCTGTGATAGACATGGTCATTGAGGAAACCCAGCCTCAGACGGTAGGGCCTTCCATGGGGGAAAATCTGGGCTCAGCGCCAAGCACCGAACCCGAATCCGCCCCTATGCAAGGTCCTCCTCAAACGGCTGAGGGCTCCAAGGCAGTACAAGGAGGAGAGGGATCTCCACTAATGGGTGCCCCTGCGACCACCAGGACCTTCTCAATTTCGGAGAAGGACCTGGCTGGGGCTGGTCCATCTGGCCTATGAGATCATATCGGCAGAGGTGAGAAGCGGGTTCATTCCCCGCCCTCCTCCAAAAAAGAAAAAGACTAAGAAGACTCGGGGCTCCTCTCCATCCGCGGGGGCTGTGGGGATGGATGGGTCTGCCTCCACTTTGGCAAGTGACCAAGCGAAGATCGGCACATCCGGCCCCTCTGCCCCCTGGGTTGCGGAGCCCCTGACTAAGACCAAAAGTGCATAGGGCGGAGCCTCGATGACATCGGGACCCCTCATTTAGAGGTTACCTGGCATTTTCGAGCCTGCTGGCTTCAAATGCTTCCTCGTTATTCGATCCACTGATGGCACCATGTTGGCTAAGGGCAACATGATCCATCAGAGGAGAGGATTAGCTAGTGCAATTGGTAGAGAGCCAAAGATGACCCGTTTCTCGGACGGGAGCCTTCTGGCGAATGCGGCGAATCTCGCTGAGGCGGCCAAGATAAGTGATCTTCGGATACTTTATGGCACCCCGGTGAGTGTGACGCCGCACTCTACCATGAACTTTGTGAAAGGAGTAGTTTATGCGAGGGAACTCGTTGACTACTCCATTGAGGACATCACCTTAGAGCTGGCCGACCATGGGGCGGTCAAGGTCGAATGTGTGATGAGAAAACAGGGAGGGGCCTCGAGGCCCACCCCTACACTCTTTGTCACATTCGACTGTGACAAGCTCCCTGAGTCGGTAGGTGCTGGTTGATACCGCTACCGCGTGAAGGCATTCGTGCCACTGCCGCGACGGTGCTATTACTGTCACCGCTTCGGCCATACAAAATGATCTTGTAGACATGCAAAGTCGGGGTCACCCGAAGTCTGTGTAAATTGCTCCAAGGCCGCACACGATAAGTCTAAATCATGTGTGGCCAAGTGTGTCAATTGCGGAGAGCCTCACCCCGCTTCTTCGAAGCAATGTGGTGTATATCTCCTCTAGATATACACCAGGATCGAATCTCATTCCGCGAGGCTAAGGACTTGGTCCTGGCGCACCCGGCTCTGCCTGGGACGTCATATGCCTCAATAGTTAGAAAGGTACCCTCTGCTCCTGGCCCATCCAGGCCAACGAGCACGGTTGTTTCCGCGCCCATTCGGAGCCCTTCTGCGGGCTCTACTCAACCCGGGCGCTCCCCTGGTAAAGCTGTCGGCAAAAAGGGGTTCATACCCAGCCCCGGCTAAAACCAGGGCTCCCCCCTCTTCCCCCAGCATGACCGTTACCCGTATGGCGAAACGGCCACGCGCCTCCACCGAGTCGTTAGACTCACAGGGGGCAACACCCCTGAAGTTAGTCGCCTGACCATCTTCCGGGGTTCCTAAAGCTGTCCCCCGAAAGGAGGACAGCAACACAGGAGCTTCAGCTCCTTCGCCCACACCTAGAGCTGGAGCGAGTGGCTCGGAGACGGTGGTTCCTCGAAAAGAGCTCCCCCCCCCGCCTCCGAAGCCGCAACGCCTGCCTAAGGTTTCGAGGCGGAGGGAGGAAAATACTCGCATGGCGAGCCCAATCTCCCCCAATTAGTCCTCGAAGGCGACAGCGCCTTCAGCGCTTTGTCCGGCCAACAGCGCCCAGGGTTCTGCCTCCGGGAAGCGTACGGCCATTCCCATGAGGGGATTCTGTTCGAGGAGGGCCCCCGCGTCTCCGAACTAGGCCTGGAGGGCATATTCCTTCAATGGAATTGTCGTGGACTCCGGGCCAACTGGGAGGATCTGCAGAGGCTCATCTCATCCAGTTCCCCTTAGCTATCTTTTTGCAGGAGACCATGCTAGGCCCGTGCCCCCTGCCCTCCCTCCCGGGATATAAGGTTCTTGCTACCCCACCACCACGGGATGGCCGGGCTGGGGGATGCGCGGTTTACACCCGGCATGATGTCTCTGTTCTTTCTTTCTCTTTAGATACCTCCTTTCAGGCAGTGGCTGTGCAGCTGCACCTGGATAGGAGGTATACTATCATTTCTGCGTACATTCCACTGTCAGCTGACTTCGACGTAGGGGATTTCCGCCAGGTCCTGGCACGGTTGCCGAGGCCCTTTCTCTTGCTTGGAGATCTGAACGGCAGGCATCCTCTCTGGGGAGATTACTCAATAAATCCCAGGGGACAAGTCCAGCCGATCTGATCGAAGAGCTTGAGATAGGTGTCCTAAACGTGGATGTGTTTACGCATCACTGTCTGAGAACCGCTTCATTTTCTTGCCTTGATCTATCTTTGTGCTCTTCAGATGCACAGCCTGATTTTGATTGGGGGGTGGTCGATGACCTCCATTGTAGTGATCACTTTCCCATTCAAATATCATTTTCAGGGCAACTGCCACCTGAGAGCCCACGTCAGTGGTGCTTGGCGCGGGCGCAGGGGCCTGCATTTCATGAAATGACTGAATTCTCTATCTCAGTCGAGGAGTTTAGGTCGGTAGATGAGGCCGTTGAGTTCTCCGGCAACCTCATCGCCTTGGGCCTGCCTACTATTCCTAGGACGTCTGGCTGTTTTGCACGCCGACCACTCCCATGGTGGTCGGCCGAGTGTGAGACGTCCCTCAAACAGAAGCGTTATGCCTACATGCGCTGTAAGCGCCGCCGGAATGATTTCACTGTTGCTGAATTTCATCAGGCTATGGCTAGATTCCGGTATATTTCGAAGCACGCTAGCCGCTCTTCTTGGTGGGCATACGTGTCTTCACTTAACGGGAAGACCCCTTTAGCTGGGGTGTGGAATCGAGTCAAAAGTATTCAGGGCAAGTTCTCGCAGGCCCTCCTCCCCCCCCACCGATGCCGGAGATTGCTTCCTAATTGTTAAGTTTTTCACATTTTTATCATTGTTATGTTTTTATATTTTTTATTTTAAAGTAGCCTAGTTCTAGGCTGTCTTGTTTCCGGTGACTTATGCCCTAGTGGGCAGTTGCCAGATGGGCTCTATAAAAAAAAAAAAAAATTGTCTCATAACTTAATTCTGTATTTGCTAACCCTGCAAAGAGAGATGTTTCAGTTGTCCCATTTTTCAGTCAGACCCAGACTGCATTCAAGCACCTCTTTTCTAAGATTGCCAACTGAAGAAAGATGATACGAAAGAGCTCCACCAGTTTCCCCTCGCCCCCTTATTCTGCATCATTAGATTTTACCTCTCCTCAGTCCATAGAACCTCCCCCTCCTCTCTATTTGAAACAGTTTGATACTACAGTGGATGCAAAAAGTTTCCAGACTGCTCTATTGAATATACATTGTCTACTAAACGAACTATGTTGACTGAAATGGCACTTCTTGCCACTGCCCATCACCTACAATCAATGGTGGTACCATCTACCAAAGCACACTCTGGATGGCAATGGAAGACCAAAAGCTACAGATAAACTTCTAATATGAGAGGTAACAAAGAACCCACATTTAACAGCATTGAACTGAAAAATAATCATCCTGTGCTTCTGAACAATGTCTTCACCTACACTATCCATCATTGACCTCAGAATGACTTTACCTTGCCCATTTACTGTACAGCTAAGAAACCCCTTCTTATGGAGTGCATGAAGAAACAACGATGTACTTTTACCAAGAAATATGCACATTGGACACCATCAGACTGGCACAAGGTTATATGGTCATATGAATCCACATTCCATTGTATCTCCAGTTGCACAAGGAGTGTTTGGCCCTGTTCCTCAGTCAACAAGTATGGCCAAAAATTCACAGTGATCACAGTTAAACACTTGAATCTGTTGTGGTGGATGGCCGGTGTGTGAATGGGGAGTATATGTGGGAGGTGTTCTCCCCATTTTATGGGGGGTGGTCGATGACCTCCATGGTAGTGATCACTTTCCCATTCAAATATCATTTTCAGGGCAACTGCCGCCTGAGAGACCACCTCGGTGGTGCCTGGCGCGGGGGCCTGCATTTCAGGAAATGACTGAATTCTCTATCTCAGTCGAGGAGTTTAGGTCGGTAGATGAGGCCGTTGAGTTCTTCTACGGCAACCTCATCGCCGTAGGCCTGACTACTATTCCTAGGACGTCTGGCCGTTTTGCACGCCGACCACTCCCATGGTGGTCGGCCGAGTGTGAGACGGCCCTCAAACAGAAGCGTTATGCCTACATGCGCTATAAGCGCCGCCCGAACGATTTCACTGTCGCTGAATTTCGTCGGGCTAGGGCTAGGTTCCGGTATATTTCGAAGCACGCCCGCCGCTCTTCTTGGCGGGCATACGTGTCTTCACTTAACGGCAAGACCCCTTTAGCTGAGGTGTGGAAGCGAGTCAAAAGGATTCGGGGCAAGTTCTCGCAGGACCCCCCTCCCGTTCTCCAGGAGAATGGGACCGCAATCTCGGACCCCGCGTCCGTGGCGGAATCCTTAGCGACCGCTTTTTCCGCATTCTCTAGCCGTGATGCTGCTCCGCCAGCATTCAATGCACGTCGTGATGTCGCGGAAGGCCGCCGGCTGGACTTTACCTCCAGAGGCGGAGAACCCTTCAACGACAAGTTTACTGTGAGTGAGTTGCGTTCCGCTCTCGCTTCGTGCGCGGACACCGCCCATGGTCCGGACGATGTCCCGTACGCCATGCTTCGACACCTGGGTGAGCGAGGCATGGCCTTTCTGTTAGATTTGTTCAACAGGATCTGGGTGGAAGGTCTTCTCCCAGACTCCTGGCGAATCGCTACTGTGCTCGCCTTTCGCAAGCCGGGGAGAGATCACTCTACTCCGACCGGTTTCCGCCCAATCTCTCTAACCTCTTGCGTGTGCAAGTTGATGGAGAAATTGGTAAATGTTAGATTAGCCTATTTCCTGGACAGCGGAGGCCATCTGTCTTCTGCACAGTGCGGCTTCCGTAAGTTCCACTCCACGTCGGATGCTCTGCTCCGACTGGAAAGTGCCGTCTGCGAGGCTTTCCTTCGTAGACAGCACTACGCCACGGTGTTTTTTGATCTGGAGAAGGCCTATGATACCGCATGGCGATACGGTATCATGGAGACTCTCCACACGATGGGGGCGAGGGGACGCCTCCCAATTTTTATATGTGAATTTTTGCGAGATCGTCGATTCCGCGTACGGGTGGGGGGAGCCCTCTCCGGCCCAAAGGAGCAGGAAGAGGGTGTCCCGCAGGGAAGTGTCCTCAGTGTCACACTCTTTGCCCTGAGCATCAACGGCATCACCTCGGTGCTGCCGGAAGATGTTCTCGCTACGCTCTACGTGGACGACCTTTCGATCTCCTTTGGCGCGGCCCAGATGCCAACTCTGGAGCGTCGACTCCAACAGGCATTGAACCGCGTCTCTCGCTATGCCGAAGCGCACAGGTTTCGGTTTTCTTTGGCCAAGACTAAGGTGGTGCACTTCTGCCGCCATCCACGGCTTCACCCCGACCCAGATTTGTTTCTTAATGGGGTGCGCCTGGATGTGGTTGAGTCGCACCGTTTCCTTGGTCTTGTATTCGACCGACGCCTCACCTGGGAGGCTCATATTCGCAGCCTTAGGGTCTCCTGTACCCGCGCCATGGACATTCTCCGTTCCGTGACGTTCAGCGCTTGGGGCGCTGATAGGGCTACCGCCTTACTTTTTTATCGATCCTTTGTTCGCTCGAAGCTCGACTACGGATGCGAGTTTTATGCATCCGCAGCCGAGCGTTTATTGCGGAAGGTGGATTCGATCCACCACACCGGCCTTCGCCTTGCGACCGGTGCCTTCCGCACTTCCCCCATTGAGAGCCTGTTGGTCGATGCTGGGGAGATGCCACTCGCTCTGCGCCGCGTGCAGTACATCACTCGCCTGTACGCGCGAGCCCGGCGCCTCCCTCAGTCGCCAACAGCTCTCACTGCATCCGCAGCTGATCTCGATGGTGCCTATGCCGCCGAGAGACGCCAGTCATACCCTAAGCCCTTTGGGTTTAGGGCCAGGAAACTCCTTCGAGAGGTAGATATAGCTCTCGGGCCGGTGGCGCCCCTGGTTCTGCCCAGGACGCCACCCTGGAGGGTACCACATTTGGCTATTTGTCGCCACGCCTCTGCTCCCAAAGCTTGTACTGCGCCGGGAGTATTGCGTTCGACCTTTTTGGAGCACACATCGTGTCACGCTGGTACCCTGCCAGTGTATACGGATGGCTCCAAGTCCCAAGAGGGGGTCGGCTTCCACGCCGTATCCCCTCTGTTTGAAGTCAGCGGGGCTCTACCAGGCGCTGCGTCTGTCTTCACGGCCGAGCTGGTGGCAATACACCACTCGGTACGGGAGATTACGCGACGTGCCCGGTTCGGAGACTGGATTGTGATCTATAGCGACTCACAAAGCGCCCTGAGTGCTCTCGGGGCATTGGAATCTCCGCATCCCCTGGTTCGCGATATCCGTGACGCCACGGTTTTGGCGAGCCGGGCAGATGTCGAGATTATCTTCTGCTGGGTTCCTGGACATGTAGGAATTGCGGGGAATGAGCGCGCCGATGAGGGCGCCAAAGAGTCCGCGAGGACTCTGCGACCGGACCAGCGTTTCGCTCTTCCTCACACCGACTACATGGCAGGAATACGGGCAGCTCTTCGGACTGCTTGGCAAAGAAGATGGGAGACGGTCGAAGGGAACTTAAAGTTGCGTGCCATTGCGCCGCGACTGTTCCCATGGACCTATCCCCCAATGCCGCGGCGGCTTCAGGTTGCTTTCTGTCGTCTCCGAATCGGACACACTCGTGTGACGCATCGCTATCTGATGGAGCGCTCGCCTGCGCCCTATTGCAACGACTGCGTCGTCCCCCAGACTGTTCGGCACATTCTTACATTCTTGTCGAATGTCCCAGTCTGGGTGATCTTCGCGCACGATACCTGTCCCAGTACCGGGATGGGCGGGGTCGCTACCGCCTGTCCCTTGTGCTTGGGACAGATTCGTGCACACTGACTTGTGGACTTGTTGACTTCTTGGGGGAGGCCGGCCTTCTCCCTATTATTTAAGCAAGGTTTGTTTGTTTTGTTTTTTGTTGTTTTTTGTTGTTGTTTTTTGCATTTGTTTTGTTTTTTGTTTGTTTTTTTTTTTCTTTAGTTGCACGCTCCTGCGCCGGGGGGACCTCTCCCCGACGCACCAGCTTGCTTCCTTTCCCCCTTTTGGGGTGTTTTTTTTTTTCTCTTTAATTTCATTTTAAAGTAGCCTAGAACTAGGCCAGTTTTAATACGGCGACTAATGCCCAAGTAGGCAGTCGCCAGATGAGCTCTAAAAAAAACCAAAAAAAAAACCCCACTCTCCCCATTTTATCCACTAGGGATTTTTCACCATTTTGCCTTAGTCTGTCCTTTCACCCTACTTTTCCTCGTTTATGATAGAGGAGTGTATGTATTGCTAGGAAGGAGGGTGGGGATAGACTAGGTTGTAGGTATAGATATGATTGGATTTGATTTGATTTTTTGTATAAAATTTGATCTACAATACTTTTCTTGTTACAGAAGATAGTAATGTGTTTAAAGAACCTTTTAACAAAAAGATAGTACTTTGTATTTAGCTTTTAACAAAGAGATTGTACTTTATTTAGATTAATCTTTTAACAAAGATCTCCTCCGGATACAAAAGGAGAAACACTCATAGTTTAATATCCCACAAAAAGCATAGAAGTGGAAGAACTACCATCATATTGAATAAAAGCATTTGCCCTGGGCAGCTCAGAAGAACAGTTAGAGCATTTCATTTGGCTCCCATTTCCAAATTGACATTTGTGGGTAGCCATTGTTGATGAGCAGCCTAGTTAATTGATAATGTCATAAAGCAGATGGACTCATACCACAACCGAAGGCAGAGAAATGAAAAACCAAGTACAATAGCCCTTTATTACCAAGCATTCATGAACACAGGATATAAAGAGGATGAAAAAGTCCTCAAAGCCATCATACACCGTAATGTTATCCCCACCTATCAAATAAGCCAAATTAAATTAGTAATTTATTACAGACCAAAGATGCCTGCGCCTTCAACATAAAGAATAGCTGCCTTCCTCTGACGGGCCACTTGCAGGAGTGTAATCTCTTGTACAAATATAAGTGCAATGCCAGTGATTGTGAGCATCACACTTCATCGTACATTGGGATAATTTCTACAACTCTTTCTTGGTGACTGACAGCACATCTCCAAGATGGAGCCAACAAATGCCACACTGCAAAGCATCAGATGACTCTTACCCGAGAAATGTTAAATTGAAATACAACAATAATTCTCTGGGAGAGTGATGGATGATGACTGCGCATGGCTGAAGCCGTCACTATATGGAAGCGAAAACCACAAATAAACATCCAGCTCCAGCCAGAAACCTGTTTTCCTATCATGTGAGGTCTTAATACCAGCTGCATTATATCATAGCCTTCCCTCCATTTACCTTGCCCCTTTGCTGATCATTTAATTTTGGTTTGCTTGTATTTTGCCAATCTAAACATTTTTTAAGCTTTATAAAATTTCTCAAATTTGATTGGTCAAGACAAATATTCTTATGTCAAGATCAGTTAATTTTTTCTTTTTTATCTAAACATTATTCTAGCTTTATAATTTTGGTCCCAAAACATATTCTTATGTTGAATAATAATGCATATATAAAACCCATTTTTGTAAATTTTTTCATCATTTGCCCAGAAAATGACCTTTGAAAAGGTTGAAAGACGTCTCAGCTAATAAGATATGCCACTTCCCAGCATTTTTCCTTACCTTTCACTTTCTTAAAAGAAAGGCTTTCAAGAGGTTAAAAAGCTGCAGCACAACCTTAACCAAGCATCCATTGGTGTAGATTTTAACAAATCTTGTATACAACATATATATATATATATATATATATATATATATATATATATATATATATATATATATATATATATATATATATATATATATATATATATATATATATATATATATATATATCCTTAACTCTATAATTTAACTTGGTGAATTTTTCAAATTTTTGGAAATGTTTTTTTGTTTAGTGGACAAGTAACTTTTCTTTTTGAGTTTAGGTTTATTTGAAACTTTTATTCGCAGGGCTGTTTTTTGTATGTTTCGAGCTTTTATCAAAGTTCTTTCTAAGAGTTTTGAAAAAAATAAATATAATTATTGAATGAGTTGTAATGAAAAAAACATACAAATTGTGATGTTCAAAAAATGTATTAAAATTAGGCGCTTTTTTACTATCATTTTGTATATAAAACAAATTTAGATGAAAAAAGAGATCTGATGAAGGTTTTTCTATATATCAAACTGGGTGAAATAACTTAAACAAAAAGGTTTCAGGGTGTCTATGTTGAAAAAAATGTTTGGAAAATTCTCAACTATATATAAATGTTCAAGGGATAAAGACAATATAATAAAAGGTGAAATAACTTTAAATTTTGTTTGAAAAAGGTGTTCAGGGTGTTAAAATAAAAGAGTCTATAAAGGGGATTAAAAAAAGCGGTTTAGAATAGCAAATATGCAGTAGGCTACACGCCGAAAGAGTGCCTGTGGAACCAAGTTCTTTCTGTAAGAAAGAATACGAAGTATGGCTTGTATATATATATATATATATATTTCTTGTGTACATTTTGGGAAAATAAAATTAGATAAGGTAGAGGTTGTGTATCTGTCTCCTTTGCTGCCAGAAGTGGGTGTGTCAAGTTGCTGGATAAATACATTTTTCTTATAACCATTTTGTATAAGTAGTTGACAAAACAAATATACACAAGGTAAATGGGGATAAAACAATTTTACTTTGAAATTTTCATTGCTGCAATTATTCATGTCCAATATCACTGCCCTTACTTACTCAGACAATTGAAATCAAAGGGTACTAGCCATAAGAGCTATTCATGTCACAAGATAATTTTTTACTGTCATTTAACTTAATAAAATACTAATTACTTTCTCCTTTCAGGTCATTTCGAATATGGCAGAGGCGCGATTCTGGACAATATTGGCCCAGTGTATGCCATTACCTTCTCTCATCACCTAGTTGCCTTTATTATGCTTGTGATAACAGAAAACTCTTTCTAGGGCTTGAGAATGGTACTGTTACTGTAAGTATCTGTATTTTTCCATTTTTATATTTTCAGTAGACAACTCAGTGGAAATTTAGTCATCAACAGTGCAATTAACTTAACCCCATTAATACTAAATCTGACTGCTCCATATGAATAATTATTCTGTGAAATTTTAGTCATTGATTTTAGATAATTGATAATCAAAATTGTGTTAGTTTATTTACCCCCAAAAGATGAGAAATGGCTGACTGCAATTTAAATTTGCTTGCCATCCCATTGTGGCTGTTCCCATCTATCAATCTCCATATGTGTGTCATTTTCTCTCTCCTCTCAATTGGGCGCATGCATTTGATGGACTGTCCCTGTACTCGGGACTGCTTCCTGCACTCCTGACTGTAGAATAGTGGAGGTCTTGGAGTTGGTAGGCCTCCACAGTATTTAATAGGTTGGTTTTGTTTGCATCTTCAAGTGCTGAACATGCTTTTCTCTCTCTCTCTCTCCCTCTCTCTCTCTCTCTCTTTCTCTCTCTCTCTCTCTCTTTGGTGTTCACCAGAGGAGACTTCTTTTAAAAACAATAAACTAACATCATTACCAAGGATGCTGACAACCACCTCACCCAAAGCCAACAACTCTTTTGGGCACCTGCAAAAGCATGCTTGAAAGAACCACTCCCTAAGCTTGTCAACAAAGATCCTGGTATACAGAACTGAAATTGTCACACCTTCCTGTATGTATCAGAAGACCTCAGTTCTGTACAGAAAATAAGCAACCTTTGGAATGCTTTTACCTGTCATTCATGGAGAATATGTGAATACCCAAAGCTCTGTTCTACAGTTATGCTTGGGCAAGTGTGACAGAGAAGACCCCCAAAAGCACTACAAGGATCAGCTCAGTGCAGCCAACATCCCATAAGAAGCCTGGCAGAACTTCAACAAAGATAGGATGGAGGGCATTGTCAAAGTGTGGTGCGCTGAGGCTTTTGAAGCAGCAAGAAGAGATGCTACAGAGGCAAACAAACATCAGCTTTCCAGAAAACCTCCTACTCAAGGTTTTTCATGTCTATCTAGCAAGTACCAGAGTATGCTATTTAAGGATTGGTCTACACAGCCACCAAGATTTCCCATTGAAATTCTCATAAGACAGCCCCCAGCTACCTTAAACGACTGTTTAGGGTTGTCATGATGAAAAAAGAACTCCCTGGTGCCACATCCTGTGTCCATTTTTTGACATTTCTTCTTTAATTTTCCTAACACACATGTACATAATATGCTCTGGTAATTGTCCTTATAGTTTTTTCTCCTTCAAGAAAGTTACCAAATCTTCCTCTTTAAGTTGTCTCCCAAAGCAGCCATCTGACCTCTCCAATCTGAATTTGACAGATCCAGAAGATACATGGGAAAGACATTGTTTGGACTGGATCTTACTTTTACAGTCATCTTTGATAGTTCAATGTTTCATGGCTAGTAATCATTTGAACGAATGGATTCATTTTAAGTGGCCATCCATCTAAAGATCCACTGTTCTGAGTGTACCATGCTTTTAGAATGCATTAAACTGAGAACTTGCCCAGGCCAAGATGTTCAATTAAGATCAAAGATGCTGATGCTGAAGTTAATTTTGCTTTTCAGCTCATTATGAAAGTTAAGAGAGTTATAATTGGATAAAATATGACTGCACCCCTTCATGAAATAGGTATAGACAGTGAGTTGGAAACGGTTCCTACATAATAATCATATAAATGTATTAAGTTAAAATTGGCTTGGGGACTTAATCACCAAATTATGATTTAGGGTAGCATATTTTATCTTCCCCTTACTCTTTTTCCAAATTGTCCTTGTTGCTTGACAAGAGGATAGTCTTTAGGTATGATGAACTTGAGACTACTACTGTATATGTGACTTATGTTTTTTCAATATATTTGTAGGAATTTGAAGTGGCCCTTGATTGGAACAGCATTAATCATATACGAGACTACTTGAGTCATCAAGCCCATGTCACAGGTGTAGTCTATGATCGGAATTCTGAATGGATTTTGTCCATCTCAAGAGACAAATTCATGGTCTATCACTGCACTGAAACTGGGAGGAGGCTCGGGGGTCATCAGTGTGCTGGTTGGTGCACTTCCCTTGAATATGACCCCCTGAGTAATCACGTGTTTGTGGGAGACTACACTGGACACATTGTAATGCTGAAGCTGGAAGAAAATGGTTATCAAGTTGTTACCACTTTGAAGGTACCTACTTAATTATGTTTTGAATTTTGTTATAAAAGTCCCCCTGCACCCAGTGTTCCTAAATACAACCATAGCCTTCTTTTCAGCCTTCTCTGGCTATATATCTTCAAATTCTCACTTCTAACTTTACCATTCTTTTTGCAGACCATTCAAAACCTTACCTCTAGAGGTGCCCTCATTGGTTGTGTTTAATAGTTAATAATAATAGAAATATTGGGGAGGGGGTTATCAAAACAGCAAATTTTATTCTAAATAAAAATGTTTTAACAGCATTTTTCCTTTATTTTTAGCCTTTCAAATAAAATATTTTCGCTAATATTTCATGTATTATATATTTATGCAAAATATCTTGCAAATAACAAAAAGAAACTGTAAGACTGAAAAATGAAATTTTGAGTCTGCTACTAAGGGTTCAGTCTTCAGGACCTTCTATTTAAAACCATAAGAAAATAGATGAATGGATAACCGCAAAAGTTTTATCTAAGCTTTATATACACACATATGTATTGATATATATATTATAATGAGGCCTTCAGTAAATATTAGTGTATTCATTATGCTCTTTTAGGGTCACAATGGATCAATTCGAGCTTTAGCCTGGGATCCTGTGAGAAAATTACTCTTTTCTGGATCTTACGATCAAACTGTAATTGTGTGGGATGTTGGTGGGAGGAAAGGAACTGCTTATGAGTTGCAAGGACACACGTAAGTTTACGTTTTTTAATGAATATGTTATAAACTAGACACATTTTACCATGAATTTATTAATACAGTAGACT
Source organism: Ceratothoa steindachneri (assembly GCA_963969495.1). NCBI lineage: Eukaryota > Metazoa > Arthropoda > Malacostraca > Isopoda > Cymothoidae > Ceratothoa > Ceratothoa steindachneri. The sequence continues at coordinate 194,269,638 of OZ018321.1, read as the reverse complement.
CCCTCATAAATGGCACTCATGGGGCCAAAGGGTTACCAGTTATTTAAATTTGACAGTTGCATGAGAGATGTTTGTGTATCCTGAACTGTCATTTCATCATTCATTGCTAATAAACAATCCTATTGTTTGCCTTATTATTAAGTAATTCTAAACATCCTAAACAAATAAAATACATAAATTTTTAATATGGGAATAAATAAAGATAAATAAATACTGTACTCAACTCTGATGGTTGTGTGGAGAAGAGTGCATAGATCCAATGGCAAGTTTCAATGCAGGAGACAGCAGACTAACAGTAACTTTTCATGCTTTACCTAACTTTATTTTCTTAAAATGTCTGAAACCCTTATTCTAATGCACTAACTTTTTAGACTTTTTCCTCTATATTTTTTCTTTTAAAATTTAAGTATTCTTCACTTCACTATTGGAATTATCCATCAAGGGTTATATAATTTTTAATTTAGTGGGATTTGGAGGAAATGCATTTCCTAACAGCTGGCTGTTCATAAGGGTCAAATTATCTTGATAATTGGGAGGGACTCATTTGCACCTATAAGTTATGATGAAAAATAATGGAAGAATCTTGAACTGAGTGAGAACAGTCGCTTGAGAGTTCTATTAGGTTGAGGAATAAGTTCTTGCATTTCTTTTAATGTTGTGTTGATTTAAGTTTTGTTGACATGATTTGTGCACATATTAAGAAGCAATAATAAATAATGAGAGCAAAATTTGCAAAGGTTAGGCTATGTCTCTTAACAGTGTAAACTATTAGGCTTTTGATAAGGCTACGTCATGAAGTTGAGTAATAAGTCATTGCGGTTTATTTAAAAGTTGTGTTAATTTAATTTTTGTTCTGTACCCTCAAAATGGAATGTCAAGTTGAAAGAAAGGCGCATTTTTGACATTTGTTGTTATTCATTTTCAATCGAGACGGGAACAATGCAAACGCAGCCAAAGCTCATCGCGATATTTGTGCTGTGTATGGAGAAAAATGCTTTATCAGAAAGGACAGCTCAATGGTGGTTTTCACATTTCAAAAACAGTCCCCCGTAAGGTGCGCGGCGATTTACCATCCTGGCCGCCGTGCTGACGGGACTCAGTACCCCATCCGGCCCCAGCTTAGCCTCTCTTCCTTCCTTCAAAACACTTGTTTCCTCTCTTTTCACACAACCTCTCCCACAACTTTCTCTGGTCAGTCTCTAATTTCACAGGGTAGATGCTGACCTTCTTCTCAAGCCAACCGTCCTGGATCGGGGCTGGGGGGGGGAGGGGACAATGTTCCCTAACCCCTGAGCTCCGGTCTGGGGTGGTTTGTTTTTAACAACCTGCTTCATCTCCACCCATACCTTCCTGACATCCCTTTTCCTCTCCTCTTCGCAATCTATATATTTTTTACGCCGTGTTTAAGGTGGAGCCGCCATACCGATGGACTGCCAGGCCACCAGGCGGGAGGGGTGGTCCCAAATGGCGGCGCCTGGCTCTGCCAGGCCTGTAAGCACCTCTTGCAGTGCGGGCAACTGCAAGAGGTGATGTGCTATTGCGTCCCGTATAAAAAAGAGGGTCACCATGCCCGATGATGAAAAAGAAAAAAAAAACAACCCCCAACTTCCCCTGAAAAAGCGACGGAGCCGCCCTCGGGCAGCTCCAACAAAAAAAAATGGAGGTCCCCCTCCCTGTGCTTGCGCAGGGGACCCTCCATATTTCTCTAACTGGAGAGGAGGCTTACTCCTCTCCTTCACCTACGGGTGCAGGGGACTCCCCCTCACCCCCTTCTCTGGAGGTGCTTTCGGGCACCTCCCTTTTCCCAGCGGCAGTCCCATCTTTTCTTTCCAAGGGGACTGCCAAGAAAGCCAGCAGGCAGCCCTTAGCCAGCCGCTCCCCATCGAAGCGGCTCGGTAGGGCAAACCCCCTTAGGGGGGAGAGGGAAGCCAGGCCCCTTCGGACGAAGAATGTTCTGGTCGCCCCATTAAGTTGAATGAAGATCGCTTGAATGACCTTCTTCATGAAAATTCTTGTCAATCGACTAAAGAATTGGCTGTATAATTGGCGTGTGATCAGAAAACTGTAGTGAATCACCTTCATTCAGTGTGGAAAGTTAAAAAACTCAGTGCATTGGTTCCGCATGCTTTGAGCGAAAGCAACAAACTTCAATGCTCCACAATTGCCACAGGTTTGCCTGCTCGTCACAAGGCTACTCGTGGATATAAGGACAGATTTCTTCACCGCATCATCACTGGTGACGAAAATTGGTGTGTTTATGTCAACATGAACCATCAAAAACAATGGCTTAGCCCCAATAAAAATCACTTCCACGATTAAAGCAAGGACTTCATCCACGAAAGACGATGCTGTGTGTGGTGGGATTGTGAAAGCAATGCAGAACTCCACGTTCAACAAATGTATCGACTTGCTGAAGCTATTGGTGAAAAGCGACCTCATCAACGTTATGGAGTCCTGCAACACGACAATGCTCGTCCTCACATTGCCAATGTGACAAAAGACGACATCCAAACGCTTAATTGGGAAATCCTGCCACATTCTCCATATTTGCCAGACTTGGCTCCAATGGATTTCCATCTGTTCCGATCGTTCTCCAACAATTTACCCGGCGTTTCGTTCAATACTGACGTGGAATTAAGAACCTGGTTAGACGAATTCTTTGAGTCAAAATCCAGAGATTTTTATTGCAGAAGCATCAAAAAACTAGTTGAACGTTGTGAAGAAGTTGGAAATAACAAAAGAGAATACATTATTGAATAAATTGTATATTGTTATCAATTTAAAATGGATTTTTTTCTAAAATTGCTAATGTTAATGAATAAATTTGATAAAACCGCAAGAACTTATTCCTCAACCCAATAGTTAGTTGAGTGCCTGATCTGAGGGATTCTACTGTATGATGAGAATCTTTTTAATAAAAGAAACAAATGTATTTCTTCCCATGTGAGGTGGTTGTAAGAATACTGCCACTGTAATGGCAATGCCTCAATGTAGAAAGCTACAGATGCCATTAATATATACCAACTTTTGCTTTGGGATCATAACAGTTATGATTCTGCCATTTTGTTATCTAGCAAATAAATTATCTGTCAAAGCCTCAATGCTTGGCTTGCTTCTACACAGAAATATATTGCTGCCTATTGTTAAAAGAACTCTACTTATAAATACTTCTTTGTTTTTCAGGAGTAAAGTCACATCACTGAAATACTCACCAGAAAGCAACAAATTGATATCTGGCGGAGAAGATTGTATGGTTATCTTTTGGGACATGGGTACAAATCGTATGGAGGTATGACAAATTGAAGCCATTAAGAAGCAGATACTTTATTTAAATCTTCCTTTAAATATTTGCATTTTTGGTTGTAGATTAGATTAATTGGTTATATAACATTATAATCTGGGCTTATCTAAATCATGCCCATTATTTGAAAATATAGAATTGATAAAAGAGAGCCTAAATCATAAGCAGAGAGGATTGATAGTTTGACATAGAATTTGATTTATAGCTCCTTTCAAGAATGGGAACCACCAGTAGCTGATTCAGTCCTTATTGAATGCTACTTCTTGCTACAGTCTGTGGCTGAATCAGATTGAACCTAAGGTAATCTCAATATCGATTGGTAGTGGCTCTTTCAAGTTACACACCCTCCCAGTCTCAACCAATCCAAGTACCTAGCATAACTAGTTTAAAGACTAGTTATACTATGTACTTTTCACACATTTTTCTTTCCCACATCTTAAAGCGCTTTCTTTAGGAACCTTTCCTTACAAACTTCCTGGTGGAGATCACATAAATAAAAGAGACATTAGAAAATAAGCTTGCACATTAGAGACCCATTTTTCTTCCATGCTCATCAGAAATTTTCCTTTAATTAGGGCTAAAGGTCATTTGAAAAAAAGTCTATATTGGAGATATTTGAATTTTATATTCCTCACCTAACACCATTTGTTATTTACCTATGAATGCGGCTCTGCACAAATTTTCCACTTTCTTGCTGGCAGGAATAAGACCACACGTCTTAACACTTCTAAGTTCTCTGTTTGAGACTGCCATAAACTTTTGTTTGAATAGTTTCCATAATCCCATTGAGGATTAACATAAAGTAGTTAAGGATGTCTCTAATTTACAGTTTCAGTTAGCTTATTCCATGAGTAAATCCTTCTTTCATTGCAGAGAATACTTTACAGAAAACTTCAATTTATTCCCCATTAATTTGTGCAAATCTGTCCCTAAGGATTGATTTAAGACATATATTTTTTGTGATGCAAAAATTACGTGAGAAACTGAATTATTTGAAATTACTAGTAGTAAGGCAAAATACACACTTGTCGGTTTTGTAAGAGTTTCCCTTCTTTGCATATGAGAATGACAATTGCAAGCACCCGCTGCTTTGCATCATTCATAGATTTGATTAAGACTCTTTCAAGTTTGTTCAGTAATATATATAGCTAAACCTTAAGGTTTAACATAGCTTAGAGTTACATTATTGTAGTAAATAACAGATATAAAAAATTTGGACTCAGAAAAGCTAATTGGGTCAGGGTGATCCTAAGTAGGTTTTCATGATGACCAAACTTGAAACATACTAAGAAGAAATTTGGTTTGTAATACTCCTAGTTGACAGTTTTTTTCCTTCATTCTTATCTGTATGGAAACTTTAGGTAATTTTATTGGCACTGCTAATTTCTATTTAAAGCATGGATATTCCTCCTGTTTTTGTTTTTTTTTCCTATTATTTTGTCGGTCATTGTGACAAAGCCTCTTTGATTTATGATCTTCAGGGAATGTGTATGAATGCCAGTTGTTTGTGGTTTATGTTACCAAGGAATATGACTGGGTGTAAACCCTTAGAGTATTTAAGTTTAATGTGAATTTTCAAGTTCACCCACCATCATCCAGAGTGTGGCTGCTGAGGCTCTATAGGTTCTTGACAGTATTTAGCATTGTCCTCATTTTAAACACTTTGACCACCACTCTCTACTTTCCTACCTAACATATACATCACATTCCATACGCCTATTTAATAGATTAACTAGCATGACTGAATGGCATCGATGAATTAAACTTTTAGTTGTGCCGCTTTCCAGTCCAGCGGCCCACATCTGGGCTTAGTCAACCTGTACAAGAGACAACTGCGAATAGTGTGATTATTCTTCCTGCCGCACCTCTCACTAAATTTATCCAAAAGGTTTTAGTCGTTGGTATTGAGAAAATAAAACCCTTCAAAATTCCAATCCTTGTATAATTAATTATAAGACCCTTATTGAGAGGTAAGGGTTTTGTATAATTAAGTATAAGACCCTTATTGAGAAGTAAGGGTGCTGTATAATTAATTATAAGATGCTTATTGAGAGGTAAAGGTGTTGTATAATTAATTATAAGGTGCTTATTGAGAGGTAAGAGTGTTGTATAATTAATTATAAGACCCTTATTGAGGTAAGGGTGTTGTATAATTAAGTATAAGAGCCTTATTGAGAGGTAAGGGTGTTGTATAGTTAATTATAAGACTCTTATTGAGAGTTAAGGGTCTTTGACTCTTATTGAGATCTACCTATGGCCTTATGATTCAATGTTCAGAGGTCAAGGCCTCAATTAGGCAACCTTTTGAAAATGTTTGTTCTGTTTGATTCCAGACCCCAGATTGGGTAGAATCTGACTCGTGCCAATATTGTAGTCGACCCTTCTTTTGGAACATCCGAGCGATGGTAGACCAGAAGCAGATTGGACTTCGTCAACATCATTGCAGGTGATGGGATTTTTTTTTGTATTAAAAAAAATTAGTGATTGTATGCTTGTATCAGAAACAGGGGACTAACCCCAAATAGGGGCTGCTAGCCTGGAAAACCACACCAAAAGGTTTTATTGCTATGGGTGTAATGCGCTATCATGTACCCCATCCAGCTGTACAGGTGGCTATGCAATTTGGTAATGGTCATTAATTACTCTGGAAGTATAGGTTTTCCCAAGGTCTCTGGTGGTTGTGGTTTACAGAATGAAATTTGAGCTGGAAGTTGCTTGCTGGCCATTTCTCTCAATTTGACACAAGCCTATTGTCATGGCAATGAGCTCAAATACAGGTTAACTTTAATCTACAGGGTGATCCGAAAGTCATGTCACCCCCTACCGAAATGTAATAAGAACAATAGAGGGACAATATCTTAATATCAAACACTTTTACTGGTTGTAGTGTATTCACACATCAAAGGTCCGTATGAACACCATCACTTTCCTTGCACAAATTTAAAACAATATTAAGAGGGGGAGAAAAAACTTTGTCATTGATATATAAAATTAAAACAAGTAGATTGATAGGGGGTGACAAGACTTTTGGACCACCCTGTATGTGTTTATGCCCTGATGTATTTAACAATAGCACTCTTGCTTATTACTAACCACTTGGTTAATATGTGTGAGATCATCCATTAGTCTTCTGCAATAATTAATTGATCTTAAATGTGATCATAGCCATTTATATTGAAATTAGAATGAAATTTGCAGGAAAATAAACAATTGAAGTCATTTTCATAAACTTTCTCAAGAATTATTTACTGATTCTGGAACAAATGTGTAAAGTGAACATTAAATATTCATGAATTATAACTTGAACACAACTCAGCTTTGATTTGATGCTAGTATGTATCTGCTTGTGTTCTAAAAAGACAATAGTGTTTTAAAATTTGTTATTCGGATGTAAGCTAAACGAATTTGTTTTTCTTTAAATTTATTCATGTCATTTATTTCAAAATCACTGTTTCACCATTTTTATAGTTAATATAATTAAATATTTTATTTTTCAATGGTGGAAATAGGGATAAAAAATGCCCTACTAATCCTTTCTGTGGATTCAAGAATTTTATCTCCACAGGAAATGCGGGAAAGCTGTTTGTGATAATTGTAGCAGTAAGCGTTCAAACCTTCCAGCCATGGGGTTCGAATTTGAGGTCCGGGTGTGTGACATCTGTTTTGAAACCATCAAAGAAACGGAGTAAGTTGCTTATGGAAGAAGTCAATTTATTATGCTTCTCGCTAGTTCAAGTAAATTCATCTTTTATTGACATTAGTTTAAGTCAGACCTACTGGATCCTTTATTTCTTTGTTTACCCCATTCTTGGTCATTTGTATGTCATTGTTACTTATGCAAATGTGTACTTCTGATGTCAGGTTGCATCAGCCTTCATGAAAAAGTTGTTTAATGCACTCCTATTCCTCTATAGTTTATGTAAGCCTCATCTTCATTCATTGTTCTGTTTTTCCCTTTCTCTGAATCTCCTATTAATGAGTTTCCTTTGGAGTTCCTATAAACTTGTTCCCTGAAGTTGGAAATACATCTTACTAGCCGCATAAGATTGTCAGGGTTCACTATTTCTTTAAACCGACCCAGCTCGCTACTGTGCACTTAAGGATGTTGTTTGGTGGTAGCGTATTCAAGTATCTTTGGGCGAAGATAGTGTGAATGTGTTAGATTAAGTTGAAGTTTGGTGGTAGGGAAGGAAGGTTATTGTAGAGGTGTCACAAGTATTAGGTTGAGGAATAAGTTCTTGCCTTTTTTTTTAATGTTGTGTTGATTTAAGTTTTGTTGACGTGATTTGTGCACATATTAAGAAACAATAATAAATAATGAGAGCAAAATTTGCAAAGGTTCGGCTACGTCTCTTAACAGTGTAGACTATTAGGCTTTTGCTTAGGCTACGTCTTAAAGTTGAGTAATAAGTCATTGTGGTTTATTTAAAAGTTGTGTTAATTTAATTTTTGTTCTGTACCATCAAAATGGATTGTCAAGTTGAAAGAAAGGCACATTTTCGACACTTGTTGTTATTCATTTTCAATCGAGACGGGAACAATGCAAACGCAGCCAAAGCTCATCGGGATATTTGTGCTGTGTACAGAGAAAATGCTTTATCAGAAAGGACAGCTCAATGGTGGTTTTCACGTTTCAAAAACGGTCATGTCAATCTTAATGATGAAGAACGTTCTGGTCGCCCCAATAAGTTGGATGAAGATTGATTGAACAACCTTCTTCATGAAAATCCTTGTCAATCGACTAGAGAATTGGCGTGTGATCAGAAAACTGTAGTGAATCACCTTCATTCGATGGGGAAAGTTCAAAAACTCGGTGCATGGGTTCTGCACGCTTTGAGCGAAAGCAATAAACTTCAATGCCCCACGATTGCCGCAGGTTTGCTTGCTCATCACAAGGCTACTTGTGGATATAAGGACAGATTTCTTCACAGCATCATCACTGGCGATGAAAAGTGGTGTGTTTATGTCAACATGAACCATCAAAAACAATGGCTTAGCCCCAATAAAATCCACTTCCGCGATCAAAGCAAGGACTTCATCCATGAAAGATGATGCTGTGTGTGTGGTGGGATTATGAAGGCATCATTCTTTATGAGCCCCTTGCGAACAACGATTGTTAATGCAGAACTCTACGTTCAACAAATGTATTGACTCACTGAAGCTATTCATGACAAGCGACCTCATCGACATTATGGAGTCCTTCTGCAACACGACAATGCTCATCCTCACATTGCCAATATGACAAAAGATGCCATCTAAATGCTTAATTGGGAAATCCTACTGCATCCTCCATATTTGCCAGACTTGGCTTCATCGGATTTCCATATGTTCCGATTGCTCTCCAACAATTTGCGCGGCGTTTCGTTCAATACTGATGTGGAATTAAGAACCTGGTTAGACAAATTCTTTGAGTCAAAATCCAGAGATTTTTATTGCAGAGGCATCAAAAAACTAGTTGAACGTTGGGAAGAAGTCGTAAATAACAACAGAGAACATATTATTGATTAAATTGCATATTGTTATCAATTAAAAATTAAGTTTTTCTAAAATTGTTAATGGTAATGAATAAATTTGATAAAACCCCAAGAACTTATTCCTCAACCCAATAGTATACTGGGGCTTTTTACTTGTGTCTGGGTGGTGGAGTGTTTGCTGTCAGATGGTGATTGGGGTGGTGATGGGTCAATGCTCTGCTGAAGTGTTGGGTTCTAATCATGTCTAGGTGTATTTGATTGGGAGTATTTTTGTTTCAGCATGTTGGTGTGGGGTAGGTGTGCTGTGTGTACATCTGGAGATTGTTCAGTGTGGTTTGGAGTTTGTTCACATGAGATTTCACTGTGGTTGGGTGCCATGCTGGTGCTGCATAGTTGAGGGTTGTATGGATGAATTGTTTGTATAGAGTGGTGAGATGTCCAAATGTAATGTTTGATAGTACTTTGAGGCTGTTGATTTTTTGTGGCATTGTTCATAATGTTTGTTGTGTGGGTTGTGGATCTCATGTAGGTGTCTAGTGAGTCCTAGGAGGAGGTTTTGTTTAGTGGCAGATATTATCCACTTAGGAATCACACTCACATAACCTTTGCTCCATATATAATAAAGGAAACTCACTGCTCTAAAAGCACTACCAAATACCAATTTTTGACAACAGTAATCTTTAATCGCACTATACAAACTTCATTTGCACTTCCATCATTTTCATAGCATCAGCTTGCAGACAAACTCCAAACAGTACAAATAAAAGCACACAAATTATCACAGGATGCACACAAACCAGCCCCATACCAAAATTACTTGCCAAAACCAAATTCCTAACAATTGGAATCAAACATGATAGCAACCCAACACCAGTTGAGCTGAGGATTAAACTAATATGGCCAAAATACCACCTCATGAAACCACATCCACCTAAACTCAAAAAAGTACCCCACCACACACCCCTAACAGGCACAGTGATGTGTTTCCCTGGCTGTCGTGACTCAGCGCCCAATTTGGCCCCAGCTTAGCCTCTCTTCTTTCTTCCGCTAACATGTATTTTCTGCCTTTATTTACCAACTCCTCATCTTATTCACCACAGGGGGGGGGGGGGTACCCTCTGTAGCCTGTTACTCTTGGTCCCCATCACTGGGTTGACTAGAATTCTCTAATGGGGCCGTGGGAAGTTGTGCTTTTCCCTAGTTTCCTCTCAGCATTTTTTTTTCTATGATCATCCCCTCAACCCTCGTTCTAGATTTAAGGACCAGACCAGTTATCTTACGCCGTGTCAGAAGCGAAGCTTTCGAACCTCTATAAACAACGGCCACAGGTCTCAAGAGACCATGACTTAAGAGGTCATTGGGCATTGGGGTACAAATAAAGGGAAGATCTATTTTTGCCCCAATAACCATTTCCCCGCATGTAATGGGCTGACCACCTTCCTGCGGCCTTTCTAGGGGGCATAAGGCTCTATTACTTGTTCGCTGTCAGGCCAACTAATGTGTGTGTTCTGGGCTAAGAGTGGGTTGATTTTTGGATGGCGAGAGACATTCTGTTTAATGCCACCCTGTTTTGAAGGGATTGGAGGCAGTGCGGACAGAGGTGGATTAGGATGTAATAGCTAGGTCATCGGCGTGGATATTTAGGCAAACTGCACTCTCCCCTGAAATGCTGGGACTCATGGCAGTGCATTCAAAGACCCCAAGGACAAATTTGTGAGATTATGCAAGCAGGTGAATTTCGAGCTCTGCTTTTGGCCATTAATAAGAAAGTGAACTCTGCTAATATTTTTATTTGCCCATGATAGTATATTCCATCTCATCCCAGAAAGGCATGTGAGGTGTAACATGGGCAACATTCAGCTTGCCCTCTTGGCCCCAATGTTCACACGAGGATCCGTGGCTGTTTTGCACATATTTTCACTTTCCCAGCTTGAACACTTTCAAAGCTTATCTTGGCTTGTAGAGGGAGGATAAGAGAAACCAGTAAACCAGAAATCAATGAAGAAGAACCTGGTATAACTTGTAGTTTCTCTTATCCTGCCTCTCCATTTGTTGTTGAAGACACCCTTTAATGTCTCTCATTGCAAACTTTCATTATTCACTTTTATTGGTATTTAGCTTTAAATTTGAGTGAGGAAAATATATTCCATTTCATACTTTGAGGTGACTTTGCTCTTTGATAATTATTCTTGAAGGCTGAGATGTGTCTTTCCAGACTTGGTTTTGCATTCCTCATCTTCCCTGATCCTCATTGCTATTATGCTATTCATTGACTAGCCTGTTCCTAACTTTTTTCATCAGTAAAAATGGCATTTGTCATATTTTTGTATGTGCTTTTTTTATGTTCTTCAGACTTGACTTTCTCAATTGAGCAGGATATATGTTTAGCTTGCTATCATCTATTATATTTAACTTCTCCTTTTCCATCTTGTTTTTTACTTCTGTCATCTGAATATTGTTTAATTGATTGCTGGATTTGGATCTTCATAGAAAATCCCTCTTAAATGAAGTCCATATAATGTAAAAACTTGTTCAACTGATCAGGCTCCAGCATATATATATATATATATATATATATATATATATATATATATGCTTTTATGCTAAATATTAATGTGAAAGGCTGATTAAAAAGAGCAGTCATTGTTCTAAATAATTTCCTCCCACTTCAGACTTGTTTAGCAATGCTTGTAATATTAACATTGCCAAAAATAATTCTCAAATTCTTTTGTGCATAATTATTATTTCTGGAAGTGGGAACATGTAAGTATTTTAAGAGTACAATCAAAGGTAGCTTTGTAAGTATAGAAAAAATCCTATTTCATTCTTAATTGCAATTATTTTCCCTTAATATTTGTAAATGCAAGTAGGTTATTGACCCTTTTTGAAATCTAGATTTTGGTGCATTATTGTGAATATCTTCTACTGTTGATCTTAATTTTTATCACTACTTGCAACTTGAAAGTCATGTAAAGTGGGGCTGAACAATATACTGCCTTGTGCATATTGTAAAAGGCAAATAAACCCAGATTGAGGTGACTGACTTGCAGAGATACCTCACTGAAATCTTTTCCTGCAAATCATCAATGCATCTCTGAAATGGGTTTGAGAGGGCCACAAGTTCTGTCCAATTAATTGGTATTGTAGTATGAAGTGAGTGGAAGTAGTTAAGGTTGAATGGTCAGATAGGCTTGAAGTGGCATTGGTAAAGAGGTTGGCTGTGCTATTGAGTTAGTAGTGACATTATGCAACAATGGATGGGTTGAATGAATTTGCTCAAGAATTATGCAAGTGAAGATTTGCAAGAATAAAACTTATTTGAGTGTAGTGTGTGGATCCTGAGTATAGAAATGATTTGAGGTGATTAGTTACTGAAATTCAGAATAGATATCAAATGATGTTTGTTAGGGATATGAAAGGGAAATAGATGACAGAGGGAGAGGTGGAATAACTGGGCCATAGTACATCTGACCATAACACTAGCCAACAAATTTTAACTTTTTTTCTGCTACTTGAATAAATGTCTTTGTAACTAATTTTAGTGCGCTGATTCCAAATTTGTGCTCAGATCTGTCCTAGCACATTAGGTTCCTGAGTTATGCAACTGGGCTATATTGGTCACTTTGTCACCTTGGATCAATTAATGATATAATTATTACGAGTTTGAGAAGAATGAGATGTCTGGGCAAAGGTTTGGAATCGGGGCACCCTATTTGGCATTATGTACGTCCTTTTGCAGACCCAGACAAGATATGTATTACTTATAAAAGACGTAGTACTCACCTAACTATAAATTTCTTCAAAAATGTTTGAGACTCTTGCTCTTGCGCTTGTATGTGGATATAGGATTCTCCCATTGTAGGAATCAGCAGTAGTCACCCATCATGTTTTCGTTGAACTGGCCTTGATATCTGCTTTCCATCATGTTTGTCACTAATATCACCCATATTAGATGGAAAGAAATCTAGATGTGAATGCAAGAAATGTATCTTAAGAGACATCCGACACCCCATTCATTGATAGGCCTTTAGCATGTTGTCCACTAGTTCGTCATAGTTTTCAGCCCTATGATTACCAAGGAAGTTCTGCACTACCTGGACAAATGAACCTCATGCTGCAAACTCAAGTGGAGTTATAGTTTAGTTCTGAACTTCCTGTCACTTATCAATTCTCTGATCTCCGGCCTTACAAAAAATGTCAGCTTTAGCATCGGTTTCTCTGCACCAAATTTCTCTTTGAGATACTGGAATCTTTCAGAATCATGGGCTATTGCTTTAACAAAATTCGTGATAAGGCCGAGTTTGATATGAAGTGGTGGAAGATAGATCTTCTGTGGATGTACCAAATGCATGTGCTTCACATTGTATCGGCCAACTATGAGTTCTTCTCTTTCAGGCCACTTTTTGACAATATAATGATTCCTGTCATCACAGCTGTTCCATATGCATAAAAAGCACATATTCTTTGTATATCCTAGCTACAGTCCAAGAAGTAAAGAAATTACCTTTAGATCACCACAGATATTCCACTTATGATGCGAGTAATCAACACCTTCCAAAATAGATTTCATTGAGTCATATGTCTCTATCATCCCAACAATAAGTGCGACAGGAATTGAAGGTTTTTTGTTACCATTGTGTAGCAACACAGATTTGAGGTTAGCAGTGCTTGCATTGATAGTCTCATTTCCTAGCTTATTCATGAGCCCATTAACATCAGTACAGAAACAAGCACCATCTTCTTCTTTATATAAGGCAGCTAAGGCCTCATGGCATTTACGGAAAGTAGATATTTTTGCACCGTCCTCTAGAAGATTCCATTGCTGTAGTCTGCAGCCCAACAGTTCTGCGTTCTCCTTTGACCATGACAAATCCCTCACCAAATCATTCAATCTTTCTTGATTTATCAATTGGATCTTCTTTTCCTTATAATCATCCTCATACACTTCATTGTCATTGTTATCCTCCTCTTCAGGCAATGAATCATCTTCTTTAACTGCACTAGCTGATGGAGAAACTAAGATTGGCATCTCCATATTATGGGGGACTGGTTTTATAGCTGACTTACAATCTGGATATACAATTTTTGATTTGTTCTTATTTGAGAATCCTGCAATATTTGTCATACAAAAGTAGCAATCAAAAACATGATTTGTTGGCTCACGCCACACCATTGGTACAGGAAAAGGCATACCCTTCCATTTGCCATTTAACCACTGTGTAAGCCCACAATAACACACAGTACAAGATTTGTGAGGTGTCCAGGGCTTTTTTTGGTTACCAACTTTACAACCAAAAAAATAATTGTATGCAGTTTTCACTCTTTTAGCTAAATTTTTCCGCTGGTTGCTTGGAGTATATCTTCCACAGATATAACAAAAGTTGTCTGGGCTATTTATACATCCTCACTGATTCATGTTTTGAACTTAGTTTGTATATATCCTGTTATATACTTTTGTACAATCTTATTTCATTTACAAATTAATTGAGAGAGAAATCTGAAAGAAAAATGCAATTAATCACTGTGTAAATACCGTTTCAACACCACTACTATAATGGCTAAATTTGACAATGTAATAAAGCAGGAGTGTAACGTAGGAACTAAACACACACAATACATCCTCTCACTACAGCAGCCAAAGCAACACTGCCCATATGTGTAACTAAAGAGTATGTATGTTACTCAGGAACCTTATGTGCTAGAAAAATTCTAATTACAGATTCAGAATCAGCATCCTAGATTTAGTATAAATTACAAGCTAATACCCAAGTAGCAAAATCATTGTTGATTAGTGTAATAAGAAGGCAGAGAGAGTTTAGTCTGTTCCTAGCTTGGGGGAGGGGGGGTATTCTTGCTGCATCAGCTTTCTCATCTGTTAAAGTTCTATTTAAATCTAATATTTTTTATATATCCTCTTGTTTTCTGTTTCTCAATTAAACAGGAGTTGTATTAAGCTTGATATTACATGTCATTTGTAAATCATCCTTTTGCCTTTTTCTTTAAGTACAAAGATGAGTATAAGTACACTTAGGTTGGACAAAGAAGAGTGGGCAATGTAAGAATATGTATAATTGATCTTCTCATGATAAAGAATAGAGTTTAGGATATATTTGATTTAAAAGCTGCAATACATATAGTATGAGAATACCTGACTTCCTGATTGTGCTCTATAAGGTTAACCCTTTGCGCACAGTGTTGTGTCACGCTGGCAGTGCACGTAATACAGTTTTCATGCATTACTTAAAAATATGTTTTAAAATGGAAAAGTTAGCAAATTACAACGTATTATTGTTAATAATATATATTTAACTTAAAATGAATAGCCCCATAGTTACATATTTAAATGTACCTTTAATTAGCTTCATTAGGCTAACAAGGTAATCTAGACCAACGATCTCACTATATTTGCATTGGCTCGTATAAAAATATTATGCAAGAAATCTATATTGTCGTAGAATGGCCCTCCTTTTCGATCACTCCACACCAGATACCACTTTTATGTAGGAGAATGCCCCTTTTTCATCTTTCTACACACAAACCGCTGTTGTAGTGGTCTTCTTTGTGGTCGAGATATACTTCTTTGATGAAGTAGGCTTTGTTCTAAGAGTGCTAATATTGTTATTTTAAAGAAGAGCCATTGGAAACACTTAAGGATATAGAGAAATGCACCAAAATTAACCATTGACCACAAAAATGCCCCGAATATTAAAATGCACAATAATTAATTCAATTAGTTTGACCCTCTAAAATTTGCTTAATTTGATACGCACTTTAATATACAATATTTAGACTTATTGACTCTACTGGAGTTTAAATACCTCAGGAATGTTATTGTCTCCATGACGCGTGGCGACCGGCCAGATGGAGGTGGTCGAGATCACAAGGTACTTTTGGCAAGGGTAGCAGATGGGGGTCCACATGGTATTCAGGGGTGGGGGGGGGTCTTCAAAGACGAGAACAATCACGGTGCTTTAGGCGGCACCAAGGTAGGCGTGGTCTCTCTGGCAAGAATAAGTTGAACTTGGTTCTTAAACCAAGTTTACTTAGAGTTCGGTGTGATGACCGAGTAACAAGCTTGAAGGGGAGCTTTTCTCCTTCGTTACTTAATTCTTCATGAGCGAGGACTGTACTCGGGGAGGGTCTTCTTCAAGGGTGAGGATCGAGGAGGGGGGTTTCTCTGACGAGAATAAGTTAACTTAAAGATCGGTTTGGTAACCAGGAACTAGCTCGAGGATGAGCTTCTTCTTAGCTCCAGCCTTCCTCAAAGGCGAGTATAACGGAGGGGGGTTTCTCTGATGAGAATAAGTTGAACTTGGTTCCTCAACCAAGTTAACTTATGAGTTTGGTGTGGCCACCGAGTAACAGGCTCGAGGGGGAGCCTTTTCCTTCTTCTTTTCTTAATTCCTCAAAGATGAGGAATACCCCTGGTGTTTAAGATGCACCAGGATATGAGGAGTCTCTCTGATGATAGTAAGTTGAACTTGAACAAGTTAACTTAACATTCGGTTTGATAACCAGTAACTAGCTCGAGGATGAGCTGCTTATTAGCCCCTTAAGGTAGGTAGCTCTGCCTCTCTTGCAGGGTACTTCTTGGTCTGGTGAGCCAAGTAATCTACCTGTCCAGTCTCGGTAGCCCGATCTTAATCCGGGGACTTCGTCACCTGGAGACTGACGTATTCTACCAATCCAGTCTCGGTAGCCCAGGGTCTTAATCCGGGGACTTCGTCACCTGGAGACTGACATATTCTACCAATCCAGTCTCGGTAGCCCGATCTTAATCCGGGGACTTCGTCACCTGGAGACTGATATATTCTACCTCGATTTTCCTCAGTGTTTCTTATTTATACCTTATCACCCCACTAGGTGAGGGGTAAGAGGGGGGGGGGGAGGCTTGAGGATGGGCCCAGGAGGGTTCTTAGGCCAAACAGTTTTTCTCACACAGTCTTAAATTGTCTCCTCGTTAGCCTTCAAACTGGTGAGAAACGCGTCTCCAATGTCTTACTTGAGGTGAAATTGAATCTTACTCTCATAGGAGAGATCTTGCATTTTAACCTTTAGTCCTTTCATAACGACGAGTAGCGTGGCGCTGTGGTTATGCGCTTGACCCGAGTTGCCTGGCCGGATGCTCTTGCAGTTAACATCTCGGGTCTCCACTGAGACAGAACGGGTGGGTGACGATTCTCCTACATATATATATGTCATCATCATTCACATCTTTCCACCTTAGATTATTTACTACTTTTTTATCAGGATTCTCTTCAAAGAAATTGTTTGCCCTGTCATTTATGCACCTTACTAAATAGGCTATAACATGATCAGATATAAACCTTTTGGAACAATCTAAAAGACTACTATTATCATTACAATTTAGTGCAGGATTTACACCACTGAAATTATGCACTATCTCAGTAATTCTTTTCCAAGAATGCAATAGGGTGGCACTGTCATCTATCTTCATGCCCAGAAAAAATAAAAAACATTGCTCTCATAACTATCTTTTATTTTATTATCATTTTCCATGGGTTCATAATCACCATCACTATTATCTGAATCACTAATAGACATTGTCTGTAACTATAAATAAACAAACAGGAAATAAAGTACTGAAATGCCACAATTGAATACCATTGATCACAATTCCGCTACTACAGATTAGGTAATCCCTGAGGCAATACATTGGGAAATTCTAAACTCCACCCACCTCTTTTCTGATTGTTTGATTTCAGTAGCGTCAATTTGAGACGCTAAATACTTTGGAGTTTCATATAAAATTATATAAGCCACACCGGATCTTATTTTAACAAGATTGGTCTACTTTCTAATATGACAAATGCGTGTTTGTCATCATAGTGCGCCATGGCAAACTTAAGACTGACACACGTTTGTCATCGTAGGGGAGAGGTTAAATTGAATTTGTGGATGAAGAAATATGGAGGCAGCAAGGAAAGGAAATCAAAGTGAAAATCTGGTGGATCACTGGGAAAGCAGGAGTGGAAATAAGTGCCAAGCTGGAAATACAGCAAATATGTAACAAGTTTAATCAAGTTTAGTGTGTAGTACAATGACTGTATTTGGTTGTGCTTTGACTGGAATGAGTGGCAAAATCATGTGGCTTGGGCCCCTGAGGACTTAGAAGAAGAGGAGGGACCTCCTCTTGGCAGCTAATCCCTTCTCCATTTGAGAGGAGTTTGCTGAGGCAGGTCCATCCAGCCTAGAGGCACCTTCCAGGGATGGAGAGAAGCGGGTTCACTCCCCCACCGTCCTCTCCTAAAAGCAAAAGTGTGCCCCCGGGCGGGAAGCCTCTGACCAAAACCAAAAGTGCGCAGAGCGGAGCCTTGATCACGTCAGGGCCCCTCATTGAGAGAAAACCTGCGCTTTCAGGCCTGCTGGTTACAAATGCTTTCTGATTCTTCGCTCCATTGACTGATGTCAGCTTGTTGGCCAAGGCCATTATATCCATCTGAGGAGAGCATTAGATAGCTTGATTGGTAGAGCCAATCTGTCGGACAGGAGCTTTCTGGCTAATGCATTGTACCCTTCCCGAGACAGACACTTGATGGCACGCCGCACTCTACCATGAACTTCGTGAAAGGAGTGGCTTATGCGAGGGAACTCGTAGACTACTCCATAGATGACATCACCTTAAAGCCTGCCGACCAAGGAGTGGTCAAGGTCGAACGTGTGATAAAAAAAAAACAGGAAAGAGCCTCGAGACCCACCCTTATACTCTTCATCACGTTCGACCGTGACAGGCTCCCTGAGTCTGTGCATGCCGGTTAATATCGCTACCGCGTGAAGGCATTCGTGCCACTGCGACGGAGGTGCTACTACTGCCACCTCTTCGACCATACGAATCGCCCCTGTAGACGTGCAAAGTCAGGTTGACCCAAAGTCTGTTTGCGTCTCCAAGGCTCTACTACACACAATAAGTCCTTATCGTGTATGGCCAAGTGTGTCGCAATTGTGGAGAGCAGCCCTCCCATTCTACCAGCAATGTGGTGCGTATCTTCCTGAGAAGGAAATCATAGCCGTTGTCATCATATTTTTTTTTAAGGCATCCTCTGCTCCTAGCCCCTCCAGCCATATGAGCACGGTCGTTTCCGCGCGCATTTGTTCTACGCATTCTACTTATCCAGGTCGCTCCCCTAGTAAAGCTGGCAGCACAAATGGTTCAGACCCAGCCTCGGCTAAAACTAGGGATCCCTCCTCCCCCATCGTGAGCGTTTCCCGTAAGGTGAAATGGATGCGCGGCTCCACCGAGTCGATAGATTCACAGGAGGCAACACGCCTGAAGGTGGTCTTGAGGCCATCTTCCTCAGTTTCTAAAGGTGCCTCCTCCCCGAATAAAGGAGATTCGGCTCCTATGCCCCGACACAAGGATATACTGGGTGGCTCGGAGACGATGGATCCTCCAAGGGAGAGACCCATGCCCCCGAAGTTGTCAAAGCTTTCGAGGCGGAGCGAGAAGAAGACTCGCATAGCAATCCCAACCTCCTCCGATAAGTCATCGAAGGCGAGTGCGCCTTGTTCGGCAAACAGCGGCCGGAGTTCTGCCTCCTGGGCGGCATACTCGAAGACGGCCCTCGCATCTCCTCCGAGCTAGGACTAGAGGGCATAATATTCCTTCAATGGAATTGCCGCGGACTTCGGGCCAACCTGGAGGAGTTGCGGAGGCACGTCTGCTCACGTTCCCCATTAGCTATCATTTTGCAGGAGACAATGCTGGCTACGTGCACCCTGCCCACCCTCTATGGATACAAGGGTCTTGCAACCCCATCACCACAGGATAGTGCCGGGCAGGAGGATCTGCCATTTACACCCGGCTTGATGTCTCCGTTCTTCTCTTTGCTTTAAATACCTCGTTTCAGGGAATAGCTGTGCAGCTTCACCTGGATAGGAGGTATACTGTTATTTCCGTGTACATTCCACCGTCAGCTGACTTCGACGTAGGGGACTTGCACTGTATCGTGGCACAGTTGCCGAGGACCTTCCTATTGCTCGGGAATTTGAACGGTAGACACCCCCTTTGGGGAGACTGCTCGATCAGTCCAAGAGGTCAGGTCCTTACCGAACTGATCGACGAGCTGGAGAGAGTTGTTCTAGATCTGGATGAGTTTACGCATTACTACCCGAGAACCGCTTTATTTTCCTGTTTGATCTCACCTGAGACTCCCCCGTTTTACTTGCGGGCGCGCTGGTCCGCACTTCAAGAACTGACTGATTTCTCTATCCCAGGTGAGGAGTTTAGATCGTTGGATGAGGCAGATGAGTTCTCCAGTAACCTCACCGCCAAAGGCCTAACTACCTTTCCTAGAACGTCTGGCCATTTTGCACGCCGACCGCTTCCACTCTTCCGGGGTACGGGGGGCATACGTGTCTTCATTTAACGGGAAGACACCTCTAGCAGAGGTGTGGAAGCGATTCAAAAGGATTCGGGGTAAGTTCTCGCAGGACCCCCTCCCGTTCTCCAGGAGAATGGGACCACAATCTTGGACCCCGCATCCGTGGCGGACTCCTTCGCAACCGCTTTCTCCGCATTCTTTAACCAGTATGCTGCTCAGTCAGCATTCAATGCGCGTCATGATGTTGCGGGAGACGCCAACTGGACTTTACTTCCAGAGTCGGAGAACCCTTCAACGACAGGCTTACTCTAAGTGAGGTGTATTCCGCTCTCACTTCGTGAGCGGACACCGCCCTGGTTCGGACGATGTCCCGTAAGCCATGCATCGACACCTGGGTGAGCGAGGCATGGCCTTTCTGTTAGATTTGTTCAACAGGATCTGGGTAGAGGGTATCCTCCCAGATTCCTGGCGAATCGCTACTGTGCGCTCCTTTCGCAATCCGGGGAGAGATCACTCTACTCTGACCGGTTTCCGCCCAATCTCTCTAACCTCTTGCGTGTGCAAGTTGATGGAGAAATTGATAAATGTTAGATTAGCCTTTTTCTGTACAGCGTAGGCCACCTGTCTTCCGCACAGTGCGGCTTCCACAAGTTCCACTCCACGTCGGATGCTCCGCTCCGACTGGAATATGCCGCCTGAGAGGCCTTTTTTCGTAGACAGCACTACGCCACGGTGTTTTTCGATCTGGAGAAGGCCTATGCTACCCAATTGCGATACGGCATTATGTAGACTCCCCACACGATGGCGGCGAGTGAACGCCTCCCAATCTTTACATCTGAAATTTTACGAGATTGTCGATTCTGCTTACGAGTGAGGGAAGCTCTTTCTGGCCCACTGGAGCAGGAAGAGGGTTTCTTGCAAGGAAGTCTCCTCAGTGTCACACTCTGCCCTGAGCATTAACGGCATCACATCGGTGCTGTCAGAAGATGTTCTCGCAACGCTCTACGTTGACGACATTTAGATCTCTTTTGGCGTGGCCCAGATGCTAACTCTAGAACGTCGATCCAACAGGCATTGAACTGCGTCTCTCGCTATGCCGAAGGGCACAAGCTTCAGTTTTCCTTTGCCAAGACTAAGGTGGTACACTTCTGCCGCCATCCACGGCTCCACACTCACCTAGACTTGTTTCTAATTGGGGTTCGCCTGGAAGTGGTGGAATCGCACCGTTTCCTTGCTTCTGTATTTGACCGACTCCTCACCTGGGAGGCTCATATTCGCAGCCTTAGGGTCTGTTGTACCCGCGCCATGGATATTCTTCGTTCCGTGACGTTCAGCACAGGGCTACTGCCTTACTTTTTGCCGATCGTTTGTTCGTTTGAAGCTCGACTACGGATACGAGTTTTATGCATCTGCAGCTGAGCGTGTATTGCAGAAGATAGACTCGATCCATCACACCGGCCTTCTTCTGGCGACCGGTGCCTTCCACACTCGCGCCATGTACAGTGCATTATTGCCTTGTACGCGCTAGCACGGCGCCTCCCTCAGTCGCCAACAGCTCTCACTGTATCCGCAGCTGATCTCGACGGTGCCTATGCCGCCGAGAGACGCCATTCATGCATAAGCCCATGGGTTTAGGCTTAGGAAACTCCTTCGAGAGCTCGTTATAGCTCGGTCGGTAGCACCCCTGGTTCTGCCCAGGACGCCATCCTGGACGGTACCACCTTTGACTATTGATCGCCACGCCTCTGCTCCCAAAGCTTGTACAACGCCGGGAGTATTGCGTTCAGCCTTTTTGGAGCACACTCCGTTTCACGCTGGGACCGTGCCAGTGTATACGGATGGCTCATAGTCCCAGATCGAGGTCTTATTCCACCCCCTCTTCCCTTCTTCCCTCTGTTTAAATCCGCGGGGCTCTGTCTACATGACCTAGCTGGTTGCAATACACTGCTCGTTACGGGAAATAGCGAGACGTGCCCGGTTAGGAGTCGGGATTGTGATTTATAGCGACTCACCAAACACCCTGAGTGCGCTCGGGGGCATTGGCATATCCGCATCCTCTGGTTCGCGGTATCCGTGACGCCACGGTTTTGGCAAGCCGTGCGGATGTCGAGATTATCTTTGTGCTAGTTTCCAGGACATGTGGGGAATGAGGGCGCCAGAGAGTCCGCGAGGACTGAGCGACCAGAGCAGCGTTTCACTCTTGCTCCACCAACCACACGGCAGGAATACAGGCAACCCTCCGGGCTGCTTGGTAAAGAAGATGGGAGACGGCCTAGGGAAACTTAAATTTGCATGCCATTGCGCCGCGACTGTTTCCACGGACCTACCCCAAATCCCGCGAAGGCTTCAGGTTACTTTCTGTCGTCTCCGAATTGGACACACTCGCGAGACCCACCGACATATGATGAAGCGCTCACCTGCGCCTTATTGTGACGACTGCGTTGAGTCCCGGACTGCGGCACATTCTTGTTGAATGTCGCAGTCTGGGTGATCTTCGCGCACGTTGCTACCCAAGTTTCCTTGTATTCACGACTGGTTCGCGCACACAGACTTGCAGACTATGACTTTTTTGGAGGAGGTTGGCCTCCTGAACTTTATTTGACTTTGTTATAGATCGCATGTTCCTGCAAAAAAAGGCAACAAGGAAGCGTGCTCCGCCGTGCCTACTCCCGACGCCTGAGCGCGCTTCCTTGTTGCCTTTATGTTTTGTTTGTGTTTTTTTTACTTTGTTCTTTTTTATCTTTATTTGTTATTTTTTTAATCTAGTCAATTATTAGGCTTTGCGTGAATTACGATGACTTTTGCTCTATTAGGCAGTCGCCAGATGGGCTCTTAAATTTTTTAAATTCACACACAACAAATGCATAAAAGAAGAGTACAAGGACAAAATAAGGCAAAGTGGTGAAAACCTTTACAGAAAAAGCGGGGGAGAAATGGTTCTTGCATGCAACTATCATTTATTTAACACCCACCACACTTTTCGCATTTTATTTCTCACTGAATCGATAGTCCATCCAACACATAATCACTTATGATGGCGCTTAGCCCCTGTATAATCAGAAGCGACGTTTCCACTCGTTTACCATTGTATGCATTTGCCAGATGAGTGCTAGAAAAAGCCACTCAGTTAGGTCATAGCCTCATAGTGTGAGTATGAGAGCTGGAATGAATGGAAATATGATTGTCTTCAAGGGTGAAAATGGGGCGCTATATTTCAGTATCGAAGGGATAAGTATGTAAAAGGATTTTAATCTTGTCACAGTCTGAAAAAATGGGAAGATACATATCTAGTATAGTTCAGTATATCAGATGCTAAAATATAGTGGTAATTGTGTAATGCATTGGATCTGGTAGTTTTGTTGTAATGCCTTTGAAACTAGAAGTGTTTCTGAGTACTGAAAGATGGCTGGGTCGTACCACTGTCTTAGGGGAATCAGAAGTTTGTATGCATGAATTGCAGGGATATGAGTTCATCGAATGTGATAGGTAAGGTCTATGTAAATAGTCTGATTGATCATCTAAGGAAGGTTATGGGAATAAGAGATGAACAGGATAGGTTTGAAGTAGGTTGTGGTGTGAATCAGCAAGCATTTGCCTTCAACTCAGAAAATAGGTGCAATATTTATGCTGGGTTTATGGATCTGAAAAGGAAGTGCATGATGTTAATGGATAAGCACTATGGAAGGTTCTTGGATTGTACCTGATATACTGTTCAATGGTGTAAGTTTATATTGTAAATACAAGATGTATTAGGGTGAAAGATGGCTTGAGTGAATGAATATGAGGTTGCCTTAAAGTATGAATGAGGATGAAAGACAGAATGAAGGATAGGTGCTGTCAATGTTGATCTACCCTGATGATCTGGTTTTAGTAGTGAGAGTGAAGTTGATTTGTTTGAAATTTTGTATGGGGCTTGTGTGAAGGGGGAGCTAAAAGTAAATGGTAAAAGAGTAAGGTTATAATGTATACAGTAAAGATAGGGTGAGGTGTGATATTAGAGTCTGCGGTGGGCATCTTTGAGTTGTACAGTGTTTTAAGTATCTATTATGCATTGTAAATTATAGTGGCATGGATGAAAGAAAAGAAATTGGTATGGATGAGGCAGACTGTGATAGCAAAGTTGTGAATGAAGGGAAGATTTCAGAGGAAATCACTTTCAGTCAATTCCACTCAAATTGATATTAATTGATGATAGAAAATCAAAAAGTATTTGAATATTTATCCTCCAATTTTTTGCCTCATGAGCTTCGATCATTACAGTCGATTATCTCTCGCCAAATTTCAAGAAGTGAAACATGGTGTCATTTCTCTTGATGTCGATGAAGAAGTGGCTCTCCTCCTTACTGTTGGTTAGTCATAATTGTTTTAGAACCCCCTATCTATCTAAAATTAGCGCTGGGATATATGTCTGCAATTTCTATTTGAAGCCAATGTAATGATTATTGTCCACAGAGAAATTCAAAATATTTAG
This sequence comes from Ceratothoa steindachneri, assembly GCA_963969495.1. Lineage (NCBI taxonomy): Eukaryota > Metazoa > Arthropoda > Malacostraca > Isopoda > Cymothoidae > Ceratothoa > Ceratothoa steindachneri. Next base: position 194,245,050 of record OZ018321.1, on the reverse strand, counting down.
GTGAAATTAGGGATCAATTCTAGTTTGGGGGTGATCCATAACAGTAACCCAACTTTACTACTTTTTCATCATATTATTCCGGCCATTCTAGAGATGACATGTTTCCATTTGGGCCAATTCTTATATTATACTTAAATTACATTTACACTTTTACTAGTTTTTGAAAAATCCACCTCCAGGTGAAATCTGAATTTAATTTTAAGAGGTCTTTAAAATATGAAAAGAAATGATTTTTTTTTTGGGGGGGGGGGGTTGTGAATGTAGGGCAATCAGTCATAGATCAGGCTAGTCAGAGTAAAGGGGTTGCAGAGCTTTTGAGTGAGGAGTAAGATTATGTGAGTGAAGCTGGGATTCGCAAGGAAAAATTGCGTGATTGTAGCGTATGCACACTGTAATGATAGAAGTGAAGCTGAGAAAGAGAGGTTCTACCTAGAACGACTAGGTACTATTGTTGGGGCTCAACTGATGGTTGTAGATATGAATGGAAGAATCGGTGATAGGATGAGATAATTGAGGCGAAAGCCACTAGTTAGGGGAGGTATTAGGTATGGGCTGTGTTGGGTTGCCGATCATGTTCACGGTCTCAACCTTGGAGACGAGGGACCCACAACCACCAAGACCCACTGACCGCCAAAGGATTCGAGGCAAGTGATCCCAATGAGCTCTCGAAGAAGTGTAGTGGTCAGTCATTCCCAAATGGATATGACACCGCCACCCCTACCTGGATGCAATCCTGGTGAGTGTTAAGCTGAATTGAACTTCCACTTCTTAATCGTTTCATGGACGGCAACAGCCTCCCTCCACTCTTACCGGGTCCCTCAGGACGATCATGGAAGTCGCCGCCCCACTTAATTGTGTTTTTTTAAGTTTTGGTTTTGGGAAGTCCATCGAGGTCGTTGATTACGGATGCCCTCTTGAGGGCATCAACCTGCACTGGGTTTAAAGTGGTAGGAATATGTGCAGTTCCCGACCCGTATCTTGACCGAGGGGAGAAGGACCCTGGTGGCAGTAGAGGTTCGAGACGACCAGGCTTCATCCTCGGCTGCAGGGAGCTGCCGAGACACCGGTCTGTTGGTGCTCGTCTATAGGCACTCCCGATCTTGGTTGTGATCGAGTTATCCTGGGAGGATGCCTTTGCCTAAAAAGGCAGAATCCACAAGGGGGTGGGGGGTGAAGTAGGCCCCAGGGCGTGGCCACACAGTGGTGGGCCTACACTTTAGTGTTAAGTGCCTGCTTTTCTTGCCTTCTCACTTGCAGTTTCTGCCACTAGCTAACCCTTGTGATTAAACCGTGTTTAATGGCATCAATAATTTATAGTATTAAAAGGCATTATAATATCCTATTTCTTTGAAAATATAACTGGCGAATTTTGTTTCAAGCCTTGTGAAGTGGCGGAACATCAAAACTTATCTCGTCATTTAGTGATTCCCGAGCCTGAGAAGCCTGTAAGGTCAAAGGCCTTCTCCCTTAATCTCCCAAGTGGTGGGAGGGAGCAGAGATGTCATCCGCTCCTGGGGAGCAATACAACGCAACATCCACGGCTACGCCCGATTCGGACATGTTCCGAAATGGCTCTCTTGGATGTGGTAGAGTCGCACCGTTTACTTAGTGTTTTCAACCGGGGCCTCAACTGGAAGGCCCATATCTTTAGCTTCAGCGGTTCGTGCCCGCGTAGTGGAAATTATTCGTTCCGTGACGTTCAGCACTTTGGGTGCTAATAGGACTACTGCCTTACCTACTTTTCTACCGTTCATTTATTTGTTCGAAACTCAACTACAGATACGAGCTTTACTCATCCGATTGCGAGCCTGATTTGCGGAAGGAAGCGATCCAGTACTCCTTTTGCCGACTGGTCCTTTCCGCCGTTTCCTATTGAGACATTCCTTGTCAATGCTGGCGAGATACCGTTCGCTCTGCGCCGTATACAGTGCATAGTACGCCAGAGATCGGCGGCTCCCTCAGTTGCCAACGGTTCTCATCGCATCCGCGGCCGATCTTGAAATGCGGGGGTCGGCTTTCACGCCGTCTCCCCTTGTTTAAAGTCGACGAGGTTCTTACCTTGCGCTGCTTCTATCTTCACGACCGAGCTGGTTGCAATACACCGCTCTGTACGATAGCTAATGACTCTTGCCCGGTTCGGAGGCTAGATTGTGATATATGATGACTCACGGCGTCATGAGTCTTCTCGTGGAATTGTAATCTCGGCACCCGCTGATTCGTAGTTTTCCTGATCCCAAGGCTGCACCCAACTGGGAGGATATTGAGATGATCTTTGCTGGGTTCCTGGACATGTAGTGATTGCAGAAACTGAGGGAGCCAAACAGTCCACGATGACTGAGCGACCTGACCACCGTTTCGCTCTTCCCCACATTCACTACATGGCAGGAATCGGGTCAGCCTTTCAGGCTGCCTGTCAAAGAAGATGTGAGACGGCCCAATTCGGAAACGAATTGGGCCGTCTCACATCTTACTACGACGACTGCATGGCACGTAATCTATGTCGGTACTGGCGTGGTCGCTACCGCTCGTCCTCTGTACACGGAACGAGTTCGTGCACTTCCGATTGTGACTTGATTGACTTTATGGACGAGCTTAACCTCCTCCATTCGGCGGCCGAGCAGGCATTTTCCTTTGTTTTCTTAGATGTTTCTTTGTAGTTTTTTTTAATATAGCCTGAAATGACTTGGCGAGTATGCCCTTGTTTGGAGACGCTCCGGTGAGCACCCTTTAAAAATGTGTTTGGTCACCTGTGTCTTTTGTCAAGGATATTGGCGGAGTTGTTTGATTGTGTCGCAGTTTCTGATGAGGCTGAATTTCTGGTGTGACATTGGGGTTGTTTTTTTATTGTTTCTGCGGATGTTTTTTTTTGGGGGGGGAGTCTGCATTTTGTATGAGTTGAAAGTATGTATAGTGCTATTGATGTTTGTGATGTCTGTTTAGTATTTCGAATGCTTCCCAGTTGGCTCTTTTGTAATTGTGTCTGCGGCCAACTGGTTTAATTCTTGTATTTGTTGGGATGATAGGCGTAGGTAGAGACTGTGTAAAATGACATATTTTTACCCATAGAACTCTGGTTGTGATGGAACTGCTGATAGGACAAAATGTCAGGGATGTGTTTACCATTTTTACATTGAAACCTTCGAGTGGATAAAGATCGTGAGAAAGCCGGGGTTTGTAGCAGGCCGTATATTCGATGGGAACATTTGCACGTTTTCCTTTTTTTATTTTTCCTTTTCTTCTGACGACGGATTTTAACGCCCATCCTAAGGGCATGGTAGTAGGGATGATGATTAATCTGTTTAAGCCCCGTAAGGGGCGCGGCGATTTGCCTTCATGGTCGCCCTGCTGACGGGACTCAGCCTCTTCTCCTTTCTGACAGCCTGTGTCTTTACACTACTTCGACATTTTTCCTACAACCTCTCCCACAACTCTCTGGTCGGCCTCTAATTTCACAGGGTAGACGCCGACCAGCTTCCTCTCACCCAACTATCCTGGATCGGGGCTGAGGTGGGAGGGGACAACGTTCCCTCACCCCTGAACTCCGGTCTGGGGTAGTGGGTTTTAAACAACCTGCTTCATCCCCATCCTCACCTCCCCTTTATTTCTCTTTTCAATGTCTATCAATTTTGCGCCGACCCTAAGGTGGAGTGCCATATCGATGGGCTGTCAGGGCCACTAGGCGGGAGGAGTGGCCTCAAATGGCGGCAACTGGTTCTTCCGGCCCCGTATTCACCCTCGCAGACCGGGCTACTGCGTGGGATGATTAGCGTTTGCTTCCTGTATCACTAATAGGGTCACCATGTCAGCTGATGAGAATATAAACAAACACAAACCTCTCTTCCTTTCCCCTTCACCACCGACGGAGCCACCTTCGGGCAGCTCCACGGAAAAAATGGAGGTCACCCCCCCTGTGCTTTCGCAGGGGACCCTCCAAACTACTACTACCAGAGAGAAGGCTTACTTCTCTCCTTTGCCTATGGGTGTAGGGGACTTCCCCTCACTCCCTCTTTCCAGCGGCAGTCCCTCCTTTTCTTTCATAAAGGACTGCAAAGAAAGCAGGCAGGCGGCCCATAGTTGACCGCTCCCGGTGGGGGCGGCTCGATAGGGCCAACCCCATTAGGCAAGGAAAGGAGTGCAGGGCCCGTGGGCACATGCCCCTTAGTGTCCTGCAGGCGTGCGCTACTAGTTTGCAGGGGTGTAGTGTACCTGCCGCCCTCTTCCTCGATGGATGCCGGTTCCTCGGAATTAGCAAGAAAAAAAACAACCTTGTGATAGAACGGGTTGAGGCCGCGTTAATTTCAACCCCTATCACATATTATTTAAAACCACGATGCTCCCACGTGCATCTTCGCTTTGAAGCTTGGCGCCTTATCGCAGCCACCTGAGTCAATGTTTAAACAAGGAGGTTTATCTCCCCCGTTCGCCCCCATACGCCGACCTCGCCAGATTGAGTTAGGCTTATGGGCAGATAAGGCATTGTTCCCAGGCTCGGCTGTGCATTACCTCGAAGCTCCCACTCCATTGTCCCCCCACGCCAAGGGAGTGTCTCGACTATTTAGATGGAAACCTTACCACTAAGATCAGATTGGAGATCCAGATTTTCGTCGCGAAACATCACCACGACCCTCTCTCACTTTGTGCGCCAAGGTACCTCGACCTCGAGATTCACCATCACTTGTCCAGAAGAAGGACAATATCCCTTGAGTGCCAAGGTTCGAGCCTTTCGTGACGCCAAGTCCTCAAGGCTTCCCCCTTGTTGTTCAGAAAGAGAACAACGTTAGAAAAGCCATTGTTCGTTCGAGCCCGTTGACAAGAAACGGTTCTCACCCCTTACCCTGTTGTTCAGAAGAGAACAACGTAGAACAGCCATTCTTCTTTTGAGCCCGTTCGCCAAGAAACGGTTCTCACCCTTTCCCCTTGTTGTTCAGAAGAGAACAACATTAGAACAGCTATTGTTCGTTCGAGCCCGTTGACAAGAAACGGTTCTCACCCCTTACCCTGTTGTTCAGAAGAGAACAAGATTAGAACAGCCATTGTTCTTGAGCCCGTAGACAAGAGACGGTTCTCACCACCCCCTGTTGTTCAGAAGAGAACAACGTAGAACAGCCATTGCTCTTCAAGCCGTTCGTCGAGAAACGGTTCTCATTCCCAAGACGCCACGTCAGGATCATTTTATTCCCCCCCTTCGGCTGGAACTCGCCAGCGGACCGAAAATTCCTTCACGTCGACTTCCTCTGCACCACTAGTATAAAATTACGTAAGCCGAACGTTACCTTTGAGTATTTAACCCTTTTGTCAATTTTATCCTGTGCTTTAAATGGTTTAGCGAACCATCCCATCTCTTTAACTTTATATTTGTTTCACCTTTTTAAATCTTTTAATCCTCGGATTAGCCCGAGCCCCCACGACCCTTTCCATTCTCTGTTTGTCAATATTTTCCGTTTTGTGTATTGTTGATAGTTATTATTAATAAAACTCTATTTTATTAATGATAGCAATATTATTATCCTTGAGCTCAGTTCCACTTCTTAAACATATCGAAGATACATAATATCGGCCCGCCAGACATCCACGCACTCTAAAGATAATTAAAGAAGTTCCCTCAACGAATAGTTATATATGGTATATCGTTGAGAGTCCATTCTACGACAAACCTCGAATGGGATCTGTGAGGTCTTGGCGAGGGATGGCCACATGGAGGCCTCCCTTGAGATGGACTTGGTCCCTGAACTGACCCAACCTCATCGGGTCGAACCTGGGCTCTGTGCCAAGCACTGAACCCGAGTCCGCCCCTGTGCAAGGTCATCCTCAGACGGATGTGGACACCGCGTTCTTAGAAGGAGAGGAGGGATCTCCTTTCCTAGCTGGTGTCCCAGTGACAGTCAAGACCTCCATTTAAGAGAATGATCTTGCTGAGGCCGGTCCATCTGGTTTAGGGGCTTCTCTCCTAAAAATAAAAGATAAAGGAACAGGAATAAAAAGACTAAGGGCGAGCCTCTGGGGCGGACTGGTCCGCTGCCGTTTGGGCAAGTGACCAAGCGAAGATCGGCACATCCGGCCCCGGTGCTTCCCCCGGCGGGGAGTCCCTAACCAAAACCAAAAGTGCGCAGAGTGGAGCCTCGATTACGTCGGGCCCCCTTTATTTACAAGCTACCTGGCGTTTTCGAGCCCGCTGGCTTCTAACGCTTCCTTGTTATTCACTCTACTGATTGTATGTTGCAAAGGGTAACATAATCCATCAGAGGAGAGCTCTAGCTAGTGTGATTGGTAGAGAGCCGAAGGTGACACGTTTCTCGGACGGGAAGCCTTTTGGCGAATGCGTCGAATCCCTCCGCGGCGGACATGATTTGTGCCCTTTGGACACTTGATGGCACGTCGGTGAGTGTGACGCCGCACTCTACCATGAACTTCATGAAAGAAGTGGTTTATGCGAGGAAACTCGTGGACTACTCCATAGATATCACCTTACAGCTGGACAACCATGGAGCGATCAAAGTCGAGCGTGTGATGAGAAACAGGAAGGGGCCTCGAGACTCACCCCTACACTCTTCGTCACGTTCGTCTGTGACAAGCTTCCTGAGTCGATGCGTGCCGGTTGGTATCGCTACCGCGGAAGTGCTACTACAGCCACCGCTTCGCCATACGAATCGTTCCTGTCGGCTTGCAAAGTCGGGGTTACCCGAAGTCTGTGTAAGTTGCTCCAAGGCCGCACACGATAAGTCCAAATCGTTTTTGGCCAAGTGTGTCAATTGCGGAGAGCCGCACCCCGCTTCTTCGAAGCAATTTGATGCGTATCTCCTTGAGAAGAAAATACTGGCCGTTCAGGCCCAGGATCGTCGGTCATTTTTCGAGGCTAAGAACTTGGTCCTGGCGTTCCCGGCGCTGCCTGGTACGTCATATGCTTCAATGTTAAGAAAAACACTATCTGCTCCTGGCCCCTTCAGGCCTACGAGCACGGTCGTTTCCGCCCCCATTCAGAACCTTTCTGCGTTTTACCCACCCCGGGTGATCCCCTGGTAAAGCTGGCGGTAGGAAGGGTTCACACCCAGTCCCGGCTAAAACCAGGGCTCCCTCCCCATTCCTCCAGCGTGACCCGTTTCCCGTAAGGTGAAACGGCCGCGTGCCTCCACTGAGTCGTTAGACTCACATTCGGTAACATCCCTTAATTCGTCGTGAGGCCATCTTCCGGTGTTCCTAAGGCTGCTTCCCCGAAAGGAGAACACCACTAAAGGAACCGGCTCCTACGCCCACACCTAGTGGTAGGCTGGGTGGCTCGGTGATGGTGAATCCTTCAAAAGAGGGACCTCCGCCTGCCTAAGTTTCGAGGCGGAGGGAGCAAAAGTCCCGCATGGCAAGCAAGTCCTCGACGGCGAAAACGCAGTCAGCACATTGTCCAGCCAACAGCGCCCGGAAGCATTCGGCCATTCCTGTGAGGGTCTTCTCTTCGAAGAGTGCCCCCGCATCTCCTCCGAGCTAAGCCTGGAGGGCATATTCCTTCAATGGGATTGCCGCGGACTCCGGGCCAACTGGGGGGAGTTACGGAGGCTCGTCTCCTGTTCCGCGTTAGCTATCTTTTGCCGGAGACCATACTGAGCGCGTGCTCCCTGCCCACCCTACCCGAGTATAAGGGTTTTGTGACCCCACCACCATGGGATGGGGGCCGGGCAGGAGGATGCGTGATTTACACCCGGCATGATGTCTCTGTTCTTCTCTTTACTCTAGATACCTCCTTTAAGGCAGTAGCTGTGCAGCTGCACCTTGATAGTAGGTATACTGTTATTTCCGCCTACATTCCACCGTCAGCCGACTTCGACGCGGGGGACTTCCGCCGCGTCGTAGCACGGTTGCCGAGGCCCTTTCTCTTGCTCGGAGATCTTAACGGTAGACACCCCGTCTGGAGAGACTACTCGATTAACCCCGGGGGTCAACTCCTTGCTGACCTGATCGACGAACTTGAGATGGGTGACTTGAATCTGGATGAGTTTACGCATCACTGCCCGAGAATCGCTTCATTTTCCTGCCTTGATCTATCGGATGCACAGCCTGAATTTGGGTGGGGGGTAGTCGATGACTGCCATGGTAGTGATCATTTTCTCGGTCGCTGCCGCCCGAGAGCCCGCCCCGGTGGTGTTTGGCGCGGGCGCGGTGGTCCGCATTTCAGGAAATGACTGATTTTTGTTTAGGTCGGTAAATGAGGCAACCTCATCGCCGCTGTCCTAACTACTATTCCTCCAACGTCTGACCGCTCCCGTTGTGGTTAGCCGAGTGTAAAGCTGCCCTTAAACTGAAGCGTTTTGCCTGCATGCTCTATAAGTGCCTCCCGAACGACTTCACTGTCGGTGAATTTCGTCGAGGTAGAGCTAGCTTCCGGTATATTTCGAAGCACGCCCATCGCTCTTCTTGGTGGGCATACGTGTCTTCACTTAACGGCAAGACCCCACTAGCAGAGGTGAGAAGTGAATCAAATGGATTTGGAGCAAGTTCTCGCAGGCTCCCCCTCCCGTTTTCCAGGAGACTGGGACCGCAATCTCGGACCATCACAGACCCCGCCTCCGATTCGGAATCCTTCGCGACCGCTTTCTCCGCATTCTCTAGCCAGGATGCTGCTCCACCACCATTCAATGCGCGTCGTGATGTAGCGGAAGGCTGCCGACTGGACTTTCCCACCAGAGGCGGAGAACCCTTCAACGACAGGTTTACTCTGAGTGAGTTTCTTTCCGCTCCCGCTTCGTGCGGAGACACCGACCTTGGTTTAGACAATGTCCCGTACGCCATGCTTCGACACCTGGGTGAGCGAGGCATGGCCTTTTTGTTAGATTTGTTCAACTGGATCTGGGTAGAGGGTATCCTCCCAAATTCCTGGCGAATCGCTACTGTGCTCGCTTTTAGCAAACCGGGGAGAAATCACTCTGCCCAATCTCTCTAACCCCCCTCCGTGTGCAAGTTAATCAAAAAATTGGTAAATCTTAGATTAACCTTTTTTTCTGGACAGGCGGAAGCCATCTTTCTTCTGCACACTGCGGCTTCCGCAAGTTCCAATCCACGTCGGATTCTCTGCTTCGACTGTAAAATAGCGTCTGCGAGGCCTCCCTTTCCGCCACAGTGTTTTTCGACCTGGAGAAGGCCTATGATACCGCATGGCTATACATAGAGTTACATAGATGAACAGGCCACAGCAGACCTTGTGGTCCAAACTAAGTTGCCTGAGATAAAAGATAATGAGGAAGATAGTAACTACCTTTAGAGTCCGTTCGGTCCATTACAATGGAAGTATCTTTATTTTTATCCTAAATTCTAACTATATACAATACTTCGTGTAAGGCATAGGATAGCAAAGATGAAGTCTCTCCCCACCCACCTCTTCCACCCGTTTCCGGGCTTGGAATAGTGAAAATATATACCTGGTAGTGTTAGAAAATAGACACAACCAGGAAATTTTAACAGGAGAGCAGGAACACATTAATATATACAAAAAAAATATCATTGGGGCGAGGGGACGCCTCCCAGTCTTTATATCTGAATTTTGTGAGATCGTCGATTTCGCGTACCGGTGGGGGAGCGCCCTCCGGCCCAATGGAGCAGGAACAGGTGTCCCGCAGGGAAGTGTCCTCAGTGTCACACTCTTTGCCCTGAGCATTAATGGCATCACCTCGGTGTTACCGGGATGTTCTCGCTACGCTGTACATGGACGACCTTTCGATCTCTTTTGGCGCGGCCCAGGTGCCAACTCTGGAGCGTCGAGTCCAACAGGCATTGAACCGCGTCTCTCGCTATGCCGAAGTGCACAGGCTTCGTGTTTCCTTGGCAAAGACTTTGGTGGTGCACCCTGACCCAGACTTGTCTCTCAATGGGGTGCGTCTGGAAGTGTTGGACTCGCACCGTTTCCTTGGTCTTGTATTTGACCAACACCTTTCCTAGCAGCCATATGATCTCTTGTACCCGTGCCATGGATATTTTTCGTTCCGTGATGTTCAGCGCCTTGGGCGCTGATAGGGCTACTGCCTTATTTTTTTATCGACCCTTTGTTCTTTTGAAGCTCGACTACGGATGCGAGTTTGATGCATCCGCAGCCGAGCGTGTATTGCGGAAGGTGGACTCGATCCACCACACCGGCCTTTTCCTGGCGACCGGTGCCTTCCGCATTTCCCCCCATTGAGAGCTACTTGTCCTTCTGGGGAGATGCCACTCGCCCTGCGCCGTGCACAGTTCATTATTCGCCTGTACGCGCGAGCCGGTGCCTTCCTCACTCGCCAACAGCTCTCACTGCATCCGCAGCTGATTTCGACGGTGCCTATGTCGCAGAGAGACGCCAGTCATACCCTAGTAAGCCTATTGGGTTTAGGGCTTGGAATCTTTTTCAAGAGAGGTATAGCTCTCGGGCCGGTAGCGCCCCTGTTTCTGCCCACGGCCCCCTCCTGGAGGTTACCACCTTTGACTATTTATCGCTACACCTCTGCTCCCAAAGTTTCTACAGCGCCTGGTGTATTGCGCTGGAACTTTGCCAGTTTATACGGATGGCTCTAAGTCCCACGAGTGGGTCGGCTTCCACGCCGTATCCTCTCTGCTTGAAGTCAGCAGCGCTCTGCGTCTGTCTTCATGGCCGGGCTGGTTGCAATACACCACTCGGTACGGGAGATAACGCGACGTGCCCGGTTCGGAGACCGGATTGTGATCTATAGCTACTCATAAAGCGCCCTGAGTGCTCTCGGGGCATTGGAATCTCCGCATCCCTTCGTTTGCGATATCCGTGACGCCACGTTTTTGGTGAGCCGGGCTGATGTTGAAATTGTCTTCTGCTAGGTTCCTGGACATGTAGGAATTGCGGGGAATGAGCGTGCCAATGAGGGCACCAAAGAGTCCGCGAGGACTGGGCGACCGGACCAGCGTTTCGCTCTTCCTCAAGCCGATTACATGGCAGAATACGGGCTGCTTTGCAAACAAGATGGGAGCTGGTCGAGGGGAACTTCAAGTTATGTGCCATAGCACCGCCATTGTTCCCATGGACCTACAAAATGCCGCGTTGGCTTTAGGTTGCTTTATGTTGTCTCCGAATTGGACACACTTGCGGGACGTACTGCCATTTGTTGGAGCGCTCTCCTGCGCCATATTGCGACGACTGCGTTGTCCCCCAGACTGTTCGGCTCATTCTTGTTGAATGTCCCATCTGGCTATTTTCGGTACCGGGACGAGCGGGGTCGCTACCGCTTGTCCTTTGTACTCGGGACGGGTTCGTTCACACGGACTTGTGGACTATACGACTTTTTGGAGGAGTCTGGCCTCCTCCCCTTTATTTGACTGGAGTTTTTTTTGTATGTCGCATCTTCCTGCGCTGGGGGGAGGCGGGCCTCCTCCCGACGCCGGAGCGTGCTTCCTTCTTGCTTTTTTGCTTTGTTTACTTGTTGGTTATTTTTTTAGCCGCTGTTTTTTTATCGTTATTTGTTTTTTGTTACTTATTTTAATATAGCCTAGGAGTAGGTTGTGCTGTGTACGGCGACTTATGCCCAAGTAGGCAGTTGCCAGATGGACTCCTCAAATTAAAAAAAAATCTGTTTAAATAAAGTCGATAAAGTAATCATTTCTACCTAATCAAATATAGAAAGATTTCATCCGAAACTCCATTGCCATTCTCGAAGTCGACTAACCAGATGGAAGTAATCCAACCAATGGAACTTTGCTATTCCGCCCTTGCAATCAGTCCAATTATTTGGTTTGACAAGTTTTCAATGAGTTTTCGGCACTTAATAGTGTGTGATTGAATAAATCACACCTCTCATTATTTGATTGTCGTTGCATTTATCGTTACACTTGTTTCAGGGCAGGACAGGGTAATGAAGATTTGGGACGCCTCTCTCCTTTTAAAGTGCGATTCCAATGGCGATGCTTCTGACAAATAAACTCAGCGATGTCTATTTCAAGGTGTAGATGCGGGTTGCCTACTCCCTCGCATTTGTTCTGCCCTTACAAAGCCATCCAGCACCGATTCTCCTTTATTTGGACTTCCGAGACGAGCTGATCTCAAACACTTCTTTGACGAAGCAGAACCTGTCGGTGACTAGATTTGATCTTTCACTTGGCATATGTAACGTGCCTAAAAGCAGTGTATGAATGAGTGAAGAGGTTGCATATACAATTCTAGTTTTTGTATACAGAAGTTAAGGTATGGGTTTCTTGACTAACTAGAATTATGTTATTTTTCTGAATAGCTTCTGTGACACATTCAGGCAATATATGCTTTTGGTTTTCTTGTCTTACTTCAATTTGAACCAAATTACGAGAATGCGATGGTTTTATTTTTTTTATTCTAACAAGACTCATTTCTAGCTAATGCATGAGAGATTTTAACTATTTTCTTAATATGTTTCACTAGTTAACGAGCGCACGCATGAGAAGAAGTTAAAACGAGTTCTGTAAAATGAGGGAAACCTGCTAATATTATGTCCACGTTGAAGGAAGAATTGGCCTTTAAAATAGCTTTGGAACGAAGAGTGAAAACGAGGTAGCATTAATGAGGATAAATTTGTCAATAAAACTTGTTCTTGCATTATAGAACTCTTGAAAGATGTATTCGCCTCTTCCAAGGTCAGCAGGTTAAAGAAAACTAGTTTTGTCGTGATGATATGGAATAATTATTGAGACACCTTTGTCAAGTGGTCCCTCATTTTGAGGGAGTAAGGTTGCGTATAGCCCATTGAGACATAAATTATGCATTTCCTGTCATGTGACAGAATTGTAAAGAGGTTCCAATTGTTTCCTCCGAAATGCATGTCTCGTCTTCCCACGTTAGGTTGGCCGCCCCCTTATGATTGGGGGGAAAGGCGAACCGTAGTTTTGAGGATTGAATAGAATTGATTAACTTCTTTAGCTAACTTTTTCTTTTTCCATGTAGTTTGTTACCATATTGTTATTGTATTTTTTTGTGTTATACCACCGCTTCTTGATTGCTTGAGCTGTAATAATAATAAAGCCTTTTTTTTTCTCATGTGTGAGTGTAGCCATTAATTGTTATTGTTGTAAATGTTTGCTTGGATTACATGTTTCGGATGGACTTAATGATTGTTGGTGTTGGAATTGAGTGACAACAGAATTGTGTAATTTAGAAAATTTCCAATTTGTCTTCCGTTTAGGTATGCAAACTTGTGCGCGCGTGTGCGTTATATTTGAATAAAAGAAGATTGTTGATACGTAGCGCAAATTGCATTGCTATTCTTTTCCATCATGTTCACTGGTCTAGTGCGAGGCAAGAACCCTCTAGGAAAGGTTAGTCAATGGCTTGTGGTGGGATAAGAATACCGCCACCGTAGTACCAGACGCCAGTCGAATTAAAATAGTGCGCACTCATACCTGAATGGCGGATGTAGTAGTCCACTCGTATAATAAATCCTTGAAGGCGTCTAATGACCTTGGACTGGGTCTAGAACTCGCTGCCTTAATGAACTCTATTCTATATTTTTCCACTCAATCTAATGTCCTATTCCTTTGCCCCCTTTCCGTCCCGTGGATACGAACGGAAGAAATGTCGGTTCCCATCTGGCGTTCGCTGTCTCTAACTGCTCTCTCTTATTGGAGGCTAATGGGGCCACGTAAAATTTTTTGCCTCTCACTCTTTTGGTCAGTGGTTAAACACATCTTGCCCCCGTAGGTCAACGACAACTCAATGGGTAATTCCTATTTCGCCTTAATTCCCTCTATTTTTATCCTAATTTGTGCAGCTTTGAGTTTCTTAAGGCAATTATCTTCACAATTTGTTAAGACTCCATCCGGTGTGAGAATAAGAATAACGACGCAATGTCAGCTGCCCGCCGTAGGCGAATACATATGATTGCATCTCGTGGGCAGAGGTGTTAGTTAAGGACACTCTATATAATCCAATAACCTTGGATCGGGTCGGCGCCTCGCTGATGCCAACCTACCTTAAAGCCGCCTATTCTATATAACTTCCATCCCTTGTTCGATTAGCCTTCTCTTTTTATTCCCCTTCCAATGGTATTAACGTTTGCCAACACCTAGTGCTTAGGCCTCACGGTTGTGGTACCGCTAGTGTCCAGTTCTTTCTAATTTTTTTTTTTGCTCCTAATCATCCCATCCGTTTCTAAACAAATTCCTGATAGGTGTTTTGAACACTTGCATCAGATTCAGGTGCTTTTGAATGCAATCAAGCAAGTCTCTTCTCTCTTCCGCGAGAGATACCGTCGCAATATTTTCCTGGTACTTTGATGACAATTTTCTTGCTAGTCATATGGAGGTAGACTTAATTGTATGTATTTTTACTGTTGTAAATATTAACAATAAATAAGGTACTTTATTTTTATAGGAATTTTTACGGAATAGTTTAATGGGTTATTTGTAAATTTGAAGGAATGACTGATTTTGCTGTGATTGCGATTTTTTAAAAATACTTCACTGTTGTGCAGATTTACTCAATTGTTTCCTCCGAAACATTCCAAGTTATTTCTCCGCTTTATTCATTGTTCCTTAATTTACAGGTAGTTTAAAAAATTTACTGTGATACTATATTGTTATTTTCAAATCACTGTAAATCTTTTTTTTGTGGATTCTTTGTAAAACATCAAAATAAGACTTTTTGTCTTATGTAACCCCATAAAGGATCAAAGATTTCTCCCTTAATTTCCCAAGCGGTCGGAGGAAGCAGAGGCAGCATCTGCTCCTGTGGAACAATGCACCAACAACATAGACATAGGTTGTGTGTCAAAAAGCCTTGCGCGATGCATTCTTATTCTCTACAGAGCCTTTGTCAACAAAGGTAGAGCGAAGCAGTCTAGGCTCAGGCTTATTCAAATGATAATGGCGGAGAGTAGTTTTATTTTATGCACACTTGCAACCTGCATTGAAATTTATAAAAAATAAAATATTTCAAAAGGAAGCAATGCTAGAGTTTAATAGAAAACTTCCAAAATTTGAGGAAAAAAAATTTAAAAACTAAATCTGAAGCAGATTCATTATGCAACATTGATTTAATCTAAGTCATATAATCCGTATCTGACGACCATTTAAAAGATAAATCGGAGCTTAAAGGCGAATGACATCTGGGTAGAATACATTTTGAAAACTATTGAAGTGTTTTCGAACAATTTTACTCTGCCAACATCTGGAAATAAAGCTTCGGTTATTGTTCAGGGGAAGAGGATCGAACCTCTCGGGGCACACCCGTGTTTGAGAGATGAGCAGGGTGAAACAGACGATTTATTTCGACACGTATTAACCAAGTTGCCTTTCTCGATAGGAAGACTTTAATACCAACAAAGTTTCACCATTATTTGTGGTAGAATTAACAGAAAATGCGCTAAGAAAGAACGTTTAATCTAACGCCATTTTTTTTTTCTTTAAAGCTTAGGGATAAAAGGCAATCTACAGGCCGTAATAAAGTGCTTTGCTGCAATTAACTAAATAGTGCGGCCTACTTTTTATAATTGATATATATATATATAGTTATAATTGAGGGATGTTGTTTGTTTTGGTATGTTTTTGCCTTCAATTTGCGCTATCCGAAGCTCGAAAGAGTGGGAACGTAGTTTAATTGGTCTCCGAACCATATCCGAAGATGGTACCCACCTTTTAAACTAAAGGATGAAAACGGGTTGGTCTTCTTCCAAGCTGCAAGTCGGTCGCGAACATTTAAAGAACTAGTCTAGATATGGGAGTTGGCGGGTAAATACTAAACTGTACCACCATCAAGAGGTTTTACATTAATTAAAAGCTCTTTTTTTAACGACTAAAATAGTATCACAATGCCGAGGAAACAAAAAAAAACCCGAGAATTTTTGTTTCTTTTCGGCAGCTTATAAAGAAGAACGAAAATAAATAGCGTTCGCAATAAAAAATCTGTCGTTATTAAGTTAAAAAGGAGGAAAGTTGTGTATTTGTATAACTACAGAAAGGAATATTTTATATGCACACGGATTTAAGACTCAATTAGAATTATTTCAAGTTTCTCTTAAGAAAAACCTGCTCAATATGATTAAATAAATGTTAATTCGTCGTGATAAGGGAATGGCTATATTATATAATGGTTTCGACACCAATCCTTGCAACTCTTTCGCACTTTTGGGTGGTTTTGACGTCAAATCCAGGGCGTTTCAAGGAGGGGAAAACAGGGAGTTTGTCCTCATAGGAAAAGGAGGGGTTCGCATCAAATTTTGACGAAGGATTTCAGTTTTTGAGTTTTTGTGTACGTCGGTTTTAAGAGACCTTTGCCCGGCTCTGGCAAGTGTGAATGGCCATCAACGTTCGTCCGTTGCTTCGCTCCTCTGAAAAAATTCGACAAATTAAGTGACAATGAAAGGTATGGAATAAAGTATAATGGGCGCTACAACAAAAGCCTTTTATACTTTTGTATACAGAAGCTTGAGGCCCGCATTTCGAAACCAGAAATTGTCTAATGGACTCGAAGGAATTTTTTATTTAAGCACCCCACTCAAATAATTTGGCAGTCAGAATGAATAATAATTAAAAAAAATAGAAGTCAACGCTAAGACAATTCCAGGGTTGGGAAGTGACTAGACCCAAAAAATATCTAACGGGTTTATAGGAATATTATACGACAAAGGGTTTCCAGACTAGTTTTGCCCTATTTAAGTATTTTTTTTTTAATGGGAGGACTTATGGCCATCAATTGACGCTAGCTGGTGCATCATGTTCGACGAGACGTGTTATTAGGGTGGAGGGACAAGAGGGCGGGGAAAATTGAGTGGAGGACACGAGCAAACTTAGAGAGACGAGAGATGTAAATTGGAACTTTGAGTTGTGCCGATGATAACTGCGGTCATAATACGGACTACAGGGCTCTTGACAATGCAGGTCAAACGGCTTAAGGATGGGTCCAAAGAATCTAAGGACTCAAAAAATGTTTATTGCAGGTTCGAGACAGGTCAACGGGGAGTCCAAGTGAGAGAGGCTTCAAAAAGGCAGGTAAGTACAAGGAGAAGTCAATAGTAATCCAGAAAGGGTCAGAGGAGCGTTTAATCAGCTGTAAGTCCTTACACAACCCCTGATCAATACGGTAAATGTGGGAGGCACAGGAAGAAAGGATAGGATGAAAGTCTTGCGAACGACAGGCGGGGCTCCCATCGGTTGCTAACCCCTGAAGCTAGGAGGAGGGAGGCGGCGTAAATGAGTATAAAGTGCATTTATTGGCCTACAATACGAGGTCGAAACTACGGCCCTGGCATGATAACTACACTAAATAAAACAAGTAATAAACTGTAATGACACTAATCCAATTTGAATGAAGTATAATAGCTTTAAATGACCTTTACGGGGAAAATTTTAGGGAAAAAAAGCAAATAGCATTTTAATGAGTTTCTTCCTGGTGCTAACCACAAGTCTCAAGGAGTGTGCATTGATTTTTTGTATTATTATTATTAAATAGCGAAAAAATAACATTCATCACACGTAAAATTGAATATTTCAAGTCTTTGTTTTAATGTTGATAATTATGGCTGATGAAGATGAGAAATCCAGTATCTCAAATTATTAGAATATTTCATAAGATCAATCGGAAATGTCCTACTTCCTTCAAACTATATTCATTTATACACTCAATACTTGGTTGAAATTCCTTTGCCATGAATTACTGCCTCAATGCGGCGTGGCATGGAAGCGATCAACTTGTACCACTGCTGGGTGTGTTATTGAGGCCTCGGTTGCTTTAATAGTGGCACTCAGCGCAACTGTATTTTGGGGTCGAGTGCTTCTCAACTTCCTCTTGACAATAATCGATAAACACTATGGGGTTCAGGTCAGGAGAGTTGACTGGCTAGTCAAGCACGGTTATATAATGGTAGTAGTTTTGACAGTGTGGGCAGGTGCTAATAAGTCCAGTTGGAAAACTAAATCGACATCTTCATAAAGCTTGTCAACAAGTGAAACCATGAAATACTCTAAAATCTCTCACCCCAAATAATCCGAAACTTCGTAGTGGACTTTAAAGACCTTGAAATCTTGTGCTTCTACACTCTCCCTTCACTCTAGGACAGATTTCCAAATGACATGCAAAATTTATTTTCATCGGATTTTAAAAAAATGATCAGCCATTTGGTAACTGCGTACAAGGGCATAAGCAGCCGCTTTTCATCTGAAAATATGACTTTGTACTACTGAGCAACAGTACAGGCCTTTTCAGACGCTGTTGAGATTTCCTCTGGCTCGATATTAGGAACGCGGCAGTTGTAGCCCCTTTCTTGAAGATGTGTACGCGGTGGCTCTCTGGACTGACACCAGCCTCGGTAGCGACCCCGCTTGCCCCGGTACCGCAGGCCACATTCGGCTTTCTACCAATCACGCTAGCTAGTGCTCTATTCTGATGGGTCGTGTTGCCCTTAACCAACATGCTGCCATCAGTGCAGCGAATAACACAAAAGCGTTTGAAGCCAGCGGGCTCGAAAACGCCAGGTAGCCTCGGAATGAGCGAGCCCCGACGTAATAGAGGCTCTGCTCAGCTGACTTGCACTTTTGGTCTTTGTTTGAGGCTCCCCGGCCAGAGGAGCATCGGGGACGGACGTGCCGATTTTTTTCTTGGTCGTTTACCGAAACAGCAGCAGATCCGTCCGTCCCCGTGGAGGAAAAGGAGCCCTGTCCTTTACGTCTTCCTGTTATCTTTTTAGGAGAGCAGGGTGGGGAATGAACCCGCTTCCTCCTCCACCCCCCACCCCCCCTCCGGAAGGAGCCCCTAGGCATATGGACCAGCTTCAGCGAGATCTTTCTCTGAAATGGAGGTCTTGGCTGTCACAGGGGCACCAGCACCTCCTTGTGAGACCGGGGACCCGAGACGTCTTGGAGAAGCTTGCACAGGGGCAGACTTGGGTTCTGTGCTTGGTACTGAGCCCGGGTTCGACCTCATGGAAGATCCTACCGTCGGGGGCTGGATCATCTCAGGGACCATGTCCCCTTCCCCCCCCATGACATCACGGATCCTCTTCGAGGTACCTTTAGTCTTGCCCTGGGCCGGCGAGCCGTCATCCATCGGGGCAGGTACGCCGGCCCCTGCCATCCCTTGCCCCCTAAGGGGGTTGGCCCTATCGAACCGCCTGGTGAAAGCAAAGAAGCGACTGCTGCTGGGAAAAGGGAGGCACCCACGGGGTCCTCCAGAGGAGGGAAAATCCACCTTATCCGTGAGCCTAGCATCCATGGGCATGGTTACCCTAGTATTTGCACGGGACGCAAACACTAATCACCCCACGCAGTAGCCCGCTCTGCGAATACGGGGCCGGCCAAGCCAGCCCATCAACATGGCGGCTCCTCCTTAGGCTCGACGTAAAACTAATAGTCAATGAAAAGAAAGAGAGAGGAAGGTGAGGCAGGTTGTTAAAAACCCACCACCCCAAATCGGAGCTCAGGGGTGAGGGGGCCTTGTCCCCACCACATCCAACCCCGATCTATGATGGTTGGGTGAGAGGAAGCTCGACCAGAAAAAAAAATGTGTTAGAGGTTATAGGGAGAATGGGAAAGCAGGGTAAAAAGACAGGGTGTCAGCACGGCGACCAGGAAAGCAAATCGCCGTGCCCTTTACGGGTCAATGGATGGTACGGGTGCGTTCATTGGGCATGACGGGAAATGGTTTTCAATGTGTATTACGGGATTAAGAGACGGTGGATAACTGGGTTACAGCGTTCAATTGGTATTAAGGGAAGGCTAATTTGATGATGCGGTCCAGATCAAGCAAGCTTGCAAGAGTTGTGCTACATAACTGTCGCGAAGCGTCAAAAGGTGTGTCGGGTAGAAAAGAGGAATGTTACAGGACCACTTAATGAGTGTCGAGGTCTGAACTAAACATGCTACCTAATTGTCTGTCTGGGGTGCTTCCAAAGGTGTTAGGGGATGACTCAATGGGCGTTACACGAGGGCCCAAGGGGTGCTGTGGAAAGGGAAGATCAGAGAAACAGTAGAGAGAAAAGCAGAACGTGATGCCTGCTACACACAAGGAAAATTTTTAAAACAAATTTTAGGAGCCTATTTGGCGACTACCTACTTGGGCATAAGTCGCTGTAATCACGACACTCTAGCACAAGGCTAATTTAAAATGAGAATATGAAAAATGGCAACAATTAGGAAGCAAGCGCCGGCACAGGAGCCTGCGACCTATAAAGCAAACAACAAAAGTTAGTTAAATAGAGGGGAGAAGGCCGGCCTCCCCCTAAAAGTATACAAGTCCACGGGTCAATGTGCACGAACTCGTCCCGAGTACAAGGGACAGACGATAGCGACATCGCCCATCCCGGTACCGGGAAAGGTAAGGTGCGCGGAGATCGCCCAGAGTGGAACATTCAACAAGAATGTGCCGAACAGTATGGGGGACAACGCAGTCTTCACAGTAGGACACTGGCGAGCGCTCCAACAAATGGTTGTGCGTCCCAAGAGTGTGTCCAATTCGGTGACGACAGAAAGCCTTCGCGGCATTTGGGGGAAGGTCCATGGAAACGGCCGCAGCGCAATGGCACGCAGCTTCCCTTCGACCGTCTCCCATCTTCTTTGCCAAGCTGCCCGTATTCCTGCCATGTAGTCGGTGTGAGAAAGAGCGAAATGCTGGTTCGGTGGCAGAGCGCTCGCGGACTCTTTGGCGCCATCATTCACAGCAATTCCATGTCCAGGAACATAACAGCAGATAATCTCGACATCCGCCCGGCTTGCCAAAACCGTGGAGTCACGGATATCGCGAACCAGGGGATGCGGAGATTCCAATGCCCCGAGAGCACTCAGGGCGCTTTGGGAGTCGATTTAGATCACAATCCGGTCTCCGAACTTGGCACGTCGCGTAATCTCCCGTACCGAGTGGTGTATTGCCACTAGCTCAGCCGTGAAGACAGGACGCAGCGCCTGGCAGAGCCCCGCTGACTTCAAACAGAGGGGATACAGCGTGGAAGCCGACCCCCAAAAGTCTATAACTCGTCCCGAGTACAAGGGACAGGCGGTAACGACCTCGTCCACCCCGGTACCGGGACAGGTAACGTGCGCGAAGATCACCCAGACTGGGACATTCGACAAGAATGTGCCGAGCAGTCTGGGGGACGATGCCTTCGTCAAAATAGGGCGCTGGCGAGCGCTCCATCAAATGGCGATGCATCACACGAGTGTGCCCGATTCGGAGACCACAGAAAGCGACCTGAAGCCATCGCGGCATTGGGGGATAGGTCCATGGAAACAGTCGCGGCGCAATGGCCCGCAAGAGCTGCACGTATTCCTGTCACGTAGTCGGTGTGAGGAAGAGCGAAACGCTGATCCGGTCGCAGAGTCTTCGCGGACTCTTTGACGCCCTCATTCCCCGCAATTCCTACATGTCCAGGACCCAGCAGAAGAAAATCTCCACATCGGCCCGGCTCGCCAAAACAGTGGCGTCACGGATATCGCGAACCAGGGGATGCGGAGATTCCAATGCCCCGAGAGCACTCAGGGCGCTTTATGAGTCGCTATAGATCTCAATCCGGTCTCCGAACCGGGCACGTCGCGTAATCTCCCGTACCGAGTGGTGTATTGCCACTAGCTCAGCCGTGAAGACAGACGCAGCGCCTGGCAGAGCACAGCTTACTTCAAACAGAGGGGATACGACGTGGAAGCCGATCCCCTATTCGGACTAAGAGCCATCCGTATACACTGGCACGGTTCCAGCGTGACACGAGGTGTGCTCTAAAAAAAGTCGAATGCAATACTCCTGGCGCTGTACAAGCTTTGGGAGCAGAGGCGTGGCGACAAATACCCAAATGTGGTACACTCCAGGGTAGCGTACTTGGCAGAACCTGGGGCGCCACCGACCCAAGAGCTATACCTACCTCTCAAAGGCGTTCCTGGCCCAAACCCAAAGGGCTCAGGGTATGACTGGCGTCTCTCGGCGGCATAGGTACCGTCGAAATCAGCTGCTGATGCAGTGAGAGCTGTTGGCGACTTAGGGAGGCGCCGGGCTCTCGTGTACATACGAATAATGCACTGTACACAGTGTAGAGCGAGTGGCATCTCCCCAGCATTGAGTAGTAGGCTCTCAATGGGAAAAGTGCGGAAGGCAGCGGTTGCCACGCGAAGGCAGGTGTGATGGATCATCTCCACCTTCCGCAATACACGCTCGGCTGCGGATGCATAAAACTCGTATCCGTAGTCGAGCTTCGAACGTCACGGAACGGAGAATATCCATGACGCGGGTACAAGAGACCCTAAGGCTGCGAATATAATCCTCCTAGATGAGGCGTCGGTCAAATACAAGACCAAGGAAACGGTGCGATTCCACCACTTCCAGGCGTACCCCATTAAGAAACAAGTCTGGGTCTGGGTCTGGGTGGAGCCGTGGGTGGCGGCAGAATTGCACCACCTTAGTCTTGGCCAAAGAAAACCGAAACCTGTGCGATTCCGCATAGCGAGAGACGCGGTTCAATAATGCCTGTTGGAATCGACCCTCCAGAGTTGGCATCTGGGCCGCGCCAAGAGAGATCGAAAGGTCGTGCACGTAGAGCGTAGCAAGAACATCTTTCGGCAGCACCGAGGTGATGCCGTTGATGATCAGGGCAGAGTGTGACACTGAGGACACTTCCCTGCGGGACACCCTCTTCCTGCTCCATTGAGCTGGAGAGGAATCCGCCCACCCGTACGCGGAATCGACGTACGGAAGCCGCACTGTGCAGTTAGACAGATGACCTCCGCTGTCCAGAAAAAAGGGTAATCTAACATTTACCAATTTCTCCATCAACTTGCACACGCAAGAGGTTAGAGAGATTGGGCGGAAACCGGCCGGAGTAGAGTGATCTCTCCCCGGTTTGCGAAAGGCGAGCACAGTAGCGATTCGCCAGGAATCTGAGAGGAGACCATCGACCCAGATCCTGCTGAATAAATCTAACAGAAAGGCCATGCCTCGCTCACCCAGGTGTCGAAGCATGGCGTACGGGACATCGTCCGGACCATGGGCGGTGTCCGCGAAAAACGAAGCAAGAGCAGAACGCAACTCACTCACAGTAAACCTGTCGTTGAAATGTTCTCCGCCTCGTAAGGTAAAGTCCTGTCGGCGGCCTAACGCGACATCACGACGTGCTTTGAATGCTGGCGGAGCAGCATCCCGGCTAGAGAATGCGGAGAAAGCGGTCACGAAGGACTCCGCCACAGACGCGGGGTCCGAGATTGCAGTCCTATTCTCCTGGAGAACGGGAGGGGGGGGGAGCCTGCGAGAACTTGCCCCGAATCCTTTTGACTCGCTTCCACACCTCTGATAGAGGGGTCTTCCCGTTAAGTGCAGACACGTATGTCTGCCAAGAGCGGCGGGTGTGCTTCGAAATATACCGGAACCTAGCCCTAGCCCTTCTGCTTGAGGACCGTCTCGCACTTACACTGACCAGCACGGGAGTGGTCGGCGTGCAAAACGGCCAGATCTTCTAGGAATAGTAGCTATGCCCGCGGCGATGAGGTTGCCGGAGAAGAACTCAACGGCCTCTCTACCGACCTAAACTCCCCGACTGAGATCTCACTTAAGGAAGACATTCAACAAGAACCTGTCATAGGGTATAATGAACCAAGGAGACGTCACAGCAAGGTTTATGGGAGCGAGTGTGTCCGATTCAGAGGTGACAAAAAACGACCTGAAGTTGAACCATGTGGGGGGGCGGGGGTACTTTAAATTCCCATTGACGTCGTCTTTCTCTCATCTTTGCCATGCAGACTGAAGGTGTGTCCTGATTTCTATCATATAGTTAGTAGGGCGAACGGAAGGCACTGGTCGCTAAGCGGAGAACGGTGCAGATGCATAAAACTCGCATATGTAGTCAAACTTGGAACGAACAGTAGTAGCCCTATCAGCACCCAGGGTGCTGAAGGTCACAGAGCGAAGAATATCCATGAAGCGGGTACAGGATAACCTAAGGCTTCGAATATGAGCCTCCCAGGTGAGGCGTCGGTCGAAAATAGGAGCAAAAAAACGGTGCGAATCCCGTTTAGGAACAAGCACGGGTCAAGGTGGAGCCATGGATGGTGGCAGAAGTGCACCACCTTAGTCTTGGCCAAGGAAAACCGAAACCTGTGCGCTTCTGCATAGCGAGAGACGCGGCTCAATGCCTGTTGAGTCGACGCTCCAGAGTTGGCATCTGAGCCGCACCAAAAGAGATCGAAAGGTCGTCCGCGTTGAGCGTAACAAGAACATCCGGCAGCACCGAGGTGATGCCGTTGGTGCTTAGGGCAATGAGTGGGACACTGAGGAGATGCGGGGACCCTCTTCGATGAGAAGATCGCCACGGTAATGGCCGTACTCTTCCCGGAGGCAGTACTCCGGGCGCTGTTGGTCAAACAAGGCGTTGTCGCCTTACAGGACTTATCGGGGGAGGTTGAGCTCGCTATACAAGTCTTTTTCTCCCTCCACTTTGAAACCTTCGGAGTATCTACCGAGCTCAGTCTTGGGTGGGGGCGTAGAAACCCAAGCTCGTTTGGTGCTGTCCTTTCATGGGGCATCTTTAGGTCTGTCACCCCCACCCAAGGGCTCCTCGGGGCCAGGTGTGCCAATCTTGGCCTGGTCGCTTACCGAAACGGCAGCGGACCCGTTGGTCCCTGGAGGGAGAGGAACACTTAGTCCTCTTACTTTTCTTTTTAGGAGAGGAGGATGGGGAATGAACTCACTTCTCTCCTCCGCCGGAATCAGCAAGATCCTTCTCAGAGATGAAGAAAGTCTCTCTTTTCCTTGGGGGCCCAAGCCACGTGAAGCGAAGGTTGCACAGGGGCGGATTCAGTTTCGTTGTTTTACGAGCCCAAGTTCGCCCCCATGAAAGATCTCGCCATCTGTGAATGGGTCACAGATGCCAGGGTCACCTACACCATAGTAAATGTGGAGCGAGGCCCAGATAACAAACTCTGTAGCAGCCTTGGGTATGAACTTTTGCGCCGACTTTTGGTTGAATCTAGGAACCTTCGTGACGCCCTAGGGAGAAACTTCCTGCACCAGGATGGCCTGAAGACCCTTGGCGAAAATGGTACCTCAGGAGCACTTGAGGCGGGGACCTGGGTCACGGTGAACGCACAACTCATTAGATTTCCGAGGGCGAGGAGAAAGTCAGTACAGCCAGCTGAATGGGACTTTAGGGAGTAGACCTGTCCGAATGGGACACAACATCAAACCTCGCTATTGAGATTTTAGCGTGGAAAAGTCGTTCTTGGTTCAATGGCAAAGAAGCAGATTTATTGAGATACAGGCGTACAAAGGCCAACCAACCCACTCGAAGCAGCCTTAAAAGTTTTGCGAATTTTTATGAGTTAATGACAATTGTTTATTCTCCTATATTACCCCACAATTTTCGAAATACTTGTCTAAACGATTTTTAAATATATTCAATGATTCACTTCCTACCACTTCAGCTGGGAATCTGTTCCACTTGTCTATGACTCTATACGTGAAGAAATTATTTGCTATAACAGTCTTGAACCTACGACCCTCGAGCTTGAAACCGTTATTTCCGTGGGTATTGTTCACTTCACTGAAGGTAAAGAGACGCCCAAAATCTATCTTATCGTAACCTTTCAGTATTTTAAAGCTTCGATTAAATCTCCCCTTAGTCGACGCTTTTTAAGAGATGGTAATTTCAGCTGTCTCAATCTTTCTTCAAACTCCAAACCGCGGAGCTCTGGAACCAATTTAGTTGCTCTTCTCTGCAGCCTCTCCATCCTGTCAATACCCCTGACGTAAAAGGGTGACCAAAATTGAACGGCATATTCGAGATGGGGTCGAACCAAGGATTTATAAAGCGGGATATTACGTCACGAGATTTATAATCGAAATTACGCGAGATGAAGCCCAGAACCCTATTCGCTCTCTTTGATGCCTGCATACACATCTCAGGGTGCTTGAGATCCTTGATTATAAGGACACCCAAGTCCCGCTCCTCCTCCACAGAATCAAGATTTCTACCGCTCATCTTATACTGAAATTTTTTATTAAAATAACCCATGTGCACGACTTTACATTTTTCGACATTAAAATCCATCGGCCATTTCTCTTTCCATTGAATAAGCTTTTCTAAGTCTTCCTGTAAGGATGCCCTATCCTCATCTGTAAGTGCGCTTCCCATGAGCTTTGTATCGTCCGCGAATTTAATCAACCTACTTTTTAACCCTTCATCAAGGTCATCAATGAAAATAAGAAACAAAACTGGACCGACCCCGGGGGACGCCACTCGTAACCGGTTTCCAATCTGACCGCTCGCCGTTTATTATCACTCTTTGTTCTCTATTATTAAGCCAATCTTTAACCAGCGCTATACTACGTCCACAGTTCTATTATTATCGTACGTTTACATCATGAAAAAAAATCTATAAGATTCGTTAGGCAAGATCTTTCCTTTCAAAACCAGTGCTGCGTGTCCTTGATGAGGTCCTTTGCTCCAGATGTTCAACCATTTTTTCCATCAGTTTACTAATTACCGACGTCAGACTAACCGGTCGATAGTTCCCGGCCCTGCTTCTGTCACCTTTCTTGAAGATTAGTGTGACATTTGCCAGTTTAAAGTCGCGCGGGACGACCCCCTCCCCCTTGAAACAACACCTCGAACGCCAACGTCAATAGGCTCCGATATTACATCTTTTAATTGGTTCAGTAGTCTCGTACTAATACCATCCAGACCTGGAGCTTTTCTAATTCTAAGTTTCTCTATGTAATTCCTTACTTTTTCAAATGAAAATTTTATATCGCTAAGTACGGTATGATCTGCTTCCCTAAAATGTGGATTATCCAAATCCGGAATTGGACCATCCCTCTTGATTGTGAAAACAGTTGAAAAAAAGTTATTTAAAATAGTCGCCATCTCATTCGATTCACCAATTAAATCCCCATTTTCATTTAACAGTGGACCTGCCGTGCTCTTTACAGGATTTCTATTACTTATATACTGGAAAAAGGATTTGGGATCTTCCTTAATCGTACGAGGGGCGGTCAATAAGTTTTGCGAATCGGTAGGACAAAACAGAGGAAGGGGGATGACTGTTTGTGGGGTGTTAGGACAAATTATGACAAGTCAGGACCTGCAGCCGCACTCTCCTGCCTCGTCTATTTAAGAAGCAGTAGCTGATCGCAGATCGTCAGTCACAAATCTTTCAACAATGGACAAGGTTGAGCACCGCACAGTGATAAAATATTTGACCAAGGAAGGCAAGAATGCAAAAGAGATCCATGAACGCATGGTTGCAGTGTACACCGACACCGCCCCTTCCTATGCAACCATTGCTCGCTGGAATAGGGAGTTCCTCCATGGTCGTGAGTCCCTTGAAGATGAACCCCGTCCAGGACGCCCGTCAGACGTGACCAACGATGACAATGTGGCCCGTATGGAGAGAAGGATCATCGAAAATCGACGGGTGAAGGTCGAAGAAATCGAGCGAGAACTTGGAATATCACATGGAAGTGTTATCAACATCATTCACGACAATTTGGCCATGACCAAGGTCTCTGCCCGTTGGGTCCCTAGAAACCTCACGCCCCATGATCGACTTCAACGTCGTCAAAGTCCACAAGGCCAGAGTTGCACAAGCTGCCCTGGGCGAGTGGGATTCAAGGAGCTCAACCATCCCCCCTACAGTCCAGAGGTGGCCCCTAGCGACTACTTTTTATTCCACCAGCTCAAGGCTGCACTGCATGGACGCCGGTTTGGGGACGATGAAGATGCCCAGCTTGCCGTCCAGGAGTGGATTAAACGGCAGTCGGAAGATTTCTGGTTGTCGGGAATTCGAAGCCTCAGGGACAAGTGGCGCAAGTGCAATGAAGTCGAGGGTAGTTATATTGAAAAATAATAAAACACTTTTCCTCATATCTAGTTTCCTTATATCCGAATTGCCAAACTTATTGACCGCCCCTCGTACATTGATTTGTGATTTTAATTTCAAAATTTCTTTTTGAAATTCTAACTAGTGTCGCCAAGTAACTCCACATTTTCATTTAACAGTGGACCTACCGTGCTCTTTATAGGATTCCTATTACTTACATACTGGAAAAAGGATTTGGAATCTTCCTTACATTGGTTTGCGATTTTAATTTCAAAATTTCTTATTGAACTTCTAACTAGTATCTTAACCTCTCTCCTGAGGTACGCGTTATAATTAGCTTCTGTTCTATTACTTTTCCAGCGTTTATAGGCAGTGCTTCTATCCCCTAATTTAATGGCTATATTATTGTTAAACCACTGAGGTTTATTCTCGGTGTTTTCGCGTTTTAATCTAAATGGAACGTGCTCTCTTTCTACAGTTTTTATTTCGCTTGCTAAAAATTCGTAGGCTTCCATATCCGAAAGACCCTCAGAACTTTGCCTGAAATTTCTACTCGTGATTTCTCTTCGCATTGAGTTAAAATCCGCTCGTTTATAATCTGGAATTTGCATACGGTTATCCTGAGTCTTGGTGTCCGCGTTTATTTGATAACGTATGATATTGTGATCAGAAATCCCTAAATTTTCCCCAACCTCACATTTTGAAATCAGAATTTCATTATTCGTCATCACTAGATCCAATATTCTACCATTACGCGTTCCTTCGCTAACTTTCTGAACTAAATAGTTTTCTTGCATAAAGTCTACGAGTCTCGCCCCCACTCCATCGTCGCAATACAACGTCTCGTAGTTTACATTCCCATTATTGAAATCACCCATTATGAGGCTTTGTTTATCGCGTATGAAGTTACTTAGAGAAGTGTACAAGATTAGATCGTTCTCTCGCTACAGGAAGGTGGTCTGTAAACTAAAGCGATTCTCAAATTTAAGCTTCTTGACTTAATATCGACGCCTACGAAGTCGAAAAAATCGTTATCTTCAACATGTTTTAAAATAGGTTTTAATTTATCAGAAACGTATATTAAGACGTCCCTCCGATTCTATTTCGTCGGTCTTTGTTAAATAGTTTGTATCCTACTATCGGATACTCCCCCAAAAGTCCCTCCCAAGGTTTAACCAGGATTCTGAGATTGCTATAATATCTAATCTTCCCGCTGAAACTAAGGCTTTAAACTCCGCTATTTTATTTCTAATACTACGAGCGTTTGTGTACAAAACTTGAAGGGATTTATGTCCTTTAATATTTGCTATATTTACGTTTTTCCGCTAGATTCAAGACTAGCGAGTTTCCCTGCTGCTTTGGGTCTATTATTTCATATTTCCTAGCTGTGGTGTCGAGTAGGCGCCCTATCCGACCTATGGCGTGAAAACCCTAATGAACCCCATCTCTCGCATAGAGCCCATCATGATCCATAAACGCCCAATAGTTTACAAACTCTATCCCCTCCTGTCTACATAAAACATCCAGTCTCGTATTAATGAATATTGCCTTAGACGCCTTACGCAATGGCCATGATTTCCTTGGCCCTATAGCAACTAAAACCCATTTATTTGATTTGTTTTTCGTTTCTTTCATCAAATTTCTGTACCTCTTCAAAATTTCCTGAGTTTCCTCTTTTCGAGGCCCGTGCAATTGGCAATGTCATTTCCTCTTACTAAAGTTATGACCAGTGGTTTATTTTCACGGACGTCTAATTTTTCTACCTAGTTAGTTATGTTTTCAATTTTTCATCCCAGCACACAAACTCGTTTGCGTTTGCTTTTCGCACCACTTCGACGAGCAAATTCTTTATCCATGTGTCTAATTAACGAATCACCAACCAAAATTGTTTCGCATTCGTAATCGCATTCCAAACTGTCATTTAAAACTGAGAAAGAGTTCCTTATGGGTAACTCAAAATCAGGGAAATTTTTAGGTCGAGCACCCCCTTTAACATTCACAAACTGATTGTTTGAATTAATCGTGTGTCTCACTATATCTACATCATCCTTAAAGTTACTAATTTTAATATCGTTTGATATTTGCGCTTGTTTCGATTTTATCTACGGCTGCTATCTTGTATGTTAATTCTTTAGCTGTAGCTGAGATTACAGACGTAATGCGTTGTTTAACCTCACTAATCTTATGCAATTGCTTTTCGCTATCATTACTTTTTGCAGTGGGAGTTACGGAGTGGCTTTGCGCGTCCCTTAGAACTTTAGTTGTTATCTTTTTTTATAACTGACCGGACACTTGCGATAGTATCGTCTAAAATTTTACGAAGAATGTACAACTTGCAGAAGGCTGATTTGGACGTTTTTCTTAGGCTTAATATAAAAAAAAACTCTGATAACTAAACTATGACACTTAGCGCATTCGAACTTTGAGGTGGGCGGCATAATGAGTTGAGTTTAAGTTTTCTAACTAAATCTGACGTTTTAAAACAGCCGAACTTAAATCAGAAGCGCCGGAGTTTCGTTAAACCGGAGCGAACGCACTAAGACGTTATTTCGGGAGCACGTAGGTGTTGAAATGCGAAGATGCTAAGCAAAATATTCTAGATCTTTTACAACATTACTGTTTCAAACCACAAACAGTAAGTTAAATTTTACACGGCACGTCAGCACTATCACTGCTATCACTACAAAAATAAGGACAAAGACGACAAATGGTTTCGAGCTTAGAGAGAGAGCGATCTAACACATGTGCACTGACTGAACAGGCCGAGGAAATGGCTATCTCCGAGAATAGGTGGAGGATGTTGTGCAGACGTTTGATTCTGGATAGTCGGTGGGATATGGGAGGGTCAAGACAGTGGGTTTAGGAAGGAAGAGATGATAGAGGTAGAATATTGTGGTTGGGCAGGACGAGGATTGAGGTTGGACAGGACGAGGATAGAGGTTGGGAAGGACGAGGATAGAGGTTGGGAAGGACGAAGATGGAGGTTGGGAAGGCGAGAGACGATGGGGGTTGGGAAGGCGAGAGACGATGGGGGTTGGGAAGGCAAGAGAGGATGGGGGTTGGGAAGGCAAGAGAGGATGGGGGTTGGGAAGGCAAGAGAGGATGGGGGTTGGGGAGGTGGTCAAGAGGGAAAGTGTAGTTCTCCGTCTCCCGACCTCGACTAGGGCAGGCGAATAATAAGCGGGCCGGCCGCCAGCTTACAAAATTAGCCACTGGCCAGGAAAAATAGGTAGAAGGGGCGTGTAATGAAAAAGGGGAAAGATGAGACTACAAGGAGAGTACCGGGGGAATGAGGCTGGGATGGCGTACCTCTTTTCCAGGAGGCAGGTGCAACATTCTGCAGAGGGCACCCTTTGCGGGTAAGCCCATCCACATAACTTCATTTTACATCAGTAAGAAGCCACCAGCCACTTTCAATGTTTACACGCTCGCTCTCGCCCTTTATAAACATCAAACTACTCCTAATGAGGACACGACAAACGAAAAAGGGGCACGTACAGGTGTTTCGTCAAATCTTCAATATCAACAAGCATCGAATCTTGTTCCATATGCAGATCGTCTCGATTCAGAAGAAACTGGACCAAGTCTTCATTTAAATCTGAAATCAAAATTCGCCAATAAAGAAAAATTCTTTCAAAAACGCTACTATAAGCGGCACTTGTGCTACTCTTAGAGGGATTTTTATTTTTACAAATGTTAGCGCGTTCAATGAGGTTGCCAATGAGGGCACAGACCCCCCCCCCCCGCCAAAGGAATTAATAATAAACTCGGATTCCCCAAGGTCAAGGATTACTTAGACATGAGAGGCACACAAATGCTGCCTATAGCCTCTATACCAATCCAAAGCAACCATTATACTATATGGCACAACACCCAACCCCAACCAACACTCAATTTACACGATATTAGAAATAAACAATCAACTCTCCCAGAAACATATCCACACCCACTTCACTCAATGCTATATCCACTTACTCTCGCACAACCCCCCTGAAATCCACCCTAACTCGTGAGGAAGGCTGCTGTGTGGATATCACCCAGCAATCCTGTGCTCTCAAAAGACACTAGATATGACTATCTCGGATCCCTGTGCAGAATGCAACACCACACATTGCAATAATGCACTGCATGCACACGTCAAAAATACAATATCCACTTCCTGGGGGAAAACCTGATATATGCCATATCCTGCTCCCTCAGGGACCCAAAAGTATGGAGGAAGATGACCCCACCTAAATATCTATGACCAAACTGGACCTGCATGAGCCAACCTCCACCACGAAGGACAAGTGGTAGCGACCTAACTCGTCAACGCACCATAATGTGGTGGATGGCTGATGTGTGAATGGGGAATATATTTGGGAGCCATTCTCCCCATTTTGTCGACTATGGATTTTTCCCGTGCCTTAGTCTGTCCTTTTACCCTACTTTTCTTTATGATAGAAGAGTGCGAGTGTTGCTAGGAAGGGGGTTAGGATAGACTAGGTTGTAAATAGAAATTAGTAGTGTAGAATATTTTTTTTTATGTTTAAAAATTTTTCTCTCATTGCAGGCGATAATTTGTAATAAAATTATAAAAGACATTTTGGATGTTCTAAAATTCTCAGAGATTCATAAATTGGAGCCCACTTTTTTTGTTAAACTAAGGCTCAAATCACTCAATAATATTTGACACCATGCCCATTTATTTGTTT
Organism: Ceratothoa steindachneri; assembly: GCA_963969495.1. Lineage (NCBI taxonomy): Eukaryota > Metazoa > Arthropoda > Malacostraca > Isopoda > Cymothoidae > Ceratothoa > Ceratothoa steindachneri. The sequence continues at coordinate 194,212,636 of OZ018321.1, read as the reverse complement.
CAGTCACTTTATTATTTTGGCATACCAACCCAGCCTTTGGCAGCAATTTTTCTTGGTCAGTTTGGCTGACCTTGCTCCAAAATCTTGGCTATTGGTGAAAATCTCCTGGAGTCCATTCTTGGCTTTGGCACTTTCACCCCAAGATTTTTCTGAAGATTTGGGTCAATTTGGCTCCACCAGCTTTCCAGCCAATGGTGTAAGGGAGACACCCCGAGACACTTGAGTGGAAGCGAGAGCCAGTTCAGTGGAAAGACGTCTTACCCTCCCATGGATTAAGAGAGCCTGATAATGTTTAGGGGGGGCTTGAGAGAACATCCAAAAATTGGAAAAAAATATTTGTGGCCATTAAGATCTCTCCAATATATTTTACTGGTCATAGGGCTGACAGCTCTGTCTCGCAATTTAATTGTATATATATATATTATGTAGGCACCATTTTCATTGTAAATTTACTTGGGGAAATATAAATTTAGATAAGGTAGAAGGTTGTGTATCTGTCTCCTTTGCTGCTAGAAGTGGACTTTTGCTTACCCAACAGTTTGAGTCCCAAACTCTAGTAAAAAAGGTGGGGAAGGTACATAGTATACCGCCACAATAAGACTACTGTGCACGAATATCCTCCAGATTATGGCATATAACCAAAAGTATAGCACAGTTTTGGGTACCAAGCAACAACATTTACAGAAAGGTTCATGGAGTGCTCCATCTGATGGGGTTTCCCGTGAAGGACAAACCAAGAGATTTCAAGACTTCCTCAATGTCAGCAGAAGGATGGTGAAAACAATTCAGAAAGGAGCTATAAGATTCAGGATTTAAATATGAGGCGACAAGAAAGGAAAACCAATGGTGAATGATCTAACGCCATCATAATGCCGGAATTCATTGCTGAAATCCAGGAGAGCATCATCAATGATCACAGAAAGTCATTATTTATTTATTGTTTTAATATCTCATCTGGCGACTGCTGTCTAGGGCATAAGTCGCCCTAATCATGCTAGCCTAAATCTAGGCTATATTAAAAGCGAAATAAAAGAAAGAAAAAAAAACAAAAACCCAGACTGCAACATTCGACAAGAATGTGCTGAACAGTCTGGGAGACGACGCAGTCGTCACAATAGGGCGCAGGCGAGCGCTCCATTAAATGGTCACACAAGTGTGCCCGATTAGGGGACGACAGAAAGCGACCTGAAGCCATCGCGGCATTGGGGGATAGGTCCATGGAAACAGTCGCGGCGCAATGGCATGCAACTTTAAATTCCCTTTGACAGTCTCCCATCTTCTTTGCCAAGCAGTCCGAAGAGCTGTCTGTATTCCTGCCATGTAGTCTGTGTGTGGAAGAGCAAAACGCTGGTACAGTCGCCCGGTCCTCGCAGACTATTTGGCGCCCTCATTCCCCGCAATTCCTACATGTCCAGGAACCCAGCAGAAGATAATCTCAACATCCACCAGGCTCACTAAAACCGTGGCATCACGGATATCACGAACCAGAGGGTGTGGAGATTCCAATGCCCCGTGAGCACTCAGGGCGCTTTGTGAATCACGATAAATCACGAACCAGTCTCCGAACTGGGCACGTCGCGTAATCTCCCGTACCGAGTGGTGTATTGGCGCCAACTCAGCCGTCAAGACAGACGCAGCGCCTGGCAGAGCCCCACTGACTTGAAACAGAGGGGATACGGCGTGGAAACCGACTACCTCGGTTCCAGCGTGACACGAGATGTGTTCCAAAGAGGCCGAACGCAATACTCCCGGCGTTGTACAAGCTTTGGGAGCAGAGGCGTGGCGACAAATAGCCAGCGGTGGTACCCTTCAGGGTGGCGTAGGGGCGCCACCGGCCCGAGCAATATCTAGCTCTCGATGGAGTTTCCTAGCCCTAAGCCCAAAGGCCTTAGGGTATGACTTGCGTCTCTCGGCGGCATAAGCACCGTCGAGATCAGCTGCGGATGCTTTGACAGCCGTTGACGACAAAGGAAGACGCTGCGCTCGTGCTTACAGGCGAGTAATGCACTGTGCATGGCGCATAGATAGTGTCATCTCTCTAGCATGGACAAGCAGGCTATCAATAGGGAAAGTGCGGAAGGCACCGGTCGCCAAGCGAAGGCCGGTGTGGTGGATCGAGTCCACCTTCCGCAATAGACGTTCGGCTGCGGATGCATAAAACTCATATCCGTAGTCGAGCTTCAAACGGACAAAGGATCGATGAAAAAGTAAGAGAGTAGCCCTATTAGCGCCCCAATCGCTAAACACCACGAAACGAATAATATATATGGCGCGGGTACAAGAGACCCTAAGGCTGCGAATATGAGCTTCCCAGGTGAGGCGTTGGTCAAATACAAAACCAAGGAAACGGTGTGATTCGACCACTTCCAGGCACACCCCATTAAGATAGAAATCTTTTTCGGGGTGGAGCCGTGGATGGCGGCAGAAGTGCAACACCTTAGTCTTGGCTAAGGAAAACCGAAACCTGTGCGCTTCGGCATAGCGAGAGACACGGTTCAATACCTGTTGGAGTCGGCATCTGGGCTGCGCCGAAAGAGATCGAAAGGTCGTCCACGTAGAGCGTAGCGAGAACATCTTCTGGCAGCACCGAGGTAATGCCGTTGATGTTCAAGGTAAAAAGTGCAACGCTGAGGACACTACCCTGCGGGACACCCTCTTCCTGCTCTATTAGGCCGGAGAGGACTCCCCCCACCCGTACGCAAAATTGGCGATCTCGCAAAAATTCAGATATAGACCGGGAGGCGTCCCCTCGCCCCCATCGAGTGGAGGGTCTCCATGATACTGTATCACCATGCGATATCATAAGCCTTCTCCAGATCGAAAAACACCGAAGCGAAATGCTCTCTACGAAGGAAGGCCTCGCAGACGGCAATTTCAAGTCGAAGAAGAGCATCCGACGTGGAATGGAACTTGCGGAAGCCGCACTGTGCAGAACAGAAATGATCTCCGCTGTCCAGAAAAAAGGATAATCTAACATTTACCAATTACTCCACCAACTTGCACATGCAGGAGGTTAGAGAAATTGGGCGGAAACTGGCCGGGGTAGAATTATCTCTCCGCAGTTTGCAAAAAGCTAGCACAGTAGCGATTCGACCCAGATCATGTTGAACAAATCTAACAGAAAGGCCATGCCGCGCTCACCTGGGTAGGGGGTGAAACATGGCGTACGGCACATGAAGCGAGAGCGGAACGCAACTCGTTCACAGTAAACCTGTCGTTGAGGGTCCTCCACCGCTGGAGATAAATCCAATCAGCGTCCTTCCACGACATCACAACGTGCATTGAATGCTGGCGGGGCAGCATCCCGGCTAGAGAATGCAGTTCATGAAGGATTCCGCCACGGACGCGGGGACCGAGAGAACTTGCCCCGAATCCTTTTGACTCACTTCCACACCTCTGATAGAGGGGTCTTCCCGTTAAGTGAAGACACGTATGCCCGCCAAGAAGAGCAGCGGGCGTGCTTGGAAATATACTGGAACCTAGCCCTAGCCCGACCAAATTCACCGAGTGAAATCGTTCGGGTGGCGCTTATAGCGCATGTAGGCATAACGCTTCTGTTTGAGGGCCGTCTCACACTCGGCCGACCACCACGGGAGTGGTCGGCGTGCAAAACGGCCTCATCTACCCATCTAAACTCTTTGACCGAGATAAAGAATTCAGTAATTTGCTGAAATGCAGGCTACCGCACCCGTGCCAAGCGCCACCGAGGTGGGCTCTCAGTCGGCAGTTGCCCTGAAAATGATATTTGAATGGGAGAGTGATCACTATCATGGAGGTCATCGACTACCCCCCAATCAAAATCAGGCTGTGCATCCGGAGAGCACAGAGATAGATCAAGGCAAGAAAATGAAGCAGTTTTCGGGCAGAGATGCGTAAACTCATCCAGATTAAGGACACTTATCTGAAGCTCTTATATCAGATCGGCAAGGCCTTGTCCCCTGGGATTTATTGAGTAGTCTCTCCAGAGAGGATGTCTGCCGTTCAGATCCCCAAGCAAGAGAAAGTCCCCCCGAGTCGAAGTTAGCTGACGGTGGAATGTATGCAGATATAACAGTATACCTCCTATCCAGGTGAAGTTGCACAGCCACTGCCTGAAAGAAGGTATCTAAAGTGAAAAGAAGAACGGAGACATCATGCCTGGTGTAAACCGTGCATCCCCCAGCCCGGCCCCCATCCCGTGGTGGTGGGGTCGCAAAACCCTTATACCCCGCGAGGGTGGAAAGGGGGCATGCGCATAGCATGGTCTCCTGCAGAAAAATAGCTAACGGGAAACGGGACGAGATGAGCCTCCGCAGCTCCTCCCAGTTGGCCCGGAGTCCGCGGCAATTTTATTGAAGGAATATGCCCTCCAGACCTAACTCGGATGGGACGCGGCGACATTTTCGAACAGAAGACTCTCAGGGAAATGGCCGTACGCTTCCCAGAGGCAGAACTCAGGGCGCTGTTGGTCGGACGATGCGCCAAAGGCGCGGACGCCTTTGAGGACTTATCAGGGAATGTTGGGCTCGCCAGGCGTCTTGTTCTTCCCTTTGCCTCGAAACCTTAGGCGAGCGTTGGGGCATCTGGGGCGGTCCATCTTTTCGAGGATCCACCGTCCCCGAGAAACTCTGTTCGCCACTGGCTGCGTGCGATGGAGGGGAAGCTCTTTTATTGCTGTCTTCCTTTCAGGGGGCAGCTTTAGGAAAGCCGGAAGATGGTCTAGCGCCCAACTTCTGGGGCGTTGCCTCCTGTGAGCCTAACGACTCATTGGAGGCGCGTGGCCGTTTCGCCTTATAGGAAACCGTCACGCTGGGGGGAGGGAGGGGAGCCCTGGTTTTAGCCGGGGCTAGCTGTGAACTCTTTGTGCCGCCAGCATTACCAGGAAAGCGCCCGGGTTGAGTAGAACCCGCAGAAGGGCTCCAAATGGGCGCGGAAACAACCGTGTTCATTGGCCTGGAGCAGAGGGTGTTTTTCTTAGCATTTAGAGGTAAGACGTCCCAGGCAGAGCCGGGCGCACCAGGACCAAGTCGTTAGCCTTGCAGAATGAGAGACGATCCTGGGCGTAAATGGCCAGGATTTCTTTCTCAAGGAGATATGAACCACATTGATTCGAAGAAACGGGGTGCAGCTCTCCGCAATTGACACACTCGGCTACACACGATTTGGACTTATCGTGTGCAGCCTTGGAGCAATTTACACAAACTTCGGGTGACCCCGACGTTGCAGGTCTACATGAGCGATTTTTTTTTATATATCTCATCTGGCAACTAACTTCTAGGGCATAAGTCGCCGTACTCGAGCTAGCCTAAATCTAGGCTATATTAAAAGCCAAATAAAAACAAACAAAAAAAACAAAACAAAAATACAAACAAAAAACAAAAGAAAACAAACGAATTGAAAAAATATAGAGCGAGCTCAGTCGAAGGCCCGCCCTCCCCTGCGAAGAAGACCGCGATCCATAGTTGAATATTAAATAACGGGAAGGACGGCATCCTCCAAAAAGTCTAAAAGTCCACAAGTCGGTGTGCACGAATCCGTCCCGAGTACAAAGGACAGGCGGTAGCGACCCCACCCATTCAGGTACCGGGACAGGTAACGTGCGCGAAGATCACCCAGACATGGACATTCGACAAGAATGTGCCGAACAGTCTGGGGGACGACGCAGTCGTTACAATAGGGTGTTAGCGAGGGCTCCAGCAAATGGCCGTGCATCGAGCGAGTGTGTCAAATTTGGAGACGACAAAAAGCAACCTGAAGACCTCGCGGCATTGGGGGTAGGTCCATGGGAACAGTCGCGGCGCAATGCAATGTAACTTTAAGTTTCCTTCGACCATCTCCCATCTTCTTTGCCAAGCAGCCCGGAGAGCTGACCGTATACCTGCCATGTAGTCGGTGCGAGGAAGAGCGAAACGCTGGTCCATCGCCGAGTTCTCGCGGACTCTTTGGCGCCCTCATTCCCGCAATTCCTACATGTCCAGGAACCCAGCAGAAGATAATCTCGACATGCACCCGGCTCGCCAAAACCGTGGCGTCAAGGATATCGCGAACCAGGGGATGCGGAAATTCCAATGCCCCAAGAGCAAACATGGCGCTTTGTCAGTCGCTATAGATCACGATCTGGTCTCCGAACGGGGCACGTCGCGTAATCTCACGTACCGAGTGGTGTATTGCCACCAGCTCGGCCGTGAAGACAGACGCAGCGCTGGCAGAGCCCCGCTGACTTAAAAAGGAGGGAATAGGGCGTGGAAGCCGACCCCCTCTTCAGACTTGGAGCCATCCGTATACACTGGCACGGTTCCAGCATGACACGAGGTGTGCTCTAAAAAAGTCGAACGCAATACTCCCGGCACTGTACAAGCATTGGGAGCAGAGGCGTGGCGACAAATAGCCAAATGTGGTACACTCTGCCTGGGCAGAACTAGGGGCGCCACCGGCCCAAGAGGCTATACCTAGCTCACGAAGGAGTTTCCTGGCCCTAAACCCAAAGGGCTTAGGTTATGACTGGCGTCTCTCGGCGGCATAGGCACCGTCTAAATCAGCTGCTGATGCAGTGAGAGCTGTTGGCGACTGAGGAAGGTGCCAGGCTGTCAATGGGGGAAGTGCGGAAGGCACCGGTCGCCAGGCGAAGGCCGTTGTGGTGGATCGAGTCCACCTTACGCAATAAATGCTCGGCTGCGGATGCATAAAACTCGCATCCGTAGTCGAGCTTCGAACGAACAAAGGATCGATAAAAAAGTAAGGCAGTAGCCCTATCAGCACCCCAAGCGCTGAACGTCACGGAACGGAGAATATAGATGGCGCGGGTACAAGAGACCACAAGGCTGCGAATATGAGCCTCCCAGGTGAGGCGTCGGTCAAATACAAGACCAAGGAAACGGTGCGATTCAACCACTTCCAGACCTACCCCATTAAGAAACAAGTCTGGGTCTGGGTGGAGCCGTGGGTGGCGGCAGAATTGCACCACCTTAGTCTTGGCCAAAGAAAACCGAAACCTGTGCGATTCCGCATAGCGAGAGACGCGGTTCAATAATGCCTGTTGGAATCGACCCTCCAGAGTTGGCATCTGGGCCGCGCCAAGAGAGATCGGAAGGTTGTCCACGTAGAGCGTAGCAAGAATATCTTCTGGCAGCACCGAGGTGATGCCGTTGATGATCAGGGCAGAGTGTGACACTGAGGGCACTTCCCACTTCCTGCTCCATTGGGACGGAGGGTGCTCATCCCACCTGTACGCGGAATCGACAATCTCGCAAAAATTCACATATAAACATTGGGAGGCGTCCCCTCGCCTCCATCATGTGTTGAGTCTCCATGATACCATATCGCCATGCGGTATCATAGGCCTTTTCAAGATCGAAAAACACTGTGGCGTAGTGCTGTCTATGAAGGCAAGCCTCGCAGACGGCATTTTCCAGTCGGAGGAGAGCATCCGACCTGGAATGGAACTTGCGGAAGCGGCACTGTGCAGAAGACAGATGGCCTCCGCTGTCCAGAAAAAAAGGCTAATCTACCATTTACCAATTTCTCCATCAACTTGCACACACAAGAGGTTAGAGAGTTTGGACGGAAACCGGCCATAGTAGAGTGATCTCTCCCCGGTTTGCGAAAGGCAAGCACAGTAGCGATTCGCCAGGAATCTGGGAGGAGACCCTCCACCCAGATCCTATTGAATAAATCTAACAGAAAGACCATGCCTCGCTCACCCAGGTGTCGAAGCATGGCGTACGGGACATCGTCCGGACCATGGGCGGTGTCCGCGCACGAAGCAAGAGCAGAACGCAACTCAATCACAGTAAACCTGTCGTTGAAGGGTTCTCCGCCTCTTGAGGTAAAGTCCAGTCGGTGGCCTTCCGCGACATCACGACGGGCATTGAATGCTGGCGGAGCAGCATCCCGGCTAGAAAATGCCGAGAAAGCGGTCGCGAAGGATTCCAACGTGGATGCGGGGTCCGAGATTGCGGTCCCATTTTCCTGGAGAACGGGAGGGGTGTCCTGTGAGAACTGACCCCGAATCCTTTTGACTCGCTTCCACACCTCTGCTAGAGGGGTCTTCCCGTGAAGTGAAGACACGTATACCGGCCAAGAAGAGCGGCGGGCTTGCTTCGAAATATACCGGAACCTAGCCCTAGCCCGACGAAATTCACCGACAGTGAAATCTTTCGGGAGCTTATAGCGCATGTAGGCATAACGCTAATGCTTGAGGGCCGTCTCTCACCACCACGGGAGTGGTCGGCGTGCAAAACGGCCAACTTTCTATGAATAGTAGTTAGGCCCGTGGCGATGGGGTTGCCGGAGAAGAACTCAACGGCCTGTGGCCAGTTCTGAGGTTGCCTGGAGGCTGTCATCGTGGCCAGAGGTAGGTTCATCAAGTGAGATTGACAGAATATGACATGAAGACAAACTGACAAATTTGAAGAAAATATCTCAAACAAGGGGCATGTAGTATGGAAGTCAACATACCCTTCGAACTTGGAGTTCATCTATGTACACTAGCATGGTGATCGTGTCACGAAGATAACTGCGAAGAACCACGGGTCCCAAAATCACATACAATTCTCAAAGATTTTTCTAGGCATGAATTCAAACGTTTTAGGGCATGATTGGTGCCCATCAGCGACATAGGCATCATGGGGGTTGCTGCGAAAAAATAAAAGTAGGTGACAACTGGGGCAGAAGGTGAAGCTGCACATCATGGACTGTGCACAACATAATGCAAATGAATCCCCCCTCCCACTCCTGAATGGGCAAAAGACATACTATAGACCAGCAGTCGCCAACTGGAAACCGAAGGATGCAGATAAATGAATCTGGCATCCAAAATTAATCTTTGAGAAAGATATCCTCATCAGCACATCACGTGCTGAACACCACATAGTACAGCATCTCTATGTGGTCTCGGGAACAAGAGACCTTAAGGCTGCATCTCCCAAGATGAAGCGTTGGACGAATCCAGAGCCAAGGACTTGGTACAAGGCCACCACATCCTATCAGATACCAATCTGCCTGAATTCAAGAAATTGGGGGAGAAAGAGGCCGGAGTGAAATCGCCCCCCCCCCCTCGGCTTACAAAAGGCAAACACGGTAGCCATTGGCCAGGAATATGGGAAGATACACTCCGACCAGTTCTTGTTGAACAAAGCTAATAGAAAGGACAAGCATCAGTGGCCTTGAAAGACTCCAGCATGGGCAAAGGGTTCAATATGTTGGTCTCGCCTTCCTAGAGGAGGGCAGGAGAGTCCTGGGTGAACCTACCATGAATACCTTCTTTTCTGCAAGAGGGGTCTTCCCAGTAAGTAAAGATTTATGCCCGTCAAGTGGGATTGTTTAGACCGCATCTGTAGCACTTATAAAATATTGCTTCTTTCCAAAAGTCTTAAAGCTCTCATTATCCTAGTGGATAACACGTTTGGCCCCCAGCATCGAAGCACTGGTCCGATCTCAGCAAGCAGTGTCACAAGCTAGCAGTCTATTCGCAGATATGGTGAACTGACTCATGCGGTGTTGTCTCGACAGGCACATAGCCAATCACAGCAGTGCTACTATCCCTCCCATCTTCACAGCACAACACACCAACTCACTACTCTGTTCCAGAGCCCTGTTGATTGATTACCACCAGTATCACCTATGAGGGTACTCATATCCACATAGCAGTGATGCGGAATGAGGTGTTTCACCTGAAAGGTCAGGAATGGGTTCCAAGATCGATGGTCGGTGCCAAAATACAATACAACCTGGCCCCTCCTTCCCCAAATGAGGGCCGGCCCCGCTGCCTCAGGTTTTCCAGCGAATGTCATCGTGTTCTTACACTTGCTCCAAGAAAGTATTTCAACCCCCACCTAATGCAACAATTTTTGCCATAGTTCACAAACCGTTTATTGCAGGGCAACAAAATCTGGAGACATAGAGAAGAATGAATTAACAAACACAGCCACAAAATTTCAACAAGTTTGATAACTAATAGTCAGTAGTGTAACTTTTGTTTGCTTACTGACACACTTGAAATGATTATAGGTTGCTGACACAGTTCAAATAAACTTTGGATGGAATTTTGTCCCTCTCATCTTTGCAAAACTTCTACAATTTATCAGTTTTAGGTTAAGGTCTGGTAACTGTGATGGACATGCCAAAATGTTTATTTTAGCTTCCTAGAATCAGCAAGAAAACAATTATGATGTGTTTGGTGTTGTTTTCTACTTGAAAGACCCATCTTCTACCTCAGCCAAGCTTGCAAACATCACTTTTCAGATAATCTTCAAGGATCTTTCTGCACCACTATTCTTTATTCATCCTTTTGTTCATGCGATAAAGTGTACTAATGCCTGTTACACAAACTACCCCATAACATAATAGATCCACCTCCATGTTTTACTATGGAAAGTGTTTTTTTGGAAGACCACCCTCACAACTTGTAAGCTAAACATAATCTTTTTTTTCATCTGACAATAGCACATGGCTTCAAAAATGGAAATATTTCTCCAAATGATCATTGTCCTACTGTAGACAGGCCTTTAAATGAAGTTTTTTCAATAAAGGTGGCTTACACAAGCGGAATCCATAAATTTCTTCCGGCTGCAGAGTGGAACTTTCTGAGAATTATCCGAATGAAGGAGAATTGCAGTTGTCCACAATTCCTTAAAACTTCTTGGTACTGACTGCACTGTAGATTTAGGGACATTTATTTCTTCAGTAATCTTCTGCTAGCTCATCTTAGATTTAAATTTCAGGATTATTCTCGATTTAATGTTGGACGACAGTTCACCATCTTTCACCATGATGATTAAGGCCATCAAAATTGGGATTCAAAGAAAAGGTTGTTAGAATGTTCTATACTATTCCTGACCAGTCCAAAATATAAAATAGGTCACAGAAACTAATCATGGGACTTTAAACTGTGCAATAATTTAAACCATATAGATTAAACATATGGATGGGAAGAAGTTAAGTGTATGAATACTTTTGGTTTAACAAGTTTTATTACTTTTATTTGTCAAACTTGTTGAGATGTTGTGGATGTGTCTCTTAATAATACATTCATCTTAGTGCCTCCAAATTGTCACCCTGCAATAAACAGTTCAATAATTATGGCGAAAAATTGTTGTATTAGGTAGGTCTATAAATACTTTCTGAAGCAAGTTATGTGCACTTCACTATCTAGGCTGCGGATCTCGTCCATGATGCAAGGGACAGATGGCACAACTACTACTGAAGACTGTCTCATACTGGATCGACCACCAAGGAAGCGATTGGCATGTAAAATTTCAAGACAAGGAATAAGAGGCAGGCATGCATTGAGGAGCACATCAGAGAACTTAATGTACTAACTACCTCTGGCAAGATGCTGGTGCAGTTACCATACAAAACTAAAAATGTATACAAACACTGAACTGGCCTGACTGAGAGACATCTCCACCAGTTGCACACAGATCAACACCTATTCACAACATGCTCAGCATCTGCTTATCTTAGACAAAATATAAATACATGAAGTATGGAATTTCTGGTACAGCCTTAATCTGGTCAGCAAAGGAAACAGATCCTAGCCAAAGGCCTCACAAGTAATCTCTCTATGAATGACTTAGGATATGTTGCTAATTAGTAAAACAAGTTCTTACTTTCTATTTGAGTGTGAAGGTCATTGACTATGACCTGCAATTGCGCGACATTCATATCCGTAAGTAACTGTCGGCTCATCCGTCGTTTCCCTGCAGGGAAGGGAAAACCGATCTGAAATATAAGATGATCCACAGTCAAATCATAGTGATCAAGTTCTTTACAAGAGAGTTTGCCTGAAATGATTGTTGCAACTGATTTTGACTAACCTGGCAACAAAATATAATCAACCATTAATCTAAAAACCATAGCTGGGGGTGACTTTAATTTTTTCAGGTGCAACTGACTTAAAACAGTCGCGGCAATTTCTTTCAAAAAAGTAGTCTTTGTTTCTGTTCAAAGTTGCGGCAAAAGTCACGGAAAATTGGCAGTGTGACTTTGCTTAGTCCAACGTTTTCAAAAAGGTTTTGGATTTTGAAATTCATAGTGCGGCATGATTAATAAATTTCTGGACCCCTTTTAATGAAGGTAATAGGGGCGTACATTTGCAAAATGTGCACAGAACAACCTGCCATTTCTATCACTGAGAATGAAATGCAAGAGAATAAAAGAGATTACTCATCATTAATCCCCCACTTCCTTAAAGAAAAGGTCTTGGTGGTCATCAGTTATACCAAAAAGCTACCTACCACTTTAGGCCATATCAAGCGCATTGCCACCCATCATTTGTTATCACACAAAATTGGCCCTTGAGAGGGAAGGGGTGCCAGCATTTCATCCACCCAGGGTTCATTCCTGGGCAAAAGTGCCCCATTGACATGCGCACCTATCAAGCCTTTCTCTCTCAAACACTGAATCAATACTCAGCCCATCTTTTATGCATTCTTCCAACACTTTACACCCTCCCCCCCCTCACTACCTCAAATATTTTCTTTACAAGTCTATTTCCATCACTTCTTCCTACACACTCATACCAGCTCAAAACACTTGCAGTCAAAACATCATTCACATCTGTTAGAGTGATGCCTCTCTACACATTAAGAAGCCTTCTCAAATTGTCCATAACTTGATCCACCCACCCTCTCTACTCACTCTAAACCTACCATGCTCATCAACTCTAAAAACCTCAGTTATCCTTCTTATACACCCAAAATTTTTACATGCACCTTGCATATAATACAACTTAGCCCCCTGTATTTCTTAAATGCATCTTTCTCCCCTTTACCCTAATACAACAGTACTATCACAGCATTCTCCCAGTCATTAAGCACTTTCCCATTTTTAAATGCCTTACATCACAAATACCAGACACATTACATAACCCAATCACCCCCACTTTTTAGCATCTCAATAACTATCAACCACTTCAGGTGCATTCTCATTTTTTAACATCTCCCATAACATTTACAACCTATTGCAAGCTTATTGCTTCCATAAGCTGATACAGCACCCAGCTTATACCCAGAAAGCCAATCATATTCACTTTATCTTCCATAGCTCTTCAAAGTAGTCTTAGCAATTACTTTTTACCTTATTGCTGACAAGTACTGTGCCATTATTATCCATCATGTTCACACAGTTATTTTTCTGTATTTCTCACCATTCTCACTTCATTCCATAACTTTCTGTTCCTATCCGGATCCTCATTCATTTGCTGCCTTCATACTCTAGTTAAATCCTCATTTCACTTTTCGTTTTGCCTTCTTACATGCATTCCCCCACATCTCCACAACATTCTCATCTGAAATATTAACTATTTTCAATTAGGTCACCCACAATGCACATTTCACATCATCATGCCACCATTCAGCAGTTTTTCTTCTTTCCAGTTCCTGCACACACACATACAGCCCTTTTACTACTCATTATCAACAATTTGGTCTATATTTGCTATACATGATATCTCCATCTTTACACTTAAACTTTTATACTCTCAGATCCAAAAGCCTTTAACTCTTATTTCCCCCTTCCTCATCCATAAACCAAACAATTTAACTTAACCTTATCCAGCACAATGCTTCTAGATACTCCCATACCCATATTTTTTTACAGCTTTCATATCAAATACATCTTGCTTTTCTTCATCCACCACTCATACAGTCCTTCCAGAACCTCTCTTTCTCTGCCTCACTTCTATCGCTACAAGTTCTATATATTACGACCAGGCACAATTTTACTCTTGCAAATCAAGTTCACCCACATAATTCTCAAGCTCATATATCTAACCCAACCATTACAGCATGCTACCACTCCTCAATCAGATTTTTTAAGGAAATAAAATTAGGCACATACTGTACATAATTTATATTTCAGACATGAATTATTATTATTACTCATATACAAATTTATTCTGCCCTTGAGAGTTGTTCAATATTGAATTAATTTTTCCTATAAGGATTAATCCATTTGACAAAACATTTTAAGTCAAAATATTGTTTAAAATAAAGACTATATACATAAACTTATACATGAAACCTGTTACAATAAATTATTCAATACATACACAAATACAGGGCATGTAAGGTACAGCAATAGGATTGAGGAACTTTTAAAAGGTTTTCCAGTTAGGTATTCTATAAAAAAAATAGTATAATCTAAAATTTATTCCTTTTTAATGAAATTAACAAAGGTTCTTTAATTTTTTAAAAAAATTCAGAATGAAACCAGAAATACTTTGAAGGTAATTAATTCTCCATAGAACGATTGATGCAGTCTGTCACAATATTCATGATTCATTTCTATTTTCTTTCAGCATTGGGGTTTTTCTTCCTCAGGCTTACTCCAATTTCAAACTGCAAAATTCTGGTTCCAATTACATTCCCTTCTTTCCTCAGAGCATCAATAATATATATATTTGATTTGGTTCACACTATTTTTTATTTTTTTAAATTTGAAGAGCTGATCTGGCAAATACCAACTTGGGCATTAGTCGGTGTAGTCAACACTGCTTAATACTAGGCATCTTTAAAATAAGATGCAAAAAACATACCCCCCAAAAATGATAAAAGTAAAAAAATGAAAAAGGCAATAAGCAGGAAGCAAGCTCCGGCGTCGGGGAGGAGGAAGGGCCCCAGCGCAGGAACATGTGACCTACGTAAAATAAAAAAAAAACCCAAATAGTTAAATAAAGGGGTTTTTTTTATAGAGCCCATCTGACAACTGCCCACTTGGGCATAAGTCGCCGAAAAACAGGACAGCCTAGAACTAGGCTACTTTAAAATGAAAATTTGAAAACATATGATAAAAATGTGAAAAACTTAACAATTAGGAAGCAATCTCCGGCAGCGGGGGGGAGGTCCCCCTCACCCCAGTGCAGGAGAGTGCAACCTACAAATAAAACAATAACAAAAAAAGAACTTTAAATAAAGGGGAGAAGCCTGGCCTCCCCCCAAAAGTCAACAAGTCAATGTGCACGAATCCATCCCGAGTACAAGGGACAGGCGGTAGCAACTCCGCCCATCCCGGAACCGGGACAGGTATCGTGCGGGAAAATCACCCAGACTGGGACATTCAACAAGAATGTGGCGAACAGTCTGGGGGACGACACAGTCGTCGCAATAGGGCATAAAGGGGAGAAGGCCGGCCTTTCCCCAAAAGTCTATAAGTCCACCAGTCAATGTACACGAACTCATCCCGAGTAGAAGGGACAGGCGGTAGCGACCCCGCCCATCACAGTACCGGGATAGGTAACGTGCGTGGAGATCACCCAGACAGGGACATTCAACAAGAATGTGCCGAACAGTCTGGGGGGACAATGCAGTCTTCACTGTAGGGCGCTGGCGAGCGCTCCATCAAATTGCGGTGCATCCCGTGAGTGTGTCCAATTCAGAGATGACAGAAAGCAACCTGAAGCCTTCACGGCATTGGCGGATAGGTCCATGGAAACATCGCGGCGCAATGGCACGCAACTTTAAGTTCCCTTTTGACTGTCTCCCATCTTCTTTGCCAAGCAGTACGAAGAGTTGCCCCTATTCCTGCCATGTAGTCAGTGTGAGGAAGAGCGAAACGCTGGTCCAGTTGCAGAGTCCTCACAGCCTCTTTGGCGGGCTCATTCCCCACAATTCCTACATGTCCAGGAACGCAGCAGAAGATAATCTTAACATCGGCCCGGCTTGCCAAAACTGTGGCATGACGGATATCGTGAACCAGGGGATGCATAGATTCAAATGCCCCAGGAGCACTCATGGTGCTATGAGTCACTATAGATCACAATCTGGTCTCCGAACTGGACATGTCACAAAATTCTCCATACTGAGTGGTGTATTGCCACTAGCTCGGCCGTGAAGACAGACGCAGCACCTGGAAGACCCAGCAGACTTCAAACAGAGGGGATACGGCATGGAAGCCGACCCCTTCTTGGTACTTGGAGCCATCTGTATACACTGTCAGGGTTCCAGCGTGACATGAGGTGTGCTTCAAAAAGGCCAAACGCAATACTCCAGGCACTGTACAAGGTTTGGGAGCGAATAGCCAAAGGTGGTACCCTCCAGGATAGCATCCTAGGCAGAACCAAGGGGCGCCACTGGCCCAAGAGCTATACCTAGCTCTTGAAGTTTTTTTCTAGCCATAAACCAAAGGGCTTAGGATATGACTGGCGTTTCTCGGAAGCATAGGCACGATTGAAATCAGCTGCAGATGCATTGAGAGCTGTTGGCAACTGAGGGAGGCGCCGGACTGATGCGTAGAGGCAAATAATGCACATTACACAGCGTAGAGCTAGTGGCATCTCCCCAGCATCGACTAGTATACTCTAAATGGGAGAAGTGTGGGAAGGTAGGGATTGACAGGCGAAGGCCGGTGTGGGGGGATCAAATTCACCTTCCGCAATACACGCTCAGTGGCAGATGCATAAAACTCACATCCATAGTGGAGCTTCGAATGATCAAAGGATTGATACAAAAATAAGGCAGTAGCCCTATCAGCGCCCCAAACGCTGAATGTGTCAGAACAGAGAATATTCATGGCGCGTGTACAAGAGACCCTAAGGCATTGGTCAAATACAAGACCAAGGAAACGGTGTGATTCGACCACTTCCTGGTAAACCCCATTAAGAAACAAGTCTGGGTCAGGGTTGAGCTGTGGATGGAGGCCGAAGTGCACCACGTCGCTATGCGCTTCGGCATAGCGAGAGAAGCGGTTCAATGCCTGTCGGAGTCGAGGCTACAGAGTTGGCATCTGGGCCGCAAAAAAAAGAGATCAAAAGGTCGCCCATGTAGAACATAGCGAGAAAATCTTCCGGCAGCACTGAGGTGATGCCAAAGATGTTCAGGGTAAAGAGTGTGACAGTGAGGACACTTCCATGTGGGACATCCTCTTCTTGCTCCATTGGGTTGGAGAGAGATCCTCCCACCCGTACACGGAATCGGCGATCTCGCAAAAATTCAGATATAAAGATTGGGAGGCATCCCCTTCGCCCCCATCATGTGGAGACTCCATGATACTGTATCGCCATGCAGTATCATCGGCCTTTTCCAGATCGAAAAACCGTGGCGTAGGGCTGTCTGAGAAAGAACACCTCGCAGACGGCATTTTCCAGTTGGAGCAGAGCATCCGACGTGGAGTGGAACTTGCGGAAGCCGCACTGTGCAGAAGACAGATGGTCTCCGCTGTCCAGAAAGAAGGCTAATCTAACATTTACCAATTTCTCCATCAACTCCCACACGCAAGATGCTAGAGAGATTGGGTGGAAACCGGGCGAGGTAGAGTGATCTCTACCAAGTTTGCGAGAAGCGAGAACAGTAGCGATTTGCCAGGAATCTGGGAGGATAACCTCTACCTAGATCCTGTCAAACAAATCTAACAGAAAGGCCATGCCTACCTCACCCAGGTGTCGAAGCATGGCGTACGGGACATCGCTCGGACCATGGGCGGTGTCTGCGCAGGAAGCAAGAGCAGAACGCAACTTACTCACAGTAAACATTTCATTGAAGGGTTCTCCGCCTCTCGAGGTAAAGTCCAGCCAGCAGCCTTCCGCGACATCACGACGTGCATTGAATGCTGGCGGAGCAGCAACCAGCTAGAGAATGCGGAGAAAGCGGTCATGAAGGATTCCACCACAGACGCAGGGACTGAGATTGCGGCCCCATTCTCCAGGAGAATGGGAGGGGGGTCCTGCGAGAACCTGCCCCTAATCCTTTTGACTCGCTTCCACACCTCTGCTAAAGGGGTCTTCCCGTTAAGTGAAGATACATATGCCTGCAGAGAAGAGCGGCAGGCGTGCTTCAAAATATACCGAAACCTAGCCCGACGGAATTCACCAACAGTGAAATCATTTCGGCGGCGCTTATAGCACATGTAGGCATAGTGCTTCTGCTTGAGGGCAGTCTCACACTCGGCTGACTACCACGGAAATGGTCGGCGTGCAAAACGACCAGACCTTCTAGGAATAGTAGTCCGGCGGCGATGAGGTTGCTGGTTAAGAACTCAACTGCCTCATGTACTGACCTAAACTCCACGACTGAAGAAGAGAATTCAGTCATTTCATGAAATGTAGACCACTGTGCCCACGCCAAGCACCACTGGGGCGGGCTTTCGGGCAGCACTGGCCCAGAAAATGATATTTGAATGAGAAAGTGAACACTACCATGGAGGTCATCGACCACTCCACAATCAAAATCGGGCTGTGCATCCAGAGAGCACAAAGATAGATTGAGGCTGGAAAATTAAGTGGTTCTCAGGCAGTGATGCATAAACTTAATCCACATTTATGACAACCATCTCTAGCTCATCGATCAGGTCGGCAATGACTTGACCACAGGGATTAATATAGTAGTCTTCCAGAAGGGGTGTCTACCTTTTAGATCTCCGAGCAAGAGAAAGTGCCTCAGCAACTGTGCCACAACTGCCGCGGAGGGATTCGATGCATTCGCCAAAAGGCTCCCGTCTGAGAAATGGGTCACCTTCTGCTCTCCACCAATCACACTAGCTAAAGCTCTCCTCTGATGGATCATATGCTGCCATCAGTGGAGCGAATAACCAGGAAGCGTTTTAAGCCAGCTGGCTCGAAAATGCCGGGTAGTCTCTGAATGAGGGGCCCTGATATAATTGAGGCTCGGCTCCGTGCAATAGCACTTTTCGTCTAAGTCATGGGTCCTGCACCCGGGGGGAGGGGGGCAGAGGGGCCAGATGTGCCGATCTTGGCTTAGTCAATTACCAAAGTGGCAGCAGACCCATCTGTCCCCATCGGATGGGGAGGAGCCCCGAGTCTTCTTCTTGTTTTTAAGAGAGGAGGGCGGGAAATGAACCCGCTTCTCCTCTGCACTGGCAGGAGCTCCCAGGCTGGATGGGCAAGACTCAGCAAGGTCCTTCGCTGAGATGGAGAAGGTCTTGGCAGTAGTAGGGGCACCACCCATAGGAGGAGATCCCTCCCATCCTTGTACTGCCTTGGAGACCCGAGCCGTTTGAGGAGCAGCTTGTATAGGGGCGGACTAGAGGTCGGTGCATGGCACAGAGCCCGGATTCGCTCGCCCCCATGGAAGGCCCTACCGTCTGAGGCTGGGTTGCCTGTCTATCTCAGGGGGAGGCTCCAGTTGGCCAACTCCCCCAGGATATCACAGGTCCCATTGGCAGCGGTGTCACAAGTCGAGTCTGGGGAGACACAGGACTTGACCCCCTCCCCCCCGCTAGGTTTAATATTCTAGCCAGCAGGTCTTTTGAGGGAAGCGACCGATGGGGCCTGGCTTCCCTCTCCTCCTTAAGGGGGTTTGCCCTACCAAGCCGTTTCAATGGGGAGCGGTCAGCTATGGGCTGCCTGCTGGCTTTCTTGGGAGTCCCCTTGGAAAGTAAGGATGGGACTGCCACTGGAAAGAGGGAGGTGCCCGAAGGCACCTCTAGAGAATGGGGTGAGGGAAAGTCCCTCACACCTGTAGGCGAAGGAGAGGAGTAATCCTCCTCTCCAGTTAGAGAGATTTGGAGGGTCCTCTGCGAGAGCACAGGGGAGGGGGGGGGACCTCCATTTATTCCATGGAGCTGCCCGAGGGTGGCTCTGATGATGGACAAGGGGAAATTGAGAAGAGATTTTTAGTTTTGTCATCATTGGGCATGGTGACCATTTAAGGCCACCCCTACCGCCTGGTGATCTGGCAGCCCTTCAGCATGGCCGCTCGACCTTGGGCACAGCGTAAAATTGATAGAGTGTGAAGTGAGAAGGATAGGGGATGTGAGGAAGGTATGGGTGAGGATGAAGCAGGTTGTTAAAAACCCACAATCCCAAACCGAAGCTCAGAGTTAAGGAACTTTGTCCCCTCCCCCCCTCAGCCCCGATCTGGGATAGTTGGCTGAGAAGGTCAGCATCTACCCTGTGAAAATAGAGGCCAACCAGAGAAAGTTGTGGGAGAGGTTGTAGGGGAAGTGAGGAAGTAGGGGAGAAATACAGGCTGTCTGTAAGAAGAGGCGGCTAAGCTGGGGCTGGATGCGGAGCTGAGTTTGGCTTGCACTAAAACACCAAATCTTCTATGGCAAGCTTCAACAGAGGTAGTTGAACAAAGGTTTAGTGCGCCTTCCATTTGTTCTAAGCTTTCCTGAAATATAAGTTTCTTCAATATATTTAATGAAAGGAAGAGCTTCCTCAGGTACACTTTGTTGCAAAAGTTCAAGTCCTGTAGGTACATCAGCAATAGGTAGAAATGCTAAAGCATTAACCTTTCTGCAAAATAGGGAAAATTCCTCATAATTATTATAAAAGCTAGCTAGAAAGACCCAACTGTTGAAGTTTTCCCCAAGTAGTTTGGCAAAAATGAAAACACAAAACAATGTATGGTGATTTCATCAAGAACATGCAAAAAAGCATTTTGCACAGCCATTTCAAAATCAAAACTTACATCTGATACTGCCATTTGCAATCCATAACATTCAACACAATCAAAAAGGCTGACAACATTCTAAAGTAAATTTCTTTTGTCTTGTTTCAGCATAAATACGAGGAGGGGTCAATAAGCTTTTCAATTCGGATATAAGGAAATCAGATATGCAGAAAAGTATTTAATTATTTTTCAATATAACTACTCTCGACTTCAATGCACTTGCGCCACACAGTGCAGCCTTGAGCTGGCGGAATAAAAAGTAGTCGCTAGGGGCCAGATCTGGACTGTAGGGGGAATGGTTGAGCAACTCAAATTGGCACTCACGCAGGGGAGCTTGTGCAACTCTGGCCTTGTGGACAGGGGCATTGTCGTGGAGGAGCAGGACACTGTGTGTCAACTTGACGCGCCGCTTCTGACGGATGCACTTCTTCAACCCAACCAGTTCCTCAGCATAATATTGGCCTGTGATGGTCCTTCCACGAAGGCGCATAGTCCACCATCAACACCCCCAGAATCCCAGAAGATGGTGGGTCCGGAACTTGATGGGGGTCGGAGAGCCCCTGTGCTTCCAGGCCATGCTTTTGAGCTTGGTCTCGGGATCCCAGTGATGGACCCACGTTTCATCACCTGTCACTATGCGTGACTCGAATCCCACCGGGTCTTGGTTGTATAGGAGCAGCAGCTCCTCCAAACTTTAACGACGTTGAAGTCTATCATGGGGCGCAAGGTTTCTAGGGACCCAACGGACAGCGACCTTGGTTATGCCCAAATTGTCATGGATGATGTTGATAACACTTCCATGTGATATTCCAAGTTCTCGCTCAATTTCTTTGATTTTCACCTGTCTATTTTCGAGGATCTCCTCTCCACCTGGGCCACATTGTCCTCATTGGTCATGTCCGATGGGGGTCATCTTCAAGGGACTCACAACCATGGCAGAACTCCCTATTCAAGTGAGCAATGGTTGCATAGGAAGGGGTGGTGTCGGTGTACACTGCAACCATGCGTTCAGGGATCTCTTTTGCATTCTTGCCTTCCTTGGTCAAAAATTTGATCAATGCGCGGTGCTCAACCATCTCCATTGCTGAAAAATTTGTGACTGATGATCTGCGATCAGCTACTGATTCTTAAATAGACGAGGCAGGAGCGTGCGGCTGCAGGTCCTGACTTGTCATAACTTGTCCTAACACCCCCACAAACAGCCATCCCTCTTCCTCTGTTTTGCCCTACCGATTCGCAAAACTTATTGACCGCCCTCGTATATCATTCTATTTATGTGTAAATTCTCATGAGAATATATTGCTTCGTTTGGTAAACATGTTTTCTTTTCTTGTGTACAATTTGTATCAGTTTACTTGAAACTTCCTGTATATATGAAAATAATATCAAAGAATAATGGTGGATTCAGACGGAATACTGGCAGGAGAAAAACTGCCCAGATTCCTTCAGTTGGATATAACGGAGCAGTTCATATAGAAAGATGATTTTCTCCCCCCCAAAATTTCCTATATTGTGGCTCTACCATCAACATCCGAAATTATAAACTTCACTTTCCCCCAAAAAATTATATGAGACTTTAAATAAAATATCAGGTTATTTAATACTTTTGATTACCCATAGTTGGGTCTACCCAAATGTGGGAAGGACATAGAGGGGTAAAAATAGCTGCCAGAAAAAAAAGTAAAAAAGATCAGAAATGGGAAGGTAAATTTAAAGCTCCTGTGAACATGTTTCTTACTAAGCACAAACAGTCACACTTAAGAATTTGAGTCTCTTTATAGGATGAATGAAAGAGTTAACACCTTCATAAGCGACTTCAACATTTCAAAGTGAGGACTTTGCTGGGTTTTTTTTGCTTTAAATCAAACTATACTCTTTACTATGTATAAAAACAAAAATATATATATATATTTATATCTGAAATATTTTGTGCTGCTCTCAAAAAGAACAAAATTAAAAATGAGCTATCTTGGGGCCATCTAGAAAGGGGTTAAAGAGCAACTCTTCTGCATGCATTTTACATGCTTATATTTGCTTCTTTAAAGAGTAGTATTGTTAACTCAAAACAGAGTATATATGATATATATCAAATTAAGAAACTTACTAGGAAATCTAAACCTGAATTAGCAAATAATTAAACAAATAAAAGGCTGTTTATGAAGTTTGTACAAAATAATTAAGAACTGTTAGGATGAGGGTTAAAAAACAAACAAACTACAGCAGTATCCTTGAGGACAATAATTCCTTTTGAGGAGACATTAATGTAAATTTTTTAAGTTTTCATCACTGACTTGCACATGATATATAAATGGATATTTCAGTAGGGACTTATGGTTTTACATGGGCTAATCCAAACTACTATAGTTGTCAAAAAAAAGCTGAATGAAACCAAATTATATGTTTGAAACTAAAGCAAGTTAAATTATTAATACATAACAGTAAATAAAGAACCAATTATTATTTGTTTCCCAAAGTTGATTATGCTACTTGAAGACAAATTTCATGATGAGAACACTTGGGTACCATCTTTCTTAGAAAATGAAAGAGAGAACATTTTCATAAGCGACTTCTTCAACATTTCAAAGTGAGGACTTTGTTGGCTTTTTTTATGTTTTAAATCAAACTCTACTCTTTACTATTTATAAAAACATATATATATATATATATATATATATATATATATATATATATATATATATAAATATAAAATATTTTGTGCTGCTCTCAAAAAAGAAAAATGAAAAAATAATAGACTCACTTTGTTAAAGCTGTCTTTGACAATTTCAGTAATTGGACTTTTCTTCTGGTTCTGCTTTTCAATTTCCATTTGCATTCTGGCCATTTCTTTGGCTTGTGCTAGAGCTAGACGTGCCTCTGATTGAAGCCGGGCTTGATGCGTTACAAAGTCCACAGTCTTGGTCTCATTTTCTATTAGTTTGGATTCCTGAAAAAAAAACAAAATCAGACCAATAAAAGTCATTACTGTAAGAATATGAAACTAGATAGAAAACCCATTCATTTATGAGATGGATAACATGTAAAAACTTTAATGAATTGAAGAGTCTAAGGTCAGTCTGTTATAAGTGAAAATGTTAAGACAAAATAATCCTGTTTAACTTGTGACAAGAAAGATAACCATTGATTGTAGAAATAAGAAAATTGGAACAACTTACTTTTGTGTTTACTACTACTTCCATTTCATCTATCCTATCTTGAGTACTCTCTGTATCTGAACATTGGCTCTCACAGTCACTTGCAGTTTCATTCATAAAACAGATTTGAAGGTTCTTCCCTGTTTCAAAATACAATTCAAAATTAATCTTACTTCAAATGCACTGATTAATTTGAATTCTCTACTAAACATTTAGCAAAAAAACAAAAACCAGGTTTGCGACGAACTTACCACTTTGTAATCTTGATTGCAGAGAAGGTTTCTTGAGATGACAATCATTAGTGGCTTCCTCATCTGTTCCCATGGCTAGT
Organism: Ceratothoa steindachneri; assembly: GCA_963969495.1. Lineage (NCBI taxonomy): Eukaryota > Metazoa > Arthropoda > Malacostraca > Isopoda > Cymothoidae > Ceratothoa > Ceratothoa steindachneri. Next base: position 194,188,826 of record OZ018321.1, on the reverse strand, counting down.
TTCCTACGAATCTCTTCTCTATCTGTTCTCCTCTAGAAAAAACAAAGCAACATTACACCAAGAAGTATAAGAATATAACATAATTTCACAGATGACAAAAGCTGCACAGGCCTATCAAAGGTCATCCGCATCTATCAAAACCCACCCACAAAATGCATCCATAGAATTGTGTCAAATCATGCATTTACAATATACAATTTAAACCATCTACAGGAATGCATCAAAAACAAAAGGCATCACCATGAAGGCTGGTCAAAATCCAAATCACCCATAAAGTACAATAATAAAAAACTACATCCAAAGGTATGAGTCCAGAATACACCTTCCCCATATAATCATCCGATCTGCACTTGAAAACATTTAAGTTTGAACTATCTACTGTCTTAGGCAGGAAACTATTCCAACTTGAACCTATGTTTTTGAATTTTCAAAATGGTGATATCTAGTCCTATTACTATCTAGCAACTCAAATAACTTGCTAAAATCTCACCATTTTTTTTATTTTCCTATAAATACATCTTTCAATGGCATAATATAATGTTTAAATTCATCAGACATCCATTAAGGGTCAACAGCCTTGGTTAAAATTTTCCTATAGGTCATTAGGAAGAAAAGGGAATACCATGCCCAAACTTACCACCTGGGCAGACATGTTCCCACTGCAATCGGAGTTTAAGGGAAAGAATTGGACTCATGAGCCACCTGAGGACTCATAACTGACCTACCACCTAATCTGAATCAAAATATGAGAGTGAAGTCTCTTATCCTCAATCTAAATCATTATAGGTCAACATGCAATGAGCTAAATAAGATTATAAGATTATTAAGAGCAAAAAAGTATCAGAAATTAACTTAGCTCAGTAAAATAATAAGGATCCAAGAAAATTCTTTAGCTATTATAAAATCAAAAGCAAATCTAGCTGTGATAATGTAGGGTCTATTAAATTTGAAGTAATCTGTTGAGGAAAGAGTTGAGATACAAATTCTGGTCTACCAGAAATGAGCTAAAATTAATTTAGCTTAAAATAATAATAATAAAGACCCAAGAAAATTCTTTAGCTATTATAGAATTAATAACAAATCTAACAGTGATAAAATAGGGCCTATTCAATATGAAGGGGCTTTGAAAGAATCTGATGAGGAAATAGTAGTTTCTTAATGATAATTTTTTCTCAGTATTTACCACTGAGTCACCTAATGATTGGAAATTAGCAAATGTAGTGCCAATTTTTAAGAAGGGAAGTAAAGAGGACCTGAATAACTTTAGACCGGTAAGCTTAACTTCTATAGTTTGTAAAATTCTTGAGAAGATAGTTAAGAAGGCAATTTCTGACCATCTAGAGAGTGGTAAGTTAATAAATGATGCTCAGCATGGGTTTAGAAAAGGTAGATCTGTATTTAACAAATGTACTGGATTTTATAGATTATGTAACTAAAGAATTAGATAATTAGATAAGGGAGAGAAAGTGGATGTAAATTACTTAGATTTTAGCAAAGCTTTTGATAAGGTTGCACATAGGAGACTAGTTCACAAATTAAAAATGCATGGGATATGTGGGAAAGGTTTTGAATTGGATAGCTAAATGGCTGAAAGAGAGGAAACAGAGAGTGGTACTGAATGGGGTAAGGTCGCCAATGGAGGGACTGATCAGTGGCATACCTCAGTGATCAGTTCTAGGCCCTTTATTATTCATAGTTTAAATAAATTAACTTGGGGAGGCTTTAAATAGCAAAGTGTCAATTTTTGCTGATGACACTAAATTGGCAGCTATAGTCAAAGAAGTTTAGGGTAGCTTTAAAATGCAGTGGTTTAAATAAGTTATTAGCTTGGGCATAGAAGTGGCAGATGACTTTTAACCTTAAAAATGCAAAGTTATTAACATGGGAAGGCATAATAGGGAATTTAGCTATGAAATGGATGGGGCATTGGCTGAATTCAGTTGAGGATGAGAAGGACCTAGGCATAGTAGTAGATAGGTCACTAAAGTTTTTGAAGCATTATATTGGGGCAAAAAATAGAGCAAACAAGGTCCTGGGATACATTAAGAGGAATGTTAGCTATAAGAGTAAGGAGATTATCCTTAAACTCTACAACTTGTATGTCAGGCCACATTTTGAGTACTGTATACAAGCATGGTCACCATATTTTAGACATGACAACCTGCTAGAGTCAGTACAAAGGAGGGGAACAAAAATAATACCTTCCCTGAAGCACCTTGAATATGAAACTAGACTGAGGGTACTAAATACAGTGGGTGCAATAAATGTCTGATAGATGGTCATAAGTTTATTTACCATCGTTATGCAACAGCAAAGTAATCGAAATTTGAATATCTTATGTATTTTGTACATTGAATACAACTTGGTATCATATTGCAAAAATAGTAAAGCATTACTATGATTATGGCAAAAATATCAAAAGAACATTGCAAAAAGTATTCAACACATCTATGAAGACCAGTTAGTATTTGGTGATAGGAACTTTCGTCTCTAGTACAGCTTCCAACCGTTTGGGATATTTACTTATGAGATTCTTACAAATATTTGTAGGTATATTGGTCCATTCTTTTTAAATCTGTTAGATTTCTTGGGTACCTTTTCTGAATCTTTAGTTTTAATTCTTGCCACAGGTTCTCGATAGGATTTAGGTTTGGCGAGTGACTTGGCCCTCCCATAACCTTTATTTTCTTCTGCTGAAACCACGCTGCAGTGCCCTTGGCTGTGTGTTTTGGATCGTTGTCCTGCTGGAATGTCCATCCTCTTGGCAACTTCAAGTCATCTGCAGACTGTAAGATTATCATCCAGAATCCTGCAAAACATCTGAGCATTCATTTTCCCTTACAAAATATGGAGTCTTCCAGGACCTAGAGAGGAGAAGCAGCCTCATACCATTTTGCTGCTTCCTCCAAACTTCTGCCTATGAACGTGACTTAACACTATTCCGCCCAAATAACCCAGTCTTAGTCTCGTCAGACCATAGTACAGCATACCCAAAACTTGCAGGCTTCTCTAAATGTTCCTTGGCAAAATTCAGACTATTTCTAACATGAATTGGTTTCAACAAAGGTGTCTTTCTTGGTGTGCGAGAATGGAATCCCTCATTCCTAAGAACTGCTCTAATTGTATTTTGGCATACATTTGTCCCACCTGCTTCCAAATCTTTCTCAAGTTCAGATTGAGTCACTCAAGGATTCTTCTTTACTTTATGTACTATATATTTAGTCGCACGATTTGAAATTTTAGATGGACAGCCTGTCAAGGGGTGAATCGTGTCACCAATGGTTGAGATTGGTATTTTTAGGATAGATGAAATTTTTCTATAGCTCAAACCACTTTAATATAACTGAACAATTAGTTCTCTGCCCCTTTTTGGCAATTCTTTAGTCTTTGCCATATTAGATATGAACAATGTTGAACGATGACCTCTTTCTCATGCAGCTCTCAGACACTGATGGAGGTCGGCTGTTTCACGTGGATGGAAATAGATTATTTTTCTAGAAAGTTCTACAGCATTTCTGTCACATAAAACACTCTGGAATGTTAGAGAAGCATTTATTATCGCTTTAAAACTAATTTTGTGGCTGTGTTAGATTTTTTTTTTGAGGCGATAATCTAACACTTTTGTCTATATAATATTAATGCTTTACTATTTGTGTATTCGAATACCGAATTTGTATTCAACGTAGAAAATACATAAGATGTTCAATTTTCAATTACTTTGCTGTTGTGTAACTATGGCAAATAAACTTTTGACCATGTGTTGGATATTTATTGCACACACTGTATCTTCTCATTTCAAAGGTGTGTGAGGGAAGATATGATTGAGCTTTTTAAAATCTGTTCTGGGATGGATAAGTTGGATTTTACCAAGTTATTTGAGTTGGAAGGTAGTAATAGGACTAGAGGGTCACCACTTGAAAATTAAAAAACAGGTGCAGGTTTGATGTTAGAAAATATTTTTCACTAATAGACTGGTAGATTGCTGGAATAGTTGGCCACCTGAGACAGTAGACAGTCCAAACTTGAATGTTTTCAAATGCAGATTAGATAACGATTATATGGGGGGAGAAGGTTAACTTTTGTTAGTTTTTTTTCAAATATGGGGAGGGGGTAATTCTGGACTCATTCCTGCAGATGCATTTTTTTTTTATTGTATATAATGGGTGATTGGGATTTTGACAAGCTTTGATGATACTTTTTGGTTTTGGATGCATTCCTGTGGATGGTTCAAATTATATATTGCAGATGCATGATCTGACACAATCCTATGGTTGCATTTTGATAGATGCAGATGACCTTTGACAGGCCCTTGTGGCTTTTATCATCCATGAAATTATGTTGTTAAATACTAGCAAGCCCTCAGGCCTGGATGACATTCATTTTAGAGAAATGCCAAATAATTAGAAAATAGTTATTGTAATTCCCATTTTTAAGAAGGTAAGTAAAGAGGACTCATATAAATTGAGACAGGTAAGTTTAAAGTATGAGTTGTAAGGTAGTAAGAGGACTAGGGGTTGATGTGAGAGAGTATTCTTTCACTAGAATGGTGGATTACTGGATTGGTTTCCCACACAGGACAATAAGCAGTCCAAATTTAAATGCTTTCAAGTGTAGATTAGATGAGTATATGGGAGAGGGTAGGTTATTATGGTTTTTAAAGTTGTATTGGGGAAAATTACATATTGTAATATCAATTTTTGTATATATTATAGATATGTGCATTGCATGACTTCATTTTTCTGCCTTTTTAAGCAGTTCAGATACAATCTTGTAGATGCACTTTATGGGGTGTATGCTGACTCGGATGACCTTTGATAGGCACATTCAGGGCAGAGCACTACATAAAAACAATGAACATCAGAGCCCCTAAAAATGTCTAGCACCATCATTAAATTCGGTAAGTGTTAAGATTAGTAGTGTCCAATTTTTTGCATTTTGGGGGTTGCATCATATTGTATTATATATCATTTTGAAGGGAATTTTGAATTAGGGGGAGTGACCTTTAATTGTGTGTGTGGGGGGGAGACCCCAACTATTTTTAAGAATCTAGTACTATTCCCTACTAGTAATTGCTAACAAAACTATGCGCCACTAATCTTAAGAATTACTTTAAATTCAAACCATAAGGCGATTATTTTAAAATGGAGGCTTTGCCTAAATATTCCCCTTTAACCCATCAGTCACCCTAGGAGCTTTATAAGTACTCAATTCAGTGCTACGTAATCGTAATCGCCGGAGGACCTTTTGTGACCTTTCACTAAAGACTCGTATTTGCCCTGATAATTATGATAATTTTGGTAAAAAAAAATTTTAAACTCTTGTTAGTGATTAAGCATCTAATTAAAATACATAAATGGCTTAGGTCCGACCATCTTTGTTTGTAAACCGAGATTTATGAATGAGAGTAACTTGAGTGCTTCTAGGCCTCACCACAACATGACAGCGAAAAGAGGCTGATTCATTACTCGCATCTGTGTAAACACACCGTTTTTGATGACTCCTTATTTTTTAGTTAAATACACTTATATTTTTCATTTTTCATCCAATTAAAAAGAGGAAATGCCTTAAGTTAGTATGTTATTGAATACACACAAACCAGCAAGCCTATTTTGTCTGGAAAATACAGTTTTATAGGTAAAAAATAGGCCCTGAGCAAAGTTTTCATAAAATTTAAGATATAAAATAGTATCCCATGAAGATCGGCACTGTTTTCTATAATTTCATGCAATTAAAATGAGGAAATGCCTTAAGTTAGTATGTTATTGAATGTACACAAACCAGCAAGCCTATTTTATCTGGAAAATACAGTTTTATAGGGAAAAAATAGGCCCTGAGCAAAATTTTCCTGAAATTTAAGATATAAAATAGTATCCCATGAAGAGCAGCACCGTTTTCTATAATTAGATATGTTTTAAAGTCAAAACTGATTTAAAAAGCATAAAACAACTATGGGTATGGATGAAAATTTGTGTAAGAACTGAGAATTATCAATCATAATTATAAATAGGTAGAAGGTTATTAATAATTTTTGAATTATATCAATAGAATGATTCTTTTCAATTAAAATGATAAAAAATTTGATTTATAAAAAAGTATTTAAATATTATATTTTAATTATTTTTTATAACGTGTAACATTTGTAATTTTGCACTGGGCGAGTTCGAGTAAAAAAGCCGGACGACTAATGGGTTAATAATAGGCATGGATCTTCTGCTATTTTTAATCATATAGTAATATTCACAATTTGAAGGTTTAGCTAGGTTTGAATTCCAAGTTGATTGCCAGACAATTAGGCACTCAATGTTTATCATTTGGTAAATTGAGACAACAATAGCGTGGTAAATATGAAGATCAGCGGTGTGAATGATGGGATGCAAAATATTTCATCCCTGTTCCAATATGTTTCACCTTTTTGGAGTAAATTCAAGGGGACTGCTCGTGGGGGGTTTATCACTGCAGGGGACCTTCCTACGATAATCCTGAGTTTCAATCAATTGTGGGGGGGTTTGGGGGCACAGCCCCCCCCCCCAGTATATAATCATAATTGTTTATAGAATAATGTTCTAACAATTTATTTAACCAAACACACATGAATATGCATGCGTGGGTAAAAAAAACATACACGCAATAAGACAACAACACTTTGGGGGGGGCACGCTGCCGATCTTCATGTTTACCAATAGTGCCACCTTCTTTTGGATATTTCTGCCAACCCCCAACCCCCCCATTTTAAACGTAATTATAAAATGGGGGGGGGGCTTTAACATATAACATAATTTCACAGATGACAAAAACCACAAGGGCTTATCAAAGGTCATCCACATCTGTCAAAACCAACCCCAAAAATGTATCCATAGGATTGTGTCAGATCATGCATCTACAATATACAATTTAAACAATACATAGGATTGTGTCCAATTATGCATCTACAATTCAAACCATACAAAGGAATGTGTCAAAAACAAAAGGCATCATCATCAAGACTCGTCAAAATCCAAATCAAATGTAATATACAATAATAAAAAACTGCACCCACAGGAATGAGTCCAGAATACCTCCCAAAGTTAACCCTCCCTCCCCATATAATTATCTAATCTGCCTTTGTAAACATTCAAATTCAGACTATCTAATGTCTCAGCTGGCAAATTATTCCAATAATCTACCACTCTATTGGTGAAAAAATATTTTCTAACATCCAAGTGATGACCCCTAATCCTATTACTACCTTCCAACTCAAATAACTTGCTAAAATCCAACTTATCCATCCCAGAACAGATTTTAAAAAGCTCAACCATGTCTTCCCTCACACATCTTCTCTCAAATGAGAACCTATTTAGTACCCTCAGTCTATTTTCATATTGAAGGTGCTTCAGGGAAGATATTATTTTTGTTGCCCTCCTTTGTATTGACTCTAGCAGGTTGTCATGTCTAAAATGTGGTGACCATGCTTGTATAACATAACATAACATAATTTCACGGATGACAAAGGCCACAAAGGCCTATCAAAGGTCATCCGCATCCGTCAAAACCCACCCACAAAAAGCACCATCACCAGGGGAAGACAAAATCAAAGTCCCCCACAATATAATAGAACAGATGACAAAAGCCACAAGGGCCCATCGTAGGTCATCCAAGTCAAACGGCCTCTTTTTTTAAGGCACCCAAACTCCCAAGAAAACTACATCCAGAGGATTGCATCCAGAAACAAGGGTATCAGTACTCTAAATGTGGCCTGACATACGAGTTGTAGAGTTTAAGGATAATCTATTTACTCTTGTAGCTAACATTCCTGTTAATGTATCCTAGCACCCTATTTGCTGTATTTTTTGCCTCAATACACTGCTTTGAAAACTTCATTGACCTATCTACTACTACTATTATCCCTTCCCATGTTAAGAACTTTGCATTTATTATGGTTAAAAGTCATCTGCCACTTCTAGGCTGCCAATTTAGTGTTATTAGCAAAAATTGACACTTTGCTATTTACAGCCTCCCCAAGATTATTTATATAAACTATGAATAATAAAGGGCCCCCATACCCCCTTTAATTGTGCGAGGTTCCTCCCCCACTATTTTAAATAAACTCGTATGTATTTCTAATTCAAATGCAATTGCCAGATGGAATTAAGCCTCTAGTTTTTATACAGTATTTCTTAACTAAATGACATATATAAGCCTTGTACCCGAATGCTATTTAAATGAATCCTGTTTTCTTTAAAATCAATTAATATAAAATGTCCAATCATTTTAATTAAGAAAAACTCCCTTCAAAATAACATAACATAATTTCACGGATGACAAAAGCCACAAGGGCCTATCAAAGGTCATCCGCATCCGTCAAAACCCACCCACATAGGACTATATCAATAATCACCAGGGGAAAACAAAATCAAAGTCGCCCACAATATAATATAACAGATGACAAAAGCCACAAGGGCCCATCATAGGTCATCCGAGTTAAACGGCTTCTTTTTTAAGGTTCCCAAACTAAAAAAAAAACTACATCCAGAGGATTGTGTCCAGAAACAAGGGTAATTGTGTAGACTATGGGCAGATGCGATTCTAGTTTATTTTTTGGGCTACTTTTCATTGTTTTTCTGCTATCGCACTGGCCAATCACAGATCTGGATTCATTTTCATAAATGACCAATCAGAAAGTTCTATTTGTTTCAAGGCTTTTTGTGTTTTTCTAATAATCAAAAATTGGTTTATCTTGTATTTTCGATGTTTTTTCCCCCCTCATTTCTTTTCTATATATCCTACCTACCCTATGCCTGACATTATTTAGTGTTTTTATTTACTTATTACTTAATTTCCCATCCTGTCTGACGTAAGTATTAACCATTATTTTGAGCGTCGGCTCGCCGCGGGGATAACACTGCGATGATCCTGAGTTTCAATCCTTTGGGGGGGGTCTGGGGGGCACAGCCCCCCAGTATAAAAACGAAAATCGCCATAAAATTCTTCGATTTCATCTCTAAAAAAGTAACAACGAAAAGTAGCCCAAAATAGCCCCCCAAAAAAACTAGGCCTACGATCTGCCCATAGTCTTCACAATTACCGAAACAAGGGTATCACCAATCGAGGCTATAGATATTTACAAAACTTAGGAACCATCACAACCTTCCCTCCCCATAAACTCATCCAACCTACTCTTAAATACATTTAAATTTGAACTACCTACTACCCTCCACGGCAATTTGTTCCAGAAGTCCACCACTCTATTGGTGAAAAAATATTTTTAATTTTTAAGTGGTGACCCCTAGTCCAATTTCCATCATAACATAACATAACATAACATAATTTAACGGATGACAAAAGCCACAAGGGCCTATCAAAGGTCATCCGTATCCATCAAATCCCACCCATATAATGCATCCATAGGATTTTGTCAGGTCATGCAGCTACAATATACAATTTAACAATCCATAGGAATGTCCAACCATGCATCTACAATATATAATTTAAAGCCTCCATAGGAGTCTGTCAAAAACAAAATCAAAATCCCCCAAAATATACAATAAAAAGAAACTGCATCCACAGGAATGAGTCAAGAAACATATCCACATACTAAAAAGTAAGAAATTAACCCTCCATCCCCATATAATCATCCAATCTGCGCTTGAAAACATTCAAGTTTGGGCTGTCTACAGTCTCAGGTGGCAAACTATTCCAATAATCCACCACTCTGTTAGTGAAAAAATATTTTCTAACATCCAGTCTGCACCTCTGTTTTTTAATCTTTAAGTGGTGGCCTCTAGTTCTATTACTACCTTCTAACTCAAATAACTTGCTGAAATCTAATTTATCCATCCCAGAAAAGATTTTAAAAAGCTCAATCATATCTCCCCTCACACACCTTCTTTCAAATGAAAACATATTTAATACCCTCAGTCTATCTTCATATTCAAGGTGCTTCAGGGATGGTATTATTTTTGTTGCCCTCCTTTGTACTGACTCTAATAAGTTTATATCATGTCTAAAATGTGGTGACCATGCCTGTATACAGTACTCTAAATGTGGCCTGACATAAGAGTTGTATAGTTTAAGGATGACCTCCTTACTCTTGTAGCTAACATTTCTTTTAATGTAACCTAGCACCCTATTTGCTCTATTTTTTGCCTCAATACACTGCTTTGAAAATTTCAGTGACCTATCTACTACCACTCCTAAGTCTTTCTCATCTTCAACTGAATTAAGCCAATATCCATCCATCTCATAGCTAAATTCCCTATTATCTCTCCCCATGTTAATAACTTTGCATTTATTAAGGTTAAAAGTCATCTGCCACTTCTGAGCCCAAGCTAACAGCTTATCTAAGTCACCCTGCACTTTAAAGCTACCCTCAACCTCTTTGACTACAGCTGCCAATTTAGTGTCATCAGCAAAAATTGACACTTTACTATTTACACCTTGCCCAAGATCATTTACATAGATTATAAATAATAAAGGGCCTAAAACTGATCCCTGAGGTACGCCACTAATAACATTCCTCCACTCTGACCTCACTCCATTCAGTACAACTCTCTGTTTCCTATTTTTCAGCCATTCAGTTATCCAATTTAAAACGTTCCCACATATCCCATGCAGCTTTAATTTATGAACTAGTCTTCTATGTGGAACCTTATCAAAAGCTTTGCTGAAATCTAAGTAGATCACATCAACTTTCTCACCCCTATCTAATTCTTTAGTTACATAATCCATAAAATCCAGTAAATTAGTTAAACACGATCTATCTTTTCTAAAACCATGCTGAGCATCATTAATTAACCTGCTACTCTCTAGATGATCAGAAATTCCCTTCTTAACCATCTTCTCAAGAATTTTACAGACTATAGAAGTTAAGCTTACTGGTCTAAAGTTATTTGGGTCCTCTTTGCTTCCCTTTTTAAAAATTGGCACTACATTTGCCAATTTCCAATCATTTGGTATTTCTCCAGACTCTAGTGATCTAATAAATATCTTCTCGAGAGCTACTGCAATACTTTCTACACCTTCTTTGAGAATCCTAGAATGAATGTTGTCAGGGCCAGATGCCTTACTAGTATTTAACTGAATTATAAGCCCTTTAATTTCTTCTCTGTCTATATTAATAGAATTTATCACTACTTCCCTTGACCTAGAATTATCATCAATTAATCTAACTGGTTTCTCTTCTGTGAATACTGAAGCAAAATGATCATTAAGGACCTCTACTATTTCCTCATCAGATTCTTTCAAAACCCCTTCATATTTAATAGGCCCTATTTTATCACTGTTAGATTGATTATTGATTCTATAATAACTTGCTAACATCCAATTTACATATCCCAATCATTTTTAATTTATGAACTAGTCTTTTATGTGGTACCTTATCAAATGCTTTACTAAAATCCAAGTAAATTACATTTACATTCTCTCCCTTATCTACTTGATTTGTTACGGACTCCAGAAAGTCTAGTAAATTAGTCAAACATGATCTACCTGATCTAAACCCATGCTGAGCATCGCTGATTAACCCCTCCCTCTCTAGATGTTGGCAAATCCCTCTTTTAACTACTTTCTCAAGAATTTTACAACTACAGGAGTTAGGCAAACGGTTGTAAAGTTATTTGGATCCTCTGTGATATACCTAAATGTAACAAAATATGATGGGATTCCAATTAACAATGTGGTACTGCCACACATCAGTATTATGATTAATACAAATGTCTAAGCAATAAATAATGTTAGACAACAAAATGAATACTTCTTAATTTCACTTCCTAACATTCTACAAGGGAACAAATCTCATACCCTTTGAGGATGATTATAAAAGGTAGATATATTAGACTCCTCTTCTTCCTCAGCTTGAATCACTTTGATAAACCTTTCTATAATATCATCATCCTGAGGTACATATGTGGTTTCATTACTAAATAACAAAGGCCAATGCAGTTGTTCCAATAAACTAGGCCACTTGTAAGGTTTACTGGCATTTTTCTCTGTGATACCAGGTTTTATTCCGTTTAGTGATGGAATTTTAATATTCGACGTTAAATTCACAGTTTGAGTTTTTAAAGAATCCATAATATTGGCAAGATTAAAAGCCATTCCTTTTGTGTTCAACGAAAGAACAGAATCAAATAGCTTATTTGAGTAAATGGATGTCAAGAACAGGGTCAGGAATTTTCAACTTCTGCCACTTTAGTCTATCTATAAGAACTTTTTACATTCGAGCATCACATTTTTACAATTAATGAGTTAGAGCCTCAATCTCAAGCAAAATATTATATTTCAAACTTGCATAAATAACTCCCACTTCACCGCCCCCAGATTTCGTCACTGATTCGGGCGTAAGAATGTTGAATTCTGTATTGAGCGAACTTCAATGAGGAGGTGGAAGAGATTTTTCCCCCCCCCGTAAAATAGTGCCCATCTGACGAATGCAATCAAGGTAATAAGTAACCATTGGAAGAGAAAAAGAAATTAATTGTTATCTGAAACGAGACGTGGAAGATGGCACACATTCTGCTAAATATGGAATAAACAGTCACTCCATTTCTAGCTCTGCCTAACAACGTCTGGCAACCACATTGAATTCGAACCCTAGGTGATAATTTCGAAATAGGGTAGGGGGCGGCTTTCGCCTCCCATACCCGTTCTAATGTTGGGGTGTTGTATCCCCCGCTATTTTTAATCAGCTAGTAGTATTCATAATTCGGAAGGCTAGCATTAGGTTTGAATTTAAAAGCCATTGCCAGACATATAAACCCCGCCCCTGGATGCTATTTAAATCTTATTTTGTTTAATAATGAGTAATGTAAAATGTCCATATCATATTTTAATTACAAAAAAACTCCCAAATGTTATATAATACAATATGATGCGATTCTAATTAACAATGTGGCTGTATTTCTTGACTTTAGATGTATAAGCCTCACCCCCGAATGCTATTTAAATCAATCATATTAATTCAGGAAGAAATTCCCTTTAAAATGATATATAATACAATACGATGCGACTCCAACTAACAATGTGGCTGTGTAATTAATTTTAACACATTCGATTGCATTGGAGTCGTTAGTCTGCAGAATCACCAAAGGAGACATTATGTCGTAAAGAAAGAACTAAAATAATAAGGGTGTTTTTTGGGGGGTAATTTTCAAGGAGAGCGGCGCACAGTAATATTTTAGCAGGGTATTTTTGTCTAGCTTTTAGCTTTTGTAAGTTTTTCAAGGTGTTAGTTTATATGTTTAATATAATGGTAAACAGGAAGATCGGCGGTGCGCCCGAAAAGTGTATTTTTTTGCCTGATGTTTCGTTCACCAGCGCATGCATATTCATGCGCGTTTGGTTAAATAAAAACATTAGAACATTATTCTATAAACAATTATGATTATATACGGGGGCTGTGCCTCCCAGACCTCCAATTGATTGATACTCAGGATCATCGTAGGGGATCCCCCTGCAGTGCTAAACCCCCAACGAGCATTCTCCTTGAATTTACTCCAAAAAGGTGAAACATATTGGAACAGGGACGAAATAGTTTGCGTCCCATCGTTCGCGCCGCCGATCGTAATGTTTCCCAATATAATTACTTAAGTTGAAAAAACTTTTTTAAAAAGCTACAAACAGCTCAAATCTCGCCCCCCCTCCCCCCCGGGCTAATATAGCGTGCGCTGGTATCCTTGAAAATTACCGGAGGTGTTTTTTTGTATGGAACTCTTCTAAGCCATTATGCAAGGGTGACAAGTGCAGCATGCCGCAGGTAACATTGGGGGATTGCGTGCCCTCCTAGCCTCAATGAATGCAGAGGACCAGCGTTTATGTATCTTCCACACTTTTTCACTTCTCCATCTTCACCACTTTCTTTACAAATTTTCTGCGATGGGTGGCTTCGTTGGTTTTCGCTTTAAATTTGATTAAAATAATTTTTCAAGGACCGTCTGCCCACCGACTAAGGACAAATTAGAGGTAAGAGGAGAGTCTTCAATGCACCAAGGGATGGGGGAGGGGCGTATAAGAACATAAGAACATAAGAAAAGAAGGAGACTGCAAAAGACCATTCATGGCCTACACTTGGCAGCCCATTCCACATTCTAGGAGCAAATACTCAGAAAGCACGATCGCCCGGGCAACGTAGACGACTGCGAGAAACAAGCAGGAAGGGGGGAAGAGCAAGAACTGAAGTAGGAGGGCGTCGTAGGGATTATAATTTCAAAAGTAGGACCTTAGAGTTGATTCTGGATCGACTGGGGAGCAGGTACACATCAACAAACAGGGGCGTTGCACCGGAGACACGACCCCGGTGGAGAAGAAGAACCCCACGGGCCTCAAAGCTTTGAACAAGTTGGCGGGGTTCGAAGAGTGGTAATCGTAGGCATGAATGGCAATCTCAAAATTGCTGGGGTCAAACTGAGAGCGGATGTGTCTAAGGTTAAGGGGAAAATGGGACTGGTGGCTAAATGTGTCATTACCCCTCTTGAAATAAACAACAAGACGGAAGCTCGAGCCACGCGAGGGACCCATTTTCACTTATAAAATCGTTTCAACTCGGAGCGCTCCTTTCAGCTAATGGAGTGCAATGTACGTCTTCGACAACAAATAGAGAGGGAGGATCAGAAATACCATGTGTTCTTCTTTACTGGCGTTTCGACCCTTTAGAACTTCCTCAGGGTAACAGGCAACTAAGACCACTCTGAGGAAGCTCCAGTGGAGCGAAACACCAGTAAAGAACCACCTCTTATACCTGGTTTATCTTATCCTCCCTCCCGAGTACAAACCACACCAATCAACGTTTTTAAAAATAAATCGGACAAAAACCTATTTCATTATTAAAACACCAGGCAATGGCTTCACCACTACCCCTTACGGGGGGAGCTTGCGCTTCGCTACTAAGATTAAAATTTAAAATAAAAAAAGCAGCCATGGTTAAATTGTTCTAAACTTCACCAATTATAATATTTTTAAAAAGGAACTCTAAACTAAATTTCACCCCTTTCAAAAAATTACGTCGCTTAAAATATAGTTTTGGAATATAAAAGAAAAAAGCATCCTTGCTTAAATTTTAATAAATTTTCTGTACTTCACCAATTGTAATTCATTAAAACATACTAAAGCATTGGATAATCATTTTTTGTTCTGAACTTAACCATTTTGTATTTTCAAACTCTAAAGAAATTCATAGAAAATTAACTTGCTAAAAATTTAAAATATACTTACATAAGTCATAAGCAAACTAAGATGAAATTATTATTCAAATACTCAAAAAAATCCCCTTCTTAAGTTCTAGTGATGATGATGATTAAATCCCACTAAATAAAAGTAAATATTTGACGTGGTGGGGTATTTATTACTCTAAAGGTCCTCCAAAGACCTTACCTTACCTTATCCACTCTTTTTACTAGTCATCTCAGGGGGCTTGCTAATCTTGATTGTATATTGAGGGGCAGGAAGGTGTGGGGGGGGGGGGGATAGAAAAGAGGAAAAGCAAAGGCGTACTATAAACTTCCAAGGGAGTGGGGGAGGGGTATATAAAGTGGTGAAATTAGGGATTAGTGAAAAATGAGTCGGTCGAAACCGACCAAGTACACTACAGGGGAGGGAAGGGGGGACCCTTCGGAACTTGATCCCGTTCTGCAACGGATTTATTAAAAAACAAAACGAAAACTCCCGGTCCATTTCCGTCAGTGTTTCTGACGAGAGGTCTCTAAAGAGAATGGTGAAGTTAGGGAAGTGAAAAAGTATGAATCGTGATAACCCAACCCTATAACTTAAGACGCTAAGGAAAAGGTGGGCGCGCAATTCTCCAGAAAGGCCGCCAGGCCCTTTTACGGATATTTTCATTATTTCTCACGATTCACCTTGTCTCTCTAACACCGCCTACACTCTTTCTCCAGTGAGTGAGCATCCCTCCGTTGGATTACCCTCTCACCCGAATATATACGGGACTTATGACGATTAGGGCCCTCGCAATTACTCCCAGCAAGGGGGCGCAAGCCCCGGAGGGGCCTTCTTGTTATTCTTTATTTAGGACGAGTTACAGGGAAAACCACTAGTTGTAGCAAAACCACACACATACTTTTACCACTTCAATACATTTCCTTAGCTGCGTAGCTGAGTGGAAACTGCTTCTCATGTAAACGAAGTTCAGCCAATCGGTTGCAATTAGTCGTGGATCAAAGTACGATTCGGGGTCAAATTCCTAGTGGCTGCCATAGGCTGTAACGACCCCCGGTTCGAATCCGACTCTAAACCGGAGGTTTCCCACTGAGAAAATTCATAATTGAAAAAGGATCCTTTTAAGGACTCCTGCGTTTGATTGCAATTCATTTTTGCTTATTGATGGGACATCTGGAACATGGTGGTGGTGGTGGAGGTCAAAGTCGTACCCCGGCGCATCTATGACTGTAAGATTTAGTTCCTGGAGCTTTTGTAAGCCCTCTTCCCCTGGGGCATTAATTCCCTAGGAATTAAGGAAGAGAGAAACACCAAGAACGGCCTAGCAATGGAGACCATCTTGTGGATGCACTTTATGGAGGAGGGACTCAGATGACCTCTGGTAGGCCCTTCTTGCTTTTGTCATCCGTTGAAGCATGTTATGTGATGGAGAATTTGACCTCTTGAGAAGGAGCGAGGATGAGAAGGATTGAGGGCCAACTAGGGACCATATTGTAGCACTGGTACTGGATGCCCTTCACTCGTCATTGATTCTGTCTTGCTTTTCTTCTTTTTACTATTTATTCTCATTCTTTTGGTTCGACGGGGAGTTTCGGATCCTATTTTTATCTCAATACGAATATGAAGAGATCAAAATCCTCACAAACTTACGCCCCAATGATAGTATTGGCATGTGTGGCCTCCATAGGACGATGGGGAAAACAGGCGATAGAATGAGATTGTAGAAGGTGTGAATATCATACCCAGACTCGATTATGACATCTAGGATCGAGGCATTTCGACATGGGCTCATTCTACAAGCCATATGAGTTCAAGCAGCCCTTAGAACTCACCTCCACGTATGGTTATCATGTACGACGCCCTCTCCTCTAAAAGAAAAAAAAATCAATCCAACTTTTTCTCCTTCGATCTGCCACTCATCTTTCCGGATCCATTCTCGTGCCGAGCTGAACATTGCCTATATCCTCCAATCGCTTCGCTAAGATCCATTAATGAAGGCAGTCAGAAGAGTTACCCGCCCTCCCGGTCTCTCGCCCCTCTTCCCCTTCCCAAATCTCTTTGAACTATCAGTTTCTGTACTTTTCATACATTTTCTTTCATATTCACTTAGTTCTTTAACGATTAAGCTTCTCGAGTTATTCATTATAATTGCTCTCACTCTGATCAGACTTCCCGATTAACCTTTCGCCCTCATGAAGCCTATGTGACCCATGGTAGAACGGTTAAGGCACTAGTGCGCACGGCTAAGCGTAACGAAGAAATTCGTGTAGCCTCTCTCTCCAAAGAGAGCCCCAAGGAGTTCTTCGCGTACGTGAACAGCCGAAAACCAGTACGCCAACGCATCGGACCCCTGAGGGACGGCGACGGCGTTCTCCAGGATTCAGATGAGGAAATAGCTGGCATACTCAACGACTACTTCTCCTCGGTTTTCACGAGGGAAAGGGGCGGAGAGATACCCAGACCGCCGATAGTGATAGATCGCGAGTTAGAATCACTAGAAGCAATAACTACAACTCCTGAAGAGGTTGCTAGGAGGCTAGGTCAGTTAAATGCGTACAAATCCCCAGATACTGACGGCTTCCTGCCAAGAGTACTGCGTGAGGTGAAAGATCAGGTGAGCCCTCATCTTTCTGAGATCTTCAACTCATCGCTCGACAGTGGCGAAGTACCTGCAGACTGGCGTATGGCCAATGTCACCCCGATCCACAAAAAGGGTGACCGTGGCACCGCAGGAAACTACCGACCAATAAGTCTAACTTCAATCGTGGGCAAAGTACTGGAAGGCATCATAGGGGATAGGATAATGAATCATTTAGAGTCTCACGACCTGTTGAGAGACACACAGCATGGCTTCCGAAGAAAGTGTTCGTGCCTCACGAACTTGCTTGAATTCTTCCACGGTATAATGAGTGAGTTTGACAGAAGTCGAGCGGTGGACATACTTTATTTGGATTTCCAAAAGGCTTTCGATAAAGTCCCCCACCGCCGACTGATGGCGAAAGTACATGCCCTGGGAATAAGAGGAAAGGTCGCAAAATGGTTAGAAAGTTGGTTGTCGGACAGGCGACAGAGGGTTACCATCGGAGGCCACACCTCTCAGTGGTCGTCAGTAACGAGCGGAGTCCCTCAGGGCTCCGTGCTAGGCCCTCTATTATTCATCATCTACATCAACGATATAGATGAAGGACTGGTGAGTCGTCTAGCAAAATTTGCCGACGACACAAAACTTGGAGCTAATGTAGCGAATCCCGAAAACATCGAGATGTTGAGGGATGACCTACGGATGATCGGCGAGTGGGCTGACAAGTGGCAGATGCCTTTCAACTTAGACAAGTGTAAGGTGATGCACATCGGGTATGCGAACCCCCGGTCAGGCTACGAGCTACAAGGTATGCGTCTTGAGTCTACTGATGTCGAGAAGGACTTAGGTGTGCTGATTAGCAGCGATCTCAAATTCTCGAAGCAGTGCTTACAGGTGGAGAAAAAAGCTCATCGCTTGTTGGGTTACATCAAGAGGCAATTCAGCTTTCGAACAAAAGAGGTTGTTTTGCCCTTGTACAACTCGCTGGTGAGGCCTCACCTAGAGTTCGCTGTTCAGTTCTGGTCTCCTCATTATCGAAAAGACATCGATCGTCTGGAAAAGGTGCAAGCCAGGGCCACGAAACTGATCCCATCGCTAAGGAACAAGTCATACCAAGAAAGGCTGCAAGAGCTCGAACTCTATTCGTTAGAGACTCGAAGACTGCGCGGTCGTCTAATAGAGACTTTTAAAATCTTGAAAGGATTTGAAAATGTCGACTCCACCAAATTCTTTACCCTCAACCGGAATATGACTCGAAATCACGGGTGGAAGGTGGAGCTGCCCAGATTCAATACGATTCCGGTGGGTAAGTCATTCACATATGACATTTGCGACACATGGAATAAACTACCAGCGGGGGTTGTTGAGAGTAGCAGTGTTGAACAGTTCAAGAGTAGACTTGACAAATTATATTTAAAAAATTGATGATCTCATAGCAAGTAATCAGTACATGCTAAGAATCAAAACCGCAAAAAGTGCCTCCTCGATATGGGCCGCAAGGCCTTTGAGGTACTTCTTTTCCTTGTAACTCCTTGTAACTCATGTATTAAGTTTGTATTGCTCTACTCCAATGGAGAAATCGCTGGACTCGACAATCGGAATGTTACGATACTCGAGGGCTGTATCCTTCAGCACTTGAGATTCTCTATCAACATCAGTGTTTTCCATTCAATTTACCACATTGACAAAATATCGAAATTCGCTTAAGCATTCCAGTTCTACACCAATTATAATCACATTACAATTTATCAATGCACCATTGACAAATAAAATTATAACTTTTGCATTCCCTTTCTACCCCACCCTATTCATACATATTCGCAAAAGTTTTAATAAGTTCAGTTCACTCTTGATACACCTTTTCACCCTCAAATTAAAAAAATGAACTTCAAATTTAAAAAGTTGACTTTCCTATTTAAAAAAATGAACTACAAATTTTAAAAAATGACTTTCATATTAAAAAAAAGAGCTGGATTTCAAGTAATAAAATGACTTTCAAATTTTAAAGTTGATTTTCATTTTAAAATAAGTGAATTTACCCTGTCGGTGTGTGTGTGTGTGTGTGTGTGTGTGTGTTAACCCGTATTTATGCCCAATCCACCCACACTTGGGTAGGGAAGGGAGTCTAGCCGAGGCTTTTGCGAGCCATTAGGCCATTTCAGCGCCCAATTGTCCCACTTTGGTAGGCGGTGTTAAGCTCATCTTTTATTTCAGTTACTTTTATCCTTTTGCAGGATATTATTTCGGTTTTTCAGCGATCTCTTAATTTTATATAGGTAGAAAATACCAGTATTGCAAATACTCACTCTGTTACTGAGAGGGCTGAGTTATGTATGGGAACGGTTGCTAGGGGCGCGAAAGAGCTGCCAATGGGGATATGATGAGAAGAAATCCCACAAACTATGAAAATAGGCTCTCTATCGTCATAGTAGAGAGTTGGCCGAAATGTTGGAAATGTTCGGCAAATGACTGATGAAGAATTTTATTTTTTTCTAATTTTAAGCAGTATATCATTAAAAACGCATATGGTAAGTAATACTGCAGATATGAGTCTTACGAATGTTTGTATGTATAAAAGATGGTATTTTATGAATAAATAAGTGCCTGAGAAGCGAAAACACTAGGATATTTTGGATAGGTTGGTGGCGAAATTAGTGTTGTTGACGTTACACAAATTCATATGATATTACATTTTTTTAATTAAATTTCCTGTTTTTAATTGGAAAAAAAACTTTTTTAGGTTGAAATTCAGCATTTTTAAGTTGAGGGTAAACATGTTTAATATAAAATCCAAGTATTTTAATTTGAATGTAAACTTTTTAAATTTGAAGTTATTTTTTGAAATATGAGTCAGTTTTTTATTTGAAGTTCAATTTTTTGTTAATAAGGAAAGTCAACTTTTAAATTTGAAGTTCAATTTTTTAAAAATAAAAGTCAACATTTTTAATTTGAGGGTGAAAAGGTGTAGTTACGAACACAAGAGATCATCAATTGAATACAAGGCTTTCAAAAGCTAGCAAACCCCTTTGGGGCTGATGCATTGACACGGGGGGAGTGGCCAAAGAAAACATCACAGCCACATTCATAGCCAGAAGAAGAAGAAGAAAAGCAAAGAAAAAAATAAGAAAAAAATTGCTAAAGCTCTAACCAAATTAAGAAGACGAAGAAAAAAGGAAGAAAAGAAAAAATAAATAAGAAAAAGAGAGAAGAAAATGAAAGGAAAAAAGCAGAAAAAAATGCTAAAGCTCTAACCAAATTAAGAAGAGTGGAAGAACTATAAAAGAGCCGGGAGATACATAGAAGAGCCCAATAAAGATTATATTAATAATGAAGGGTTAATCAATTGGTGAAAGGCCTTATAATGTATAAGCCCAAGACCATGAACTACTAACCAGCGGTTTTAATAAGATAGCCGGGATGGGATGATTTCGGGACAAATGGAGATTCTGCTAGGGCCAAATGAGAAACAGCAAGTACCTCCACTGTGAAGTCTAAATACACTTGGGTTAGAATGTACCTCCACAACAGTAAGAGCGCTCTTCAGACCCCCATCAGTGGCAATGAAAGATACACCATATATTATTATAAAATAATTCTCACAGCCATCTATATTAATAACTAGACGACTATCAAACCAGATATTGTGCTTTGGGACATTGTGCAACCTGACCGCACTGATCCTTGAAGTGAGTGACCTAAATGACTATGGACATAACAGAGCACAACGGAATAAAAAAAAATATATAAATACTAACTACTGGTTCACGGCATAAAGCGGAACTGGAAGCTGAAAGATGCAACCATCATACATGGTATAATTTTTTTTAGGAACCCATTTGGCGACTGCGTACTTGGGCATAAGTCGCCGACTGCACCACAGCCTACTAAGAGGCCATATTAAAAAACAAATCAAATATGTAAATAACAAATAACAACGATAAAAAAGACAAAGGCTAAAAGAAAAAAAAAGAAAAGGGAAGAAGGAAGGACGCTTCGGCGTCGGGGGTAGGTCCGCCTCCCCCAGGCGCAGGAACATGCGACCTACAAAAGAAAACTAAACATTCAAATAAAGGAGGAGGCCAGACTCCTCCAAAAAGTCGTATAGTGCAGAAGTCTGTGTGCACGAATCCATACCGAGTTGTAGGGACAGGTGGTAGCGAACCCGCCCATCCCGGTACTGGGACAGGTAACGTGAGCGAAGATCACCCAGACTGGGACCTGAAGCGGTCGCGGCATTGGTGGGTAGGTCAATGGGAACAGTCGCGGTGCTATGGCACGCAACTATGAGTTCCCTTCAACCGTCTCCCATATATTTGCCAAGCCGTCAGGAGGTCAGTCCCTATTCCTGCCATGTAATCAGTGTGAGGAGGAGCGAACCGCTACTCTGGTCCCCCAGTCCTCGTGGACTCAGTGGCGCCCTCATTCTCCGCAATAAATACACGTCCAGGAACCTTTTTTTTTTTAATTTAGGAGCCCATCTGGCGACTGCCTACTTGGGCCATAAATCGCCGTAGTCAGCAGAGCCTACTACTAAGTTATATTAAAAATAAATAACGATATATAAATAACAACGATAAAAAATAACGAAAAAAGGGAAAAAGAAAAAAAGCTAACAAGGAAGCTGGCTCCGCCGTTGGGGGTAGGCCCACCTTTTCCCGGCGCAGGAACACGTGAACTACAAAAACAATCAAATTAAGTGGAGGAGGCCAACCTCCTCCAAACAGTCGTAAAGTCCACAAGTCAGCCCGGTACTGGGACAGGTGACGTGCGCGAAGGTCACCCAGACTAACACATTCAACAAGAATATGCCGAACAGTCTGGGGGATTAAGCAGTCGTCACAATAGGGCGCAGGCGAGCGCTCCATCAAATGGCGATGCATCACACGAGTGTGCCCGATTCGGAGACGACAGAAAGCAACTTGAAGCCATCGCGTCATTGGAGGTAGGTCCATAGGAACAGTCGCAGCGTAATGACACGCAACTTTAGGTTCCCCTCGACCGTCTCCCATCTTATTTGCCAAGCTGTCCGTATTCCTGCCATGTAATATGTGTGAATAGAAAAATGCTGGTCTGGTCACCCAGTCCTCGCGGACCCTTTGGCGCACTCATTTCCCCCAATTCCTACATGTCCAGGAACCCAGCAGAAGATAATCTTGACATTCGCCCGGCTCGCCAAATGCGTGGTGTCACGGATATCGCGAACCAGAGGATGCGGAGATTCCAATGTTCCAAGAGCACTCAGGGCGCTTTGTGAGTCACTATAAATCAATCTTGTCTCTGAACCGGGCACGTCGCGTTATCTCCTGTACCCAGCGGTGTATTGCAACCAGCTCGGCCGTGAGGACAGACGCAGAGCATGGCAGAGCTCCGCTGACTTCAAACAGAGGGGATACGACGTGGAAACCGAACCCCCTCTTCGGACTTGGAGCCATCCGTATACACTAGCAAGGTTCCAGCGTGACACACAATACTCCCGGCGCTGTACAAGCTTTGGGAGCAGAGGCGGGGCCGATAAATAATCAAAGGTGGTACCCTCCAGGGTGGCGCCACCGACCCGAGAGGTAGACGTAGCTATCGAACGAGTTTCTTAGCGCTAAACCCAATGGGCTTAGGGTATGACTGGCGTCCCTCGGTGGGATAGGCACCGTCCAGATCAACTGCGAATGCAGTCGCTGTTGGCGACTGAGGGAGGGGTTGGGCCCGCGTGTACAGGCGAATAATGCACTGTGAACGGCGCAGAGCGAGTGGCATCTCCCCAACATCGACAAGTAGGCTCTCAATGGGGAACGTGCGGAAGGAACCGGTTGCCAGGCAAACGAAGGTGTGTGGGATCGAGTCCACCTTCCGCAATACATGCTCGGCTGTGGATGCATATAACTCGCATCCACCGTCGAGCTTAAAACAAACAAAGGATCGATGGAAAAAGTAATGCAGTCTCCTTATCATCGCCCCATGCGCTGAACGCCACGAACGAAGAGTATTCATGGCGCGGGTACAAGAGACCCTAAGGCTGCGAATATGAGCGCCCCAGGTGAGGCGTCGGTCAAATACAAGACCAAGGAAACGGTGCGAGTCGACCAATTCTAGGCCAACACCATTTACAAACAAGTCAGGGTCGAGCCTTGGGTGGCGGCAGAAGTGCACCACCTTACTCTTGAGCAAGGAACCCCAAGGCCTGTACGCTTCGGCATAGCGAGACGCGGTTCAATGCCTGTTGGAGTCGACGATCCAGAGTTGGCATCTGGGCAACGCCAAAAGAGATCGAAAGGTCGTCCACGTAGAGCGTAGCGAGAACATCTTCCGGCAGCATCGATGTGATGCTGTTTTATTCTCAGGGCAAAGAGTGCGACACTGAGGACACTTCCCTGCGGGCTCCCCCGCCCGTACGTGGAATTGACGACCTCGCAAAAATTCAGATATAAAGATTGGAACGCGTCCCCTCGCCCCCATTGTGTGCAGTCTCCATGATCCGTATCGCCATGCGGTATCATAGGCCTTCTCCAGATTGAAAAACACCGTGGCGTAGTGCTGTCTACGAAGAAAGGCCTCGCCTACGGCATTTTCCAATCGGAGCAGGGCATCCGTCATATACCTGTCATCATAGGCTGTCACAGACTTCGAAGGAAAACCCTCACTGGTTACCTAATACCCATGATCTACTTCCACAATCCAACTACCAACCAGGACTAAAACGAACACTATCGATTCTGAATTAGGTATTAGGTCAAACGTATCGCCCAGGGATGGGAGACTCTGGAAGGATCACGCCGGCCCGCCCTCACGTCAACAGGTGCAAATAATATGAATAACAAAAGTGACCCCGAACACATTAAATGTTATTGAGACATTACACACAATATATGCTAAACCACTCAAAGCAACCCAACTGCTTTCACTCGTGCAGGTACGGTATACATAATCGTGAGTATCATCCCGACCAATACCTTTCCCTAAATGAGGTTTGCCTAGATGTGATAGACAGGTCCTTTGTCTTGTTTTTAACCGAAGCCCTACATGGGAGACGCACATTCACAACCTTAGGGTCTCTTGTACTTGCGCTATGGAAATTCTTCGCTGTGTGGTGTTCAGCGTGTAGGGTGCTGCCAGGGTTACCATATTACATTTTTTTACTGCTGGGTTTGCTCAAAAACTTGACACCGAGCTCTAGATTTACTCTAAAATATGTCTAATGCGGATAACGGATTCGATCGACCATAGTGGTCTCCGCCTAATGACTTTTGTCATCCGCATATCTTCCACAGAGAGTCTTCTTGCCAAGGAAAATGTTACTCGCATTAGTTGGTACACGTCTTTGTACACGAGGGGGTCAGTGTCTCTCTCTCCTAGTGGATAACGGCTCTCATTTTATCCTCGGCTGATCTTAACGACGTGTGTGCCGGCGAGAGGGACATCGATTATAATGTGCCTTGAACCTTTCGAGTACAGAGCCAGTAACCTTCCTCGAGAGTAACCTATGGACCAGTGCCGGTGATGATTCTGCCTGAGACACCCTGGACTATACCAACACTGAATATCTGTCACTACGCTTCTGCTGCCAAAGCTTCCACATCATTGGGCGTAGTTTGTTATTTCTTGGAGAATACACCCTATCACATGAAGCCGTACGCGTGTACACGGATGGTTCGGACTACAAAAGGAGTTAGCTTCTACGCTATCTCTATCTTGTTTAAAACAGGGATGAAAGGGGAGCAATATACCGCTCAGTACGAGATATTACAAGCCGTATCCGGTTAAAGACCTTTTGCAATCGATACCGAGTCACAGAGCGCGCTAAGTACCTTTGAGGCATTGGAATAGCCGCACCACATCGTTCATAGCATCCATGATACAACTACTGCACTTCAATTTTACGCAAAGATTTTCTTCTGCTGGGTCAATGGACTTGTAGAAATTGCTGGGGCCAGGCTGCCTGCCCAAATGAAATACCAGATCGGCGTTTCGCTCTTTCGTACTCTGACTACATGGGATGGAAGACTCGTTTGGGTATTTAAACGCGTGCTATCGCGCTCCTACTTGGACCTATCTCCCAATGCTTCGATGGTATCAAGCTATTTTGTGTCTTCTCTGAATCGGACAAACTCGCGGATTCGGTGCCCTTTAACGGGGCGCTTCCCTGGCCCTTTTCACCCGTATTTTCGGGTCCATATAACAGTAAACCACCTTTGGTTGAGTGCCCTAGCCTGGAGAGCTAGTAGTGAGATACCGGTACCGGGATGAGCGGGGTCGCTAGTGTTTGTCCGTGGTAGTTAGGACAGGTTTTGGTGTGTTTTTTTTTTAATTGTTGATTGCACCCTTAGACCTCTGAAGTTGCTTGGTTAGTTTCGCTATTTTAAATTATTAGCCTGTTGCTAACTTTGTCATTATTTTTAATCGCGTGCAAGCGACTCATATAAGTTACTATGTTGGTCTATAGGTCGGTTGGTTGGATGGTAACCATTTTACTTTTCAACGAGTGTTTAGTTGGCCATATCATCTTAACTATTCGGCCGATTCTAAAGAAATTTGAAACCCTTATGATGTTTTACATTCTCTTTTGAATGATATACTTGCCAAGGTCCTCTCAAGGTTAGTTTAGGAATTATTTAAAACTTTGTAGGTCATAGTTATAAATCAGAATAAGTGAGAGCACGCAACTTAGGTCTGTTGATCTTGTTTTAATTCGTCAAACTAGTATACACCACATATTTCCTTCATGTGTCTTCCCAATAATTGTCAAAGTAAAAACCTGATCCCCCCACCCCTTCCCAGTATGTAAAACCTCCTCAACCGCCTCATCAGTTATTTCTCCCATATACACTTCCAACCATTCTGAGCGAATTAATCACACTTTTTTTATTTTTTTTTTCACACTTCCTTTTTACCTTCAGTTTTGTAAAACCTCCCCAAAAAAAACCCAAACAAAAAGGCTCTTCTTGAATCAGTAAGTGCCTACCCTAACTCAGAAGCCTTACATCATAACATTCGCATTCACTTTAACGCTCTCATCAACATCAGTTTCTTTTCCATTTATCAAATGTTTTCACTACTCACTTAACTTCTATGTTAAGTACTTAAATAAGTTATTAGGTTGGGCACAAAAGTGGCAGATGAATTTAAACTTCAAAAAAATGTACTAATTTACATGGGAAGGGATAATAGAGAATTTAGCTATTAAATGGATGGGCATTGGTTGAATGGGGTAGAGGATGAGAAGAACTTTAGGTCACTAAGCAGTGTATTATAGGCCACATTTTTTTTTTTTTTTTTTTTTTTTTATAGAGCCCATCTGGCAACTACCCACTTGGGCATAAGTCGCCGAAAAACACGACAGCCTAGAATTAGGCTACTTTAAAGTTAAAATATGAAAACTTAACAATCAATATAAATTTGAAAAACTTAACAATCGAAGCAATCTCCGGCAGCGGGGGGAGGTCCCCCTCACCCCGGTGCAGGAGAGTGCAATCTAAAACAAAACAATAACAAAAAAAGGAACCTTAAATAAAGGGGAGAAGGCCGGCCTCCCCCAAAAAGTCAATAAGTCCACCAGTCATGGTGCACGCACTCGTCCCGAGTACAAGGGACAGGCGGTAGCGACCCCGCCCATCCCGGTACCGAGACAGGTATCGTGCGCGAAGATCACCCAGACTGGGACATTCGACAAGAATATGCCGAACAGTCTGGGGGACGACGCAGTCGTTGCAATAGGGCACATGCGAGCGCTCCACCAAGTAACGATGCGTCACACGAGTGTGTCCGATTCGAAGACGACAGAAAGCAACCTGAAGCCGCCGCGGCATTGGGGGATAGGTCCATGGGAACAGTCGCGGCGCAATGGCACGCAACTTTAAGTTCCCCTCGACCGTCTCCCATCTTCTTTGCCAAGCAGTCCGAAGAGCTGCCCGTATTCCTGCCATGTAGTCGGTGTGAGGAAGAGCGAAACGCTGGTCCGGTCGCAGAGTCCTCGCGGACTCTTTGGCGCCCTCATTCCCCGCAATTCCTACATGTCCAGGAACCCAGCAGAAGATAATCTCGACATCTGCCCGGCTCGCCAAAACCGTGGCGTCACGGATTTCGCGAACCAGGGAATGCGGAGATTCCAATGCCCCGAGAGCACTCAGGGCGCTTTGTGAGTCGCTATAAATCACAATCCGGTCTCCGAACCGGGCACGTCGCGTAATCTCCCGTACCGAGTGGTGTATTGCCACCAGCTCGGCCGTGAAGACAGACGCAGCGCCTGGTAGAGCCCCGCTGACTTCAAACAGAGGGGATACGGCGTGGAAGCCGACCCCCTCTTGGGACTTGGAGCCATCCGTATACACTGGCACGGTACCAGCGTGACACGATGTGTGCTCCAAAAAGATCGAACGCAATACTCCCGGCGCAGTACAAGCTTTGGGAGCAGAGGCGTGGCGACAAATAGCCAAATGTGGTACCCTCCAGGGTGGCGTCCTGGGCAGAACCAGGGGCGCCACCGGCCCGAGAGCTATATCTACCTCTCGAAGGAGTTTCCTGGCCCTAAACCCAAAGGGCTTAGGGTATGACTGGCGTCTCTCGGCGGCATAGGCACCATCGAGATCAGCTGCGGATGCAGTGAGAGCTGTTGGCGACTGGGGGAGGCGCCGGGCTCGCGCGTACAGGCGAGTGATGCACTGCATGCGGCGCAGAGCGAGTGGCATCTCCCCAGCATCGACCAACAGGCTCTCAATGGGGGAAGTGCGGAAGGCACCGGTCGCAAGGCGAAGGCCGGTGTGGTGGATCGAATCCACCTTCCGCAATAAACGCTCGGCTGCGGATGCATAAAACTCGCATCCGTAGTCGAGCTTCGAGCGAACAAAGGATCGATAAAAAAGTAAGGCGGTAGCCCTATCAGCGCCCCAAGCGCTGAACGTCACGGAACGGAGAATGTCCATGGCGCGGGTACAAGAGACCCTAAGGCTGCGAATGTGAGCCTCCCAGGTGAGGCGTCGGTCGAATACAAGACCAAGGAAACGGTGCGACTCAACCACATCCAGGCGCACCCCATTAAGAAACAAATCTGGGTCGGGGTGAAGCCGTGGATGGCGGCAGAAGTGCACCACCTTAGTCTTGGCCAAAGAAAACCGAAACCTGTGCGCTTTGGCATAGCAAGAGACGCGGTTGAATGCCTGTTGGAGTCGGCGCTCCAGAGTTGGCATCTGGGCCGCGCCAAAAGAGATCGAAAGGTCGTCCACGTAGAGCGTAGCGAGAACATCTTCCGGCAGCACCGAGGTGATGCCGTTGATGCTCAGGGCAAAGAGTGTGACACTGAGGACACTTCCCTGCGGGACACCCTCTTCCTGCTCCTTTGGGCCGGAGAGGGCTCCCCCCACCCGTACGCGGAATCGACGATCTCGCAAAAATTCAGATATAAACATTGGGAGGCGTCCCCTCGCCCCCATCGTGTGGAGAGTCTCCATGATACCGTATCGCCATGCGGTATCATAGGCTTTCTCCAGATCAAAAAACACCGTGGCGTAGTGCTGTCTACGAAGGAAAGCCTCGCAGACGGCATTTTCCAGTCGGAGCAGAGCATCCGACGTGGAGTGGAACTTACGGAAGCCGCACTGTGCAGAAGACAGATGGCCTCCGCTGTCCAGGAAATAGGCTAATCTAACATTTACCAATTTCTCCATCAACTTGCACACGCAAGAGGTTAGAGAGATTGGGCGGAAACCGGTCGGAGTAGAGTGATCTCTCCCCGGCTTGCGAAAGGCGAGCACAGTAGCGATTCGCCAGGAGTCTGGGAGGAGACCTTCCACCCAGATCCTGTTGAACAAATCTAATAGAAAGGCCATGCCTCGCTCACCCAGGTGTCGAAGCATGGCGTACGGGACATCGTCCGGACCATGGGCGGTGTCCGCGCACGAAGCGAGAGCGGAACGCAACTCACTCACAGTAAACTTGTCGTTGAAGGGTTCTCCGCCTCTGGAGGTAAAGTCCAGCCGGCGGCCTTCCGCGACATCACGACGTGCATTGAATGCTGGCGGAGCAGCATCACGGCTAGAGAATGCGGAAAAAGCGGTCGCTAAGGATTCCGCCACGGACGCGGGGTCCGAGATTGCGGTCCCATTCTCCTGGAGAACGGGAGGGGGGTCCTGCGAGAACTTGCCCCGAATCCTTTTGACTCGCTTCCACACCTCAGCTAAAGGGGTCTTCCCGTTAAGTGAAGACACGTATGCCCGCCAAGAAGAGCGGCGGGCGTGCTTCTAAATATACCGGAACCTAGCCCTAGCCCGACGAAATTCAGCGACGGTGAAATCGTTCGGGCGGCGCTTATAGCGCATGTAGGCATAACGCTTCTGTTTGAGGGCCGTCTCACACTCGGCCGACCACCATGGGAGTGGTCGGCGTGCAAAACGGCCAGACGTCCTAGGAATAGTAGTCAGGCCCACGGCGATGAGGTTGCCGGAGAAGAACTCGACGGCCTCATCTACCGACCTAAACTCCTTGACTGAGATAGAGAATTCAGTCATTTCCTGAAATGCAGGCCACCGCGCCCGCGCCAAGCACCACCGAGGTGGTCTCTCAGGCGGCAGTTGCCCTGAAAATGATATTTGAATGGGAAAGTGATCACTACCATGGAGGTCATCGACCACCCCCCAATCAAAATCAGGCTGTGCATCCGAAGAGCACAAAGATAGGTCAAGGCAAGAAAATGAAGCGGTTCTCGGACAGTGATGCGTAAACTCATCCACGTTTAGGACACCCATCTCAAGCTCTTCGATCAGATCGGCAAGGACTTGTCCCCTGGGATTTATGGTGTAATCTCCCCAGAGAGGATGCCTGCCGTTCAGATCTCCAAG
The DNA here is from genome assembly GCA_963969495.1 of Ceratothoa steindachneri. Taxonomy (NCBI): domain Eukaryota; kingdom Metazoa; phylum Arthropoda; class Malacostraca; order Isopoda; family Cymothoidae; genus Ceratothoa; species Ceratothoa steindachneri. The sequence continues at coordinate 194,158,283 of OZ018321.1, read as the reverse complement.
CAAGAGATAGGGCCTCGGCAACCGTGCCACGACGCGGCGAAAGTCCCCCGCGTCGAAGTCAGCTGACGGTGGAATGTACGCAGAAATGATAGTATACCTCCTATCCAGGTGCAGCTGCACAGCCACTGCCTGAAAGGAGGTATCTAAAGAGAAAGGAAGAACGGAGACATCATGCCGGGTGTAAACCGCGCATCCCCCAGCCCGGCCGTCCCGCGGTGGTTGGGTCGCAAGACCCTTATACCCCGGGAGGGCAGGCAGGGGGCACGCGCCTAGCATGGTCTCCTGCAAAAAAATAGCTAACGGGGAACGGGATGAGGCGAGCCTCCGCAGCTCCTCCCAGTTGGCCCGGAGTCCACGGCAATTCCATTGAAGGAATATGCCCTCCAGGCCTAGCTCGGAGGAGACGCGGGGGCCCTCCTCGAATTGAAGACCCTCACGGGAATGGCCGTACGCTTCCCGGGGGCAGAACCCCGGGCGCTGTTGGCCGGACAAAGCGCTGAAGGCGCTGTCGCCTTCGAGGACTTATTGGGGGAGGTTGGGCTCGCCATGCGAGTCTTTTCCTCCCTCCGCCTCGAAACTTTAGGCGGGCGTTGCGGCTTCGGAGGCGGGGGGCCCTCTTTTCGAGGAACCACCGTCTCCGAGCCACTCGCTCCACCTCGGGGCGTGGGCAAAGGGGCCGAAGCTCCTTTGTTGCTGTCCTCCTTTCGGGGAACGGCTTTAGGAACCCCGGAAGATGGCCTAGCGACCATCTTCAGGGGTGTTGCCTCCTGTGAGTCTAACGACTCGGTGGAGGCGCGTGGCCGTTTCGCTTTACGCGAAACGGTCACGCTGGGGGAAGAGGGGGGAGCCCTGGTTTTAGCCGGGGCAGGGTATGAACCCTTTTTGCCGCCAGCTTTACCAGGGGAGCGCCCAGGTTGGGTAGAGCCCACAGAAGGGCTCCGAATGGGCGCGGAAACAACCGTGCTCGTTGGCCTGGATGGGCCAGGAGCAGAGGGTGCCTTTCTAACTATTGAGGCATATGACGTCCCAGGCAGAGCCGGGCGCGCCAGGACCAAGTCCTTTGCCTCGCGGAATGAGAGTCGATCCTGGGCCTGAACGGCCAGGATTTCTTTCTCAAGGAGATATGCACCACATTGCTTCGAAGAAGCAGGGTGCGGCTCTCCGCAATTGACACACTTGGCCACACACGATTTGGACTTATCGTGTGCGACCTTGGAGCAATTTACACAGACTTCGGGTGACCCCGATTTTGCACGTCTACATGATCGATTCGTATGGCCGAAGCGGTGGCAGTAATAGCACCGCCGCGGCAGTGGCACGAATGCCTTCACGCGGTAGCGGTACCAACCGGCACGCACCGACTCAGGGAGCTTGTCACAGTCGAACGTGACGAAGAGTGTAGGGGTGGGTCTCGAGGCCCCTCCCTGTTTTCTCATCACACGCTCGACCTTGACCGCCCCATGGTCGGCCAGCTCTAGGGTGATGTCCTCAATGGAGTAGTCAACGAGTTCCCTCGCATAAACTACTCCTTTCACAAAGTTCATGGTAGAGTGCGGCGTCACACTCACCGGGGTGCCATGAAGTGTCCGAAGAGCACTTATCTTGGCCGCCTCGGCGGGATTCGCCGCATTCGCCAGAAGGCTCCCGTCCGAGAAACGGGTTACCTTCGGCTCTCTACCAATTGCACTAGCTAATCCTCTCCTCTGATGGATCATGTTGCCCTTGGACAACATGGTGCCATCAGTGGAGCGAATAACGAGGAAGCGTTTGAAGCCAGCGGGCTCGAAAACGCCAGGTAACCTCTGAATCAGGGGCCCCGATGTCATCGAGGCTCCGCCCTGTGCATTCTTGGTCTTAGTCGTAGTCATGGGCTCCGCACACGAGGGGGTAGAGGGGCCGGATGTGCCGATCTTGGCTTGGTCGCCTACCAAAGTGGCAGCAGACCCATCCGTCCCCGCAGCCCCCGCGGATGGAGAGGAGCCCCGAGTCTTCTTCGTCTTTTGAGTCTTTTTAGTCTTTTTCTTTTTAGGAGAGGAGGGCGGGGAATGAACCCGCTTTTCACCTCCGCCGGCAGAAGTCCCCAGGCCAGATGGACCAGCCTCAGCCAGGTCCCTCTCCGAAATGGAGAAGGTCCTGGTTGTCGTAGGGGCACCTGTCGCAGGAGATCCCTCCCCTCCTTCTACTGCCTCGGAGCCCTCAGCCATTTGAGGAGGACCTTGCATAGGGGCGGATTCGGGTTCGGTGCTTGGCGCCGAGCCCGAATTCCCCCCCATGGAAGGCCCTACCGTCTGGGGCTGGGTCTCCTCAAGGACCATGTCTATCACAGGAGGGGCCTCCAGTTGGCCATCCCCTCCCAGGACATCGCAGGTCCCCTTGGCAGTATTGTCACTAGTCAGGTGGTGTGGGGAGGCACAGGCCTTGACCCCAGCAAGGTTCAAAATTCTTGCCAGCAGGTCTTTTGAGGGAAGCGACCGAAGGGGCCTGGCTTCCCTCTCCCCCCTAAGGGGGTTTGCCCTACCGAGCCGCTTGCACGAGGGGCGGTCGGCAATGGGCTGCCTGCTGGCTTTCTTGGCAGTCCCCTTAGAAAGCAAAGGAGGGACTGCCGCTGGAGATAGGGAGGTGCCCGAAAGCACCTCCAGAGAAGGGGGTGAGGGGGAGTCCCCTACACCCGTAGGCATAGGAGAGGAGTAAGCCTCCTCTCCGGTTAAAGAATTATGGAGGGTCCCTTGGGCAAGCACAAGGGGGGGGACCTCCATTTTCTCGGTGGAGCTGCCCGAGGGCGGCTCCGTAGATGTTTTTGGGGAAGTTGGGGGTTGGGGTTTTTGTTTTTTTTCATACATGGGCATGGTGACCCTCTTTTGATTACGGGACGCAATAGCTCATCACCTCTCGCAGTTGCCCTCACTGCGAGAGGTGCTTACAAGCCCGGCAGAGCCAGGCGCCGCCATTCGGGACCACCCCTCCCGCCTGGTGGCCTGGCAGTCCTTCGGCATGGCGGCTCCACCTTGGACACGGCGTAAAAAATATAGGTTGTGAAGAGGAGAGGAAAAGGGATGTGAGGAAGATGTGGGTGGGGATGAAGCAGGTTGTTAAAAAAACCCCATCCCGAACCGGAGCTGAGGGGTTAGGGAACAATGTCCCCTCCCCCCCTCAGCCCCGATCCGGGGTGGTTGGCTTGAGAAGAAGGTCAGCATTCTACCCTGTGAAATTAGAGGCTGACCAGAGAAAGTTGTGGGAAAGGTTGTATGAAAAGCGACAAGGTAGGGGAGAAATCGGGCTATCTGAAGGAAGGAAGAGAGGCTAAGCTGGGGCCGGACGGAGCGCTGGATCCCGTCAGCACGGCGGCCAGGATGGCAAATCGCCGCGCCCCTTACGGGGTATTATAGGCCACATTTAGAGTACTGTAAACAAGTATGGCCCCCATATTTTAGATATGATACCAACCTGCTAGAGTCAGTACAAAGGAGGGCCACAAACATAATACCTTCCCTGAAGCACCTTGAAAATGTAGATAGGTGCTAAAGTGTGTGAGTGGATATGATTGAGCTTTCTTTTTTTAAAAATCTGGCGTAAATAAGTTAGATTTTAGCAAGTGCTTTGAGTTGGAAGGTAGTAATATGGGAGACAGGGATTTCCATACTTTCCTCCAAATTTTCCTTATGGGGTGTTCTATAATTAAGTGAGGAGCTTTAATTTCTCATGGAGGTTCTCTTTGCTTGTCGGAGTGTTCTTTGCCGTATGACTCATGCTTTATTGCACTCAAATTTGTTGGTGATGGTGGGGTTCCTCTGGTACCGTTGACAGGCTTCCCTACAAAGGGTGACAGCCTTGGTGCACTCGTCAGTCCACCGTGGGAGTGCTTTCTTTGTAATGGGCTTCCCTTTAATTGGCATTGATGAGTTGGCCGCCATATTGAGTAAATTATAAAAGGCTTCAAGGGTTTCATCAATACTACTCTCAGTTATATCACTTGGAGAAGCAGTTAGAGATGTAAATTTTGGCCAGTCTTCCTTCCTTGTGTTTCATCCCAACATACTTTTAGGAGGAATGTAAGGGGCGGATGTCTCCAGGACCACGAGGAAATGGTCACTGCCCCTAAGGTCATCATCCACATGCCACCTAAAATCGACTTTGCAGATGGGTGAGCCGATGGATAAGTCGATACACGTATAAGTATTAGTTTGTGCGTGGAAGGAAGTTGGGCTACCATTATTGAAGACACTTAGGTTTGAAGTGCTAACAATTTTTTCGAACATATTTCCCCTTGTATTATTAGCTGTATCACCCCACAAGTGATGTCTAGCATTCATGTCACCAAGGACTAGGAATGGGGTTGGAAGCTGAGAGAAAAGGTAGAGCATATTACCCTCTGTTACACAATCGTCTGGAGGTAAGTATAGAGAGCATATTGTGTAGTTTTTGGTGGTATGTACCCTAACGGCCACTGCCTGCAGTGGTGTATTGAGTGGTACTACCATCTGTGGGAAGGAGTTTTGGATGAAAAGGGCCACTCCTCCTGTGAGCCCCGTAGATTTATAATATCCTGAGTAGTTTGGGAGTTGGGGGCGGGCCTATGTCTTAGTATTAACTCCTGTAGTGCTATGCATGTGGGATTGGTTTCACTCAACATTTTATTGAGTTCCTCCCACTTTGCATAAATTCCTTGTCAGTTCCAATGAATAAAAGATAATTTGCTCATTGTCTTTTCAAAGTAATTAGTTTACTTTTGTCTTTTGAGTTTTCTATGGTTGGGGGTATGATGGGCTTTATTTTTGGTTTTTGCATGTCTCTTTGGTGGCGGTTTTCGATATTTCTTTCAGTTTTATTCCTGGTGGCTTAGTGATAGTAGTTAATTTTGAGAACGGCAGTATTCTTTTTAAGGTTGATGGTTGGTTTGCTGCAGTGCTTGTTTTGCTTGGGAACTTCGATTTCTTTGGCGGTGGTAGAGGAGGTTCCAGTTTTGGCAGACTCTCTTGATGAGCCTCGGGGATGCTTTGGTTCTTCCCTGCGTCCATTGCTAGGTGTTCAGAGGTCTTATGGGTGGTTCTCGCTAGGGGAGATTGCACCTGCCATAAGGTTGTCTAATTCCTTGCTGATGTCTATGGTAGTTTCTCCCTCCACCAGTTCGGAGATCAGCTTCTCAGCAGTTTTTGTTTTGTGTGGACTTGGTGAGCTTGTGACTAGTTCCATCATACATGTGTTTGGTGCCCCACTTTTATTATGCACTGGTGTTTGGTAAATCTTTTGGGATCGGATGTATATCTATGAGCGGGCCTTGGTATATTCTCTCTCAGTCAGATTTTCTTAGGGTTCTTTGGGTCTTGCTAAATGAATTTTTAGCGCACGGTGCTTGAGATGAAGGAGAGGGTAGGAGGGGTCTCTTATTTTGCCTTGGCGATGAATTGGATGTCGAAGATTGGCTGGGTGGTGTTCCAGGTGGCGGTGCAATATTCTGCTCCTCTAGGTTGGCTAGTAGGTGTATTCTTGGGACTATACCTAGGTGTTGGTGGCTGATTATCGGCACTGATAGCTGTGACAGTTGGTTGTACAATCTCTTGGGTAGCTGGGGGTTGATGCACCGATGAACTAGATGGCGGGTGGGGTCTAAACTGAGGCCTACTAGGTTTTAGGCCTTTCAATGGATCAGTGAAGCTGCGTCCCGGTGCAATATACAATGATTTGGCCTGTTGGCGGGCTTCCTTAAAGCTTACTTTCTTTTTGTTTCGGATTGCCATGACTTCTTTCTCGTATATGAAGATGGTGCATTCTTTTACCAGATGCACTGTGGTTTCCACTGCAGTTTTCACAGCAAATTGGTAGATTGCAAGATAGGCCATGGTATTCTTTGCTGCAGTTAACACATATGTGCATTTGGGTACATACTTTGCTTGAGTGACCGAATCTTTGACAGTGGAAGCACTTTCTGGGGTATTACACATAGGGTACAATGGGAATGTTGAGGTACCCCACTTTTATTCTTGATGGAGCTTCAGTTCTGTTGAAGGTGAGGATTATAGTTGATGAAGGTACCTTGACGCCGTTAATTGTACAGGGTAGACGGGCTGTATCTATCACTTTTTGTTGTTCTAGTTTTGAGATCAATCTTTGCAGGTTGTAGTCAATCAGTTCCCTAGACCTCAAGACACCTTTGCGGGTGTTGAAGGTCGGGTGAAGGTTAGGAGAAAGTTCGACATCTGCCAGTGTTTTTAGCGAGAGGATATCTTTTTGTTGTTCGGGAGATGCTGCTTCTACCACCAAGTATCATTCATTGTGAGGCCACATTTGTTTTGGCTCACCACACCTTGTTACAAAGTCATCATAGACATCAAACACATCTACTTTGGAGAGAGGTAAGTTGGAGTTTGATTTAAGGACAATAAAGCGCTCGTAGTCCAGATCGGGGTCCACTTCAGACCCAAAAGGGTCATACCTTTTCCATTCACGGAGACCAGGAGTCTTCGACTTCTGGGAAAAAGAGGTTTTATTATATCCCATATAAAAATTTTTAAAGGGCACCTCGACCATGGAGTCATGATTTTTAATTTTTTTTTTTATTTATATATCTCATCTGCCGACTGCCTTCTCCCTGGAGTCATAAGCCTCACCTACTCACCAGAGGGGACCAGGCAGGTCCCTGCAGCCTGGGTGGTTGGCTCGTGCCGAGGTCCAGCTGCCAGTTTAAAAGCAGTGGGCCCCCCTCCTGACATTTACCAGGACAGCAGGGAGGGTGGGTGCCCGGAGCTCCGACGGTCTAGCCGCCCTACCATCCCCATTACATGACCTAGCTGCGAGACCATGTACCCGGCGGCTGAGGTTCAGCGGGCCCGTACAGGAGTCGGTACATTTGGCAGGGGGGGGGGAAGAGTGATCCCAGAGTTTGGTCATCAAACCACCTCATGGGGTCCCCCTCACCCATCTTTGTACTCTGTGTGGGATCACCTAGTCCTTGTGAATCCAATCACAAAACCACAGGACGGTGGTGTAGAACCCCTGTATAGGGGAACCAGGTGGACCAGAAGTGTACTGGAATTCCGACACACAGCTGCACTACAAGGTTTGGGTATGCTTGGTCTGGCTCCTCGCCCAGGACCTGTCCAGTACGGTTAGACCCTTTTGGGAATTTAGTCTTACCCTGGTGCGGCTCCTGGGGTCATCAGTGCTCGCAAGCCCCTCCACCACGGTGGCAAGGCGATACCCCTGGAGGGGTTTTGTTTTGGACACAGTTTATGAGGCGCTGTTGACTCGGATGATCTCCGATGTGCACTTGCAGCTTTTCACAAGTTATAAAATAACTTCCTTTTACCACATGGGTCATATCCACCATATACTCTTCTACTCTTAAACTTACATTTTTTCTGTCCCCTCCCCCTCTCAATATTTACAATCTTCACTTTCATCCTGATTTAGCTTAATTTTAAGATTGTCACATATTCTTTTCCACAAACGAAAAGCTTGACTAATTTCCTTCCTTTTAGTTTTATACTTTGCTACACTTATCACAACCTCCATCTCGAATCTGCAATGCTTCACTCAACTTCTTCTTTGACTCCTGGTGTCAGTGGTTGCTATACCCTGTAAATACCCGTGGTTCAGATTCCACATTAATCAGTAGTTCCACACTTAGAAATAAATTAGCACAGATCAGTGGTTAAACCCTTACCATTAACAAACTCCTGGTGTCAACCATTCGGTAGCAACCCGTTTACTACCAGTCAGAGCAAAACGACACATAATCCCTTAAATATTAATTATAATTCCTTTCAAACATCAAAATTGGTTTCAATTTGATTTATGTTTCGTCTAAGACGCGTGCTCTCAATTATTCTCACCTTATGACCTTCAGGGCAATCCAACCCATAGTTAATTTTCTTTTAATAATTGCCCGACAAACCTTAGGAGGACATTGGCAATTATATCATTCGAAAGAGAATGTAAAACAACATAAGGGTTTCAAATTTCCTTAGAATCGGCCGAATATTTCCGGTTATTTTCAAAAAAACTCTGAAAAGTAAAATGGTGACCATCTGATCGACGGACGACCTACAAACAGACATTTAAAAAAAAAAATTAAGCGTTTTATGCCCTCTTTTACCCATGTATGGGTCTAAACAGGTACGGTATTTTATAGTGATTAAAATTTAAAAGCGTGAATAATAGTCATGAGTTGTGAATGGTGATCTGATGGATGAAGTGAATTGAAATGAATGAGTGGGGATAATTAAATTGTACATGAATTAAAAGGTTTTAAAATTGAAAAAAATGAATTTTTCATAATTTATCAGGTTTTGCTTCTTTTCTTTTTCTAGATTTTAGTATATAATTCACTTTATTTTAAGTATGCAATCAGTGCCGTAGCAAAAAGGTTGTAATAATCTTTGTGGTATGTTGGTTCAGTGGGCAATGAGTTATCTACGACTGCTGATTTTGCAGCTCTGTCAGCGTCTTCATTGCCTTTTATCCTTACATGGGAGGGACACAAGCATAGGGTTACGTTACCTGAAAGCGACTTTATTTTTCTTTGAATTTCAATGGCTAGGCGATGGGTTTGGTTGTGTGATTTTATCATTGTTAGCGCACTGTTTGAGTCTGAAAATATTGTAGTTTTATTAGTACCTGTTTTGACTGACTTGAGACTTATGTAGATGGCAGTGAGTTCTGCCGAGAGGACGGAAGCGCAATCCGGAAGTCGGGCTGCTCGTATGTGGTGCCGGAGAATTGGTGCACATGCCACGCCATCTGCCGACTACAGCGCTGCCGGCAGTAGTCCCTTCCTGTCCATGGGGGGAGGGGACCCCCAAACGTTTTTTAATTAGAGGATTTTTCATTGTTTTTATTATTTGGCTCACGGCTTCATATTTATTCCAAACTACCCTCAGCCAACCATCGCACCGCTGATGTCTTTTTCTAAGCAGAAAAACGACAACAACAGCCAAGACGGACTGCATCCCCAGGGGACGCGCCCAGTAGGAGTATTCTCTCCCCTGGGTCATATTTCAAATATTCTTTCATTTCATATTCCAAATGTCATTTCAATTTTATATTTTAAATATCGTTTTCAATTTTATATTTCAAATATCGTTTTCAATTTTCTATTTTAAATATTCTATCAATTTTATATTTCAAATATTCTATCAATTTTATATTTCAAATATTGTTTCTATTTTATATTTCAAATATTCTTTCAATTTTATATTTCTAATATCGTTTCAATTTTATATTTCAAATATCGTTTTCATTTTATCTTTCAAATATTGTTTTAATTTTATATTTCAAATATTGTTTTAATTTTAATTTCACGTGTTTGATATTATTTTATTGTTCCTCTATCGTTCTTATTACTTTTCGGTAGGGGGTGACAAGACTTTTGGACCACCGTGTAGTTAGTTGTCCATTATACACCCCAGGCCACAGTCTTTCATCCTGATGAAATTTAGTTTTCCTCTTTCCCTAAGACATTCCTTCCTTCCACCTTGCCCTCACCAGTTTCAATCCACTGAAAATCTTGCGAAAGTTCTTTTAATTAAGTCTCAAATTCAGCTTAAATTTTAATCTTCATTAGAAGGTCGTTACAGTGAAGCATTTGCCGAATGCAGCTGTCGTTGATTGGTAATTTTTTTTGGCTATTTTGGGGATTTTGTAAAGATAAGGCATTTCAAGGTCTTTTTGACCCTAATATGACCTAACCTATTCTAGATTAGGTAGGTTAGGTTGGTTTAAGTTTAATTAGGTTAGGTTATATTAGGGTCGAAAAGACTTTGGAATTCCTCATCTTTACAAGATCCTTAATTTTTAATCATAGATTTAGTTTCTTTTCAAATATATTTTGCTACCATAGTGGTAAAGATCACACTATTTTTTTCCACCTTTTTATGTGATCTGTAATTTGTTAAACACACAATCATCGTGGGTTTCTTATATATTTATTAAAGAATATGCGCGATGATGTCCGACTGAACTACGAGGGGCTAAGTGTTATATTGATCCTTTCGAGTAGAATACGGCAAAGGCCAGCAGTCTCCAACGGAGCTTCCTTCGTCCTTCATCCCGGGCATAATCAGGTTCACTTGTGCCTCTGCCGATTCGGAGGGCTACATCGACGTCATGCAAGTGGCTGTGCTTTTGTTCTTCCTCCTACCACGTCACAATCTTTCAATCAGCGCTCTTCAAGAGTTTTCCAGGAACGTTTTTCAAGAGCTCCTCGCTATGGTACCACCTGCCTTATTACGTGTGCTTGTCACATTTTAACGGCCACATATTAACTGTAGCCCGAAAGCAATGGAGGCCGTCAAACCACCCAAGCCCCACAATTGTCTAGACGCTACCAGCAAAAATACGTTAACAATTATTTTGCCGTTTTATTTATGTTTACTTGAGTATCTTGGTATGCCATATTTGCATCCAGAGAGAAGTAAATAGGAAATCTCCGGATAGTGTTTGAAAATTGCAATTGGTCCGTAAAAAGAAAACTTCTTTCTAATCAGATTGGATGTTTTCGTCATCTCACCTGCTCTCGCGCTCTCCTGATTTACGGCCTTCAGATATTTCTACGGACAATATGCCACCAGGATCTCTAGGATTTAATATAAGTAAACAAACCCCAAAGCATAAGACAGAATTAGATTTGTTATTATAAATGAAACTAAAGTTTTATTAGTGAAGGGAAATAAAACGTACAGTTATTTTGCCTAAGGTTTTCTCTAAAGTAATTGAGCAATTAAAGGTATTGTGCTTTGTAGGGGGTCTTGGAGAGAGTTGCCAAGTACATATGTATACACGGACATTAAACTACGCCAATAAAATTAATGGTCTAGGCGTTTTCAAACTTGCTACTGGGAATAAAAAGCAAAGAATTCTATCTCTGATGGCCTATTTGTGGGCCTTGGGTAGGATTAAAGATGGCCGAGGACGAAAAGATGAGATACCCCCTATCGCCACGAGACGAGGGAGATAGATCATAATACCCTCAATGTCTCCCCCCCCCCAGAGTTCTTTTTAAAGATGATCGCATTGGTATGTAGATACTCCCTGCGCAGGGTTGCGTTGCAGGGGGCGGGGGGCTTATTTAGGGGGCGTAGCGATTATTATTTTTGCCAAACATACCCTTAGAATGCCCACAATTCACACAAGCGTTACACCCAATACCCCCTCTCTTTGGGACCTGTGGACCCACCCATGGAGCGTGGTGGCTTTCCGAGGAACCTCCCACCGCACATAAGAGAGGTAGGGGCGACAAGCAAGTACATCACAAGTCAAGTTAAAGTGGTTATTCTGGGTGAAGTGGAGGTGAAGAGAAAGGACGGGGAGGCTGATTGCTCTGGAATGTAGGGTGTGTGAGGTCTCATTTCACTGGTGGCTAAGCTCCAAGGACCTTGGGCCGATCTCAATCCTGTGTAATCACTCTCGGGCTTATCCTTGGACGGTATGGACTGCCGATCAGAAGGAAGGGTTAGAGGTGTCGGGAAGGAAGGAGAGAGATGGGTAATCAATGGGACAGAAGGGCAATCAATGGGAAAGATGGGTAATCAATGAGATAAGAGGGCACTCAATGGAACAGAAGGGTAATCAATGGGAAAGATGGGCAATCAATAGGATGGAAGGATACTCAATGGAACAGAAAGGCAATCAATGGGAAAGATGAGTAATCAATGGAATAGAAGGGCAATCAATGGGATAGAAGGGCACTCAATGGAACAGAATAGCACTCAATGGGAAAGATGGGTAATCAATGGGATAGGAGGGCACTCAATAGAACAGAAGTGCAATCAGTGGGCAAGAATGGAAATCAATGGGGTAGAAGGGCAATCAATGGGAGATATGGGTAATTAATGGGATATGACACTCAATGGAACAGAAGGGCAATCAATGAGACATAAGTGCAATCAATGAGACAAGAGCACTCAATGGGATAGGAGGGCACTCAATGGAATAGAAGGGAAATCAATGGGAAATAAGGGCAATTAATGGGATAGAAATGCAATCATTGGTACGGGAAATCAAACTTTTCAATACACCAAATTATTATCACCGATGGGATTTTACGATCCATAATATGCAAATGTGCGTAAAACTGTAAATCATATAAATTGCATGAAAATTAATTCAAACAAATGATTTCTAGTCCTAGTGCCTTCCATAGGTCTACGGAGAATAGAAATAAAACCCTGCTATAAATGGGTCATATAAAGGAGCCAAGTGTATTCTAACCTGACTCACTAGGGATGGGGGTGGGGGCATCGCGTGGAGACTACTCCCCGCGTTGAACGAATTTAAGACACAGGCCGCCGGAGGGACCTTCGATTCGGACCGATTTTGACTCGGCTGCAATATGGTGCAGTGAGCCATGGCTCATATGGTACAGTGGGTCGGCTCAAATCGTACAGTGGGTCCCACCTCCCCTCCCACTGAGGAAAGCATAAAACGGTGCTAAAAACCGTGCCGTAACGCTACAACCACCAACAGTGAGAACAAGACTATCCCTTTCGTCATCCTTTTATTTCGAGGTGATGAACAACTAGGACAATCAAGGACGAAATCAAAATATACCATGTTCCCAACTCTTGCGAAAGTACCATCACTATACTCGAACGCACGACAACCGCTTCTATAATTGTGATCGCCTGGGTCTATGTTAGCATGGGGCAGAATAGAAGGAATAAAAATAATAAAATAAAAGAGATCAGATGTAAAGAAATCAAATAATGGGGTTGGGACGGCGCGTTGGAAGCCTCTAGACATAAAAGAAAACAGACAGCCTCCCCCAAAGCACAAATCCGACTCCCTCTGTAAAGGGGAGATTGAAAGGGAATATATGCTCGAAGAGAACACTTAAAGCCTTCTCGTTTCACATATTACTTTGTTGTTGTTGTTTAAGGAGAACAGAGATTTGTTTGACGACGGACTGGGCTTCACTTATAATTTTTGTGGGGGGCCACCGAATACTCCGAGAGGTTGTTTTTTCATTTGGAAATATGTGAAAAAAAAATCTGTAGGATTGGAAAAACATCGAAGAGGACTAAGAGAAGTGAAATGTCCGCCGCGTGATTAATACACAAGCTGAATTTCACGGGCGTTCTTCATCTCGTTGAAAATGATCTGCATATCGGTTTCGTAATTTCGAGATGTAAATCTCTTGACTCGTGTATTTATTATCTTGTTTACATAATGTGTTTGTGTGTACGTTGCTTCAAACTCTTTTCAATATATAATCTTTTTTTTACTTGCTTTTATTTCACTGATATATTAGAATATACTTCGAATGCCACTCGTTCGGATGATCGAAGATCAGTCCTTGAACACAAGCTGCAATGCCAAATTACAATGACTCGTAGAAGGGGCCGGCGCTAGCCAACCCTGCCCCTCATTTCTTGGATTGGGGAGAGGGGCAGGGGTCCTGGTAGCGGACAATTAAGTTTTCCTCTTTTACCATCCAAATAAAAACAAGAAAAAACTCACTAGGCCTCGATACAGGCTTAAAAGAAAGAATAGTCAGAAATCGAAGATGTGACCATTAATAATAAAACGCATTTTTGTATAGCGCTGTTCAAGGCCGTGGTTCTTCACAGACCGCCAACTAAGAAACCTAACAAATATCATTATATAACGTAGGGATGAAAATTGATGAAGCATGAGCACCTGAGCAGTATAAAGCTACGAGGTGCAAGAAATAGGGTGGTGGGGAACAGAACGTAGTGACCTCAAGGACAGGGATAAGTTAAGTGAGGAAGAAAGGTAAGATGTATGGCATTTGAGATTTTGAATGTAAGAGGGAGGACTTTAAAGACGAGGTGGGATCAGATGGTAGCCAGGGTGGTTCACGGAGCAGGGTAGTTGCCCGAGCGAAGTGCCCCTGGCGGAGCAGAATACGAGCTTCAAGGTTTGGGACAAATTAAAGGGAATTTTTAGAGGTGAAGTATGGGGTCCAACGAGAAGGGATGGTACAGCGGTCAAGGTGGGATGTAGTGAAAGCAGGGATGGCGATCTCGAAGATATCGTTTCCTACAAAAATGTTTACTGATGAAGCCGAGCGAAGACTCTAGTAGATTATGAAAGTAGGAAAAGGAACCAGGGAGCCACCAGGATTAAGAAAAGGAGCAATAGTTTCTGAGCCACACCTTAGAGTACCCACCCGCAACACCAGTCATGATTAAGTTTCAGAAAGTTGCCCAAGAGCCATTCAGTAAATATGTCAGATAAGGATAGAAAATTTTTAAAGAATCTCGGCAAACGAGGTTGGAGAGAAAGAGAGGGCTCGACTTGCCTCTCATCAGCAGGGGAAGGAAATGACAGACCGCGGTGACCCCTAAGAATGGCAATAGTAAGTAGATACAAAAATGAAACGGGCCAAGAATCGAGTCTTGCTCAACCCTAACACCCAATTAGAGGCCGTCCTAGATATGAACCAATTTGAGTGAAGTGACAGGTACGAGCAGATCAATAAATCGCCAGGAATTCCTGAAAACGAGGAAAGGCAGTATGCTCGACAGTATCAAAGGCTGCCGAGAAATTGAGATGTACTAGAAACGAAGGCGGTCAGTCACATATAGGAGAGCGGATTCAGGGTTATGTCGAGCCTTGGAGCCACAATGGATCTTATCAACGTTGGAGGAGGACGTGTGATCCAGTATCCCGGCTGACAACAGCCTCTCAAGGACTTCAGAAAGAGGTGAGAGTTGAGAGATTGGGCGGTAACTCCCCTGGTCGTTGGGGGTCCAGTTTGGGCATTATAAAGTTCTTTTGCTAAGGAGTTATTTGTCGCTGCCATGGATTCCTAGAGTTAAAAATAGAGAGCCTCTTCGTCCGCAATAATGTTTCCTATGGTGCTCCTGAGACCACAGAGTTCACAACACACTGAAGATTGCAGGTAGGATAAGAGGAAATGACATTTAATGGTAGAACAAACAATGGAATAGAGAGAGCAGTCCTAAAACTTTTGCGACCGGAATAGGAATGAATCCCCTGAAGATGGCGAATATAAAATATAGATGACCTGGAAACATTCTTGATGACTCAGCCCTAAACCAAGTGTCCTTCGACTGAGTTGCCAAGATTCCAAACCGAGAAAGAGAAGGGAATAGAAGAGTTCAATCATGGTCGGAATGGCAATAATTACGGCCTCCGTCTTTTCCTTAGTTTGTTATGGTGATGTAAACAGAAGGAATGGCAGCTGTAAAGCCAAGGATGAATTCAAAATGTTGTACGTTGGAGTATCATCGACATGAAAGTGAATGTAAAGGCCAAAGCGACGTAAAAGACCACAGTAGTAAAATGTATAGGAGAGGACAGAGCTATTTAGGACACTACGGCGGATAATATGTAGAAAGGTCGGAGGAGATGACATCAATATGACCAATTGGAGTTCGTGGGTAGAGGCTGGAATAAATCCAAGTCAAATGGTAGGATTCCGAGCACTGAAAGTGAGAAAGGCGATCCTGGAAGACTGTGAGGATTCATCAAAATTTCTAAAAGATGAATCCCAAAAAGGTTGCAACAAGAAAATTGCAACCTGAAGCCAGATCTTTCCTGTTAGTCTCTTAAATTTAATTCCAGCTAATGAAGACGAATTTATGCACAGGCTAGTGATGAAAGCTGGATCCATCCAAATGATCCTGATAGAGAAAATGAATGACTTCATAAAAGTTTAAGTGCTATCATCAAGGTCAAATCAGACGGATCAGTTAAGGTAATGGCATTTGCCCATTCTTTAAAAGCCACCGAAGCTCTTTTACGGAAATTTTGATGGAAAATCCTGAGGGATTCGCCAGAGTCCTGATCGAGCAAACTCAGACTTTTTCTTATTCGCCAAATTAAAAGGACACTTCAAAGGAACTTGTTTTAATGAAAGGAAATAAACCGCAGGAGCAGCCTCGAGATAGTTACTAGGTGGGGACTTTCAGTGGGACAAAATTATGCGGGAGCAAACTTAATGAGGGGATATTCCATTTATTGATACCCACTTTGGGTGGAGATTTTTAAAAAAGGCAGGGATGGAAAAACAAACTTTTGTAATCCAACGAGGGTATGAGCTAGCCTGAAGAGCACCCGTAAATAAAAATGTGTGTGTCGACATTGCGTTGGATTAAAATTTTATACCTTGTTTTTTTCCTTTTTTATTAATCGGCGTTTCATTGTATCTAAATGTTTTCTATTCTTTTTTTCTAATATCATGATTATAGGTTTCATCATTTTTTTCATGGTTCATTTGCACTTAGCCATTAAAGTTGTGAATTGCTTTGTTTAAATCTTAATCCTATACAATTAAATCGAGTACAAATTACAACGTTTATTCCCCATTTCAATATTCGGAAAGATGAACGAAGCACATAGAACCATAGCAGTCGCCCTTGACATGGCCAAAGCATTCGACACAGTAGACCTACACAAACTAATCAACAAGATCCACAAACTCATCATACCCACCACCTTCATCAAGTACATAGCAAACTACATCAAGGGACGAATCCAATACACCCAAATACAAAACACAAAATCCAAAGACATACACACAAAATCCGGAGTTCCCCAACACTCTTCAACATCTACACCTCAGATATACCAACTCCCCAATAAACAGTAAAAAATGTCACCTACGCAGACGACATCACAATACTCTCCTCACATAACAAACCAGAAACCGCTGCACAAGAGATACAACTTTACCTCAACAAAATACACACACAGGCAATAGGAAACTCACTAAAGCTAAACGCAACCAAAACAATGACCACTCTCTCCACACAAGACCCTGCAGAATACAACACAACCCTAAATCTAAGCATACAAAACATAATACTATCCTCCAAAAAGAGAACCGAAGATCCTTGGCCTCAATTTCGGCCCCAAATTCACATACTCAAGGCCACGAAATCGCAATCTGGTCGCCAATCATTTCAGAAACCAACGCCCAAAAACTACAGACAATACAAAACACAGCCCTCTGCACTGCTACAGGATGCACTCTTGACACAAACATCCAACATCTACACGACAAGACGAACATCCTACCAATCAAAAATCACCTAAAACTACATGCATCACAACTCAGGCAGAAAACGCAACATCCAAATCACCCCCTCCACCACTTCACCAGACAACCTCCCAATCACCGACATAAAAAAACAGACCATTTTCGATAACGACAACTACACCATCAATTTAGACACAGAGCCTAACACAACCACAGAAGACACAATCAAGCAAAACATGAAAACAATCCACTCTCAGATCACATAACAGTACTTGACACACAGAACCCACAACAAAATATTAAGTACACCACCTCCAACCATACACAACTAAGAAAAAACACCCACAAAGAAGAGAAGAAAAACACTAGCACAGATAGGAACAAACAAATCACCACTCCTGGCATCATACGAGGGGCGGTAAATAGGTTTTGCGAATCGGTAGGGCAAAACAGAGGAAGGGGGATGGCTGTTTGTGGGGGTGTTAGGACAAGTTATGACAAGTCAGGACCTGCAGCTGCACGCTCCTGCCTCGTCTATTTAAGAAGCAGTAGCTGATCGCCAGTCACAAATTTTTAGACAGTGGTGAAGGTTGAGCACCGCGCAGTGATCAATTTTTTTTTACCAAGGAAGGCAAGAATGCAAGAGATCCATGAACGCATGGTTGCAGTGTACACCGAAACCGCCCCTTCCTATGCAACCATTGCTTGCTGGAATAGGGAGTTCTGCCATGGTCGTGAGTCCCTTGAAGATGACCCCGGTTCAGGACGCCCGTCCGACGTGACCAACGAGGACAATGTGGCCCGTGTGGAGAGGAGGATCCTCGAAAATCGACGGGTGAAGGTCGAAGAAATCGAGCGAGAACTTAGAATATCACATGGAAGTGTTATCAACATCATCCAAGACAATTTGGCCATAACCAAGGTCTCTACCCGTTGGGTCCCTAGAAACCTCACGCCCCATGATCGACTTCAACGTCGTCAAAGTCCACAAGGCCAGAGTTGCACAAGCTGCCCTGCGCGAGTGCGGATTCGAGGAGCTT
The DNA here is from genome assembly GCA_963969495.1 of Ceratothoa steindachneri. Classification (NCBI taxonomy): domain Eukaryota; kingdom Metazoa; phylum Arthropoda; class Malacostraca; order Isopoda; family Cymothoidae; genus Ceratothoa; species Ceratothoa steindachneri. Next base: position 194,140,280 of record OZ018321.1, on the reverse strand, counting down.
AACCATCCCCCCTACAGTTCAGATCTGGCCCCTAGCGACTACGTTTTATTCCGCCAGCTCAAAGCTGCACTGCGTGGACGCTGGTTTGAGGACGATGAAGATGTCCAGCTTGCCGTTCAGGAGTGGATTAAACAGCAGTCGGGAGATTTCTGGTTGTCGGGAATTCGAAGCCTCAGGGACAAGTGGCGCAAGTGCATTGAAGTCGAGGGTAGTTATATTGAAAAATAATAAAACACTTTCCCTCATATCTCGTTTCCTTATATCCGAATTGCAAGACTTATTGACCGCTCCTTGTACATGCACAAAATATCCCCCACCACCCATACAACACCAAACTGCCCCAAATGCCTAACGCAGATACAGGACACCATATATCTCTTCAACTGCTCCTAGATATACACAGACCTGGACCTGGTGGATCTCTAGGAGAGACCCCGGGAGGTGGCAGGTCTGCTCCAGCGATGATCTGGGGAGCTGGGGTGGCACCTGGAATAGATGTGAGGGTTCCCGACCCACTGTCGAGCCGGGGAGGGGTCGCCACCACCACGGGGATAAAATAAGATCGCTTTCTTGAAACTCGGTTCATTTGTAAGGACCGCGGGTAGGAAAGTAAATACTTTTCCCAGATAAGACTGAAACGTGGAGTGGGTGTCCTTGCTAAAAGGATCACCTTTCCCATTCATGTACTCATAAATGAAGAGAGTTCGGGAATCGGTCCTCGTTACTGGAGTTTAGTGCCGTTCTAAGGTGTACTCTTGAGGATTAAGGATGTACGATGTCAACAAAGATGGCTGCAGAAAATCTTCTCATCCTTGAATGAGTTTGGTAAGCCCCCCCCCCCCCAATAATCCTCGTTATCCGGGAACCTTTATCAACGGCAACGGTGGTGCTTTTCATCCGCCCGTTCTCACTCGTCGACGGCGGGTGGCTGAGCCCCCATATCTCGGCTGATTGCAGCCCCTCCATTTCAAGTCTAGATGGTGGCGATGCAATTTTTCACTCCGATAGAGGGATAAAAAGGTGTGTGGGGGGAAGAGGGGCATTCTACTATGGGGGTTCAGGTGTTCACACCTCACTTGACGATCTAAGATGCCGTAGTGTCAGGAGTCTTTTTATATAGCGGCTTAATGCCGAGCGTAAGAAAGAATAAGGAGAGAAGAGAAAGTTGAAAAAAAAGAAAAGTAAAAGCAATAACAATCTCAAGGGTGAAAGGGGTTGCTACAGAAACCTCAGTGCCACTGTGGGCCTGGGAGGGGGCATTTGAAGGTCCCGTGAACAAATTTGTACAGGTTTCAGGTACTCGAGTACGAATTTGGCGCCAATTGCCGTGTGTTGGGACTTGGAGGTGAACCCCATTCGGGAGTCAAGAGTACAGTCGTAGAGGGTTGTGCCCAGTCCTTTGAAAGCGAGCTCAGAGCACTCTGTAGGATCTTAATAACGATTTTATTATAAATGGTTAAATGTGCCTTTCTTCTCTGTTTCAGAGTGAGGCATGATTGTTTTAAAATGTAGACCACTGCGGACGGTAGAAGAGCAACGTGTAGGGAAGAGAAATGGACCGAATGTGTAAGGGAAGCGGTGAAGGCATAGGAGTGGGTGGGTGCAGTAGAGGCAAGGAGTAAGCGGAGAGGGTAGAGGCAGGGATGCATTCCATTTTCCCTACGACTATCCCCTCATCCCTCTGTCTAGGCGTAAAGACCCGACCAGCTATTTCGTGCCGTGTCAGGAGAGAGGCTTTGGAACCTCTATAAACAACGACGCCATTTGCCGCCCGCAGTTGGGGCACCATTAATGAGATGTTCGTTTTCTCCCCAATAACCCCTTCCCTGCGTGCAATGGGCTGACCACCCCCATGGCAACCATTCTCGGGTGCACAAGGCCCTACTGCTTATAGCAGGCAGCACGCCCAGCAGGAAAGGTTGGGTTTTTTTTTAACTGTAGCCTCCCTGTAGGGCAAGATCAAATAGAATTGAAGAGTGGTGAGGTCATCTCCAAGCGGATAGGACACGAGGTTAATTTGCAATTTAACTTCCACTTCCTTGCTATTCCATGGTCCGCTAGCACAAGTTGGGGGGGGGGATGGTAAGGTTTCCACAGCATGCAACAACCTCCCTAAACTCTTACCTGGTCCCTCAGGTCTGCCTCACACAAAGCCCGGCCCCACTTAATTGTGGCAACGTTGGCGGGGTCCTACAGGGCAGGCTGTAGGATCAAAAGCTTTCTCCCTCCATCCCCCGAACGGCTCCTGGGGTGTAATTAACAACAACAACAAACTCCACGTATCGCAAACCACTCACTCAGACTGTGTTGCACCTCCACGCTTTACTGGTGACCTAAATACTCTTCGCGACAGACAATAGATTGACACTCTAGCTATGCATGCTCATAGGCTTTATCCAGATTTATAAACCCACTATAGCAACAAATCAATTATACCCTCACCCACCTACTCTCTCCTTTGCCCAACTGCCCAACCCATGTCTTTTTATACACACCCGTCTGCTGGGAAAAAAACCCTGCTTGCCACACACAAGTTTCTTTCAGCACAGAACCCCACCGCACTCACCATTTTCAATATCTTCGGGTGTACCAAAAGTATCCTCTATCATACTGCCATTTATGCCGTCCATTCACATCTCCACCAACCTTCACTCCATACCTATTCCCTATTCTATCCACCACACTCCTCCCAAGTCATTCCAGAATCCCCCTTAGCTTCACTTCTATTATTACAGGGTCCATGTACTAAAACAACCACAGTTTCACCCTTGCATATCTCAACTGCACCCAGATATTTCTAGAGCTCACATTCATACCCAGCCATTGCACTCCTAGGATAGAGCCTTCAAACAGCGAGGCTTCCTAGTCCGAGGGACCCATATCCGGGCTTAGTGGCCTTTTTACCGCATTAAATCGACATGGTTTTTATTATTCAACGTAATAAAATATTTTATTTCATGTAAGGTTTCTTCTTTCTTAAACACAAACCACCATAGCATTCACCCGGACACCCACATCACCCGGAATTCAAGGAAGGATTTTGCTATTCATGCCTTCGACACCTCACGCTTAAGACTACAACAATTCTCTTCTAGTGAATCTCCCTTCTTCGTCACTTCGCCCCCTACAACTGGTTCAAAACTATGGTGCCCGGGTCCTCCGACGCCTCTGTTACAGGAGCTACACTGGTTACCTATTCGCTTCCGTACCTTGCTACTTTTAAACGTCTCCTGAAGACTCATTTCTTCAGAATTGTCTTCTCTTCCCTGTAAACTTTCTCTACACTCGTTACACAACCTGCGCTCTGGAAGGGCCAACAGCCCTGAAGGGCGCATTATAAATACTTATTATTATTATTGTCGTTCTTCTGTATTCCGCAGGGGGGTTGAAGTTGGTACTTTGGAGTGCCTTTTCAGACCCCAAATCTAGGGGTTGACGAGGAGGTTCTAAGTCCCCCCCCACCAATTTCTATTCTTGGATGTATCCACATTTTCCCTTCATCTGTTTGTCTCTTCCATCATTCTTCGCTCATTTAGTGAAGAATGGCCTCGTTAGTTACATCATTTTTCCTTCTTAGCCACCAAATATTATTCTCCTCTCACTACTTTCTCCCGGCACATATGCACCTGGTTATGGGCGCGGGACAAACAATTCAATGTACTGAGTTCAGTCCTGAATGGCTTCACTGTTTATTTGCCTTTTTCTTCTCTCTCTCTTCTCCATCGCTTTCTTCGACCCAACTTCAAGTGACAGGTGGTGTTAAGCCACTTCAAATAAAGATTCTTAAGCATCAAGAGATCAAAGTCCTCTCGAAGCATTCCTTGTCAATCTCTATCTTTTCGACTACGGTCTTTTCTATCCCCTCATTATTCATTTTCTTTCCCCCCTCTTCATTTCTTCTATTCACCCCCCCTCCCACGGATTACTATTCTTACAGTGCTAAGCTGATTCGCGTTTCCTTCCAATGAGATCAAGCGATGATAACATCTTATCTAAGACACCAGCTATTGACTAGGCGATAGCCATAAAGGCAAGATATTGACTGGGCTATAGACATAAAAAGCAAGATATTGACTGGGCAATAGCCGTAAAGGCAAGATATTGACTAGGCGATAGCTATAAAGGCAAAAGAAGATAGTTAATTAAGGGCGTAGTGCCGTAGGAAAACCAGGACGAAGAATTGACTCAACTCACATAGTGAACTTCAATTGCCTTCAGCGACTCCAAGGTCTCGCCTTCGTCGTAAGTAAGCGTGTAGAGGTCATTGACGTAGATGCTTTCTACCTTGTACTGACGACGGTATTTGGGAAACAACATATAAGCGGGGACATCCTTCGAACCCGGTTCCTTCCGAGCAGGCTTGACTGACGGAACCCCTGAAGAAGGAGGGAGGGAAAATGGGGCGGCAACATCATCATCAAACAGAAGTTCTTCGATGAATGACGTTTCTGTCCCGTTTTTTACATCTTCCTGGATTGTCCTTTCAGGACGATTATGTAAGGAAGGTCTCTCGAGGTTGTTCGGTGAGTTGGCGATTCTAACTCGTCCCTCCTCCTCTGTTTCGTCTTCTTCAATGACTCCAACAGATCCCGAAGAAGTGAAGCGTTCAAGGTCATCATTCTCATCACTGAGGCCGAAGGCGGGGACGGTTTTATGGACCATTTCTTCCACAGTCCGCATTAAGGACTTCTATCATTCGTCTTTCCAAAGTGTAATCAAAATAGGACCTATGTTTGATACCTGCTTTTAATAGCTCCTCACTTGGTCACTTCAGCAGGAAAATCCCCCTTGCATCATTCTTTGCACGTAGACAAAAGCACAAACATAAGGAAAGAAGGGGAATTTAGGGAAGTGCATAGCTGACAATTATTTTGGTAAACGGGTTGGGACGTTCGCTTCACTGTAACACAAAGGAAATCACAGGGAGCACGTTCAAGAAGATGATACGCCGTTGAACGTATTTTTCAGTCACTCTTTGTCAACATGGGGATCGGAAAGGTAAACGAGCATAGATTTGACGCGTTTTAGGCACTAAAGTCAGCCATTGACTGCGCTCGTACGCATCCACCGAAATCCACAAATGCTTCGTTGATAGCCATGACAATGACGTCACAATTGGAAAAGCAAAGACTGGAACGTTCAATGCGCAGAATCTCCTTGACTATATATTCCACGCACACACGTATGCATTGTGTGTGCGTGTGTGTGTGTGTTGGTGTTCCCCTAGGAAGTATTAAAATAATATTTATTTCAACCTCAATTTTCCTATTTCAGCAGTCTCCTTCATTGCACTTTTTAGCTCAATCAGAACAAATGGAACGTTTTATATTCTTGATAAAAAATAACTATATTTAATAAAATATAAATACAAAATTATATAATTGATCTGCTAGTAGTTTTATTTTTGACAGTATATACACATACCAGACTTGGTGTACAAGTAGATGAAAGGTTGAAGAGAACTTGGAGAACTGGAGAAGGTTTCTAGAGGTTTAAAATATAGCAGGAAAAAGAAAAAATACTCGAGTTTATGTAATGGCAACGGACTGGGAAGGATTCCAGTAGAGGAAAGGAAAAATGTGGATGAGTTAAGATATTTAGGATCAACGGTGGCCCTGGATGAGAAGCTGTACCCATAGGTAGTCCATAGAATTGGAAAATTAAGTCTCAAAAAGAATAAATAGGAAATGTCCATAAAAACGGTAGTAAAGCTGGCTGCGGAAGTGAAGCGTGAAGATGAAGGAAAGGAGGAGCTGGATATGGCAGAGATGCCGATGGTTAGAGTCATGAAGCTGGGTAAGGTGAAGAAAGGGGGAATCAAAGGTAGGTACCGTAAAGGTGAAAGGAATCTCGAGGAAAATTCAGGAAAGAAGACTGGTGCGGTTAGGGCATGTGATGAGAAGAGACGAAAGTGATGTGGGGAGGAGAGTGAGGGGGGGGGGAGGTGAAAATGGATGGAGGCGGAGATAGATGGATACTATAAGG